>JAGXJF010003911.1:0-557994 GCA_019208055.1 Stipa capillata
GGCTAACAAGTAACCAGCCCCCAACAAGGAGTTTGCCTGGAATTTTATATTTGAATTCGCTGCAGGCTTCAAAGCAGCTCCCGTAGGTTAGGTAACAAGCGAGCTCTAGCTCATAAGGCAGCGGGAAATTCGGCGGAAATAGCTAGAGAACGCACCGGCTTCCTTAGGCGGTAGAGCTGGAGGAGGACGGCGAGTAGCGCGGCGAGTAGCGCGGCGAGCAGCGCGAGACCCAGGAGGAGGCGAGCGCCGAGCCGCCATACTCCTGGCTCCAAGAGATCTACCAGCTAGCTAGTCCACCAGCGCAACACTGCCGCGAACCGCGCTCCGCGAACTGGACCTGCCCTTGTGGACTCGATGGCGAAGCTTCGGTAGGCCCAGTTGGTTCTGGGAGCGGACGGGGAGACCGCCGTAGTCGTCGGAGTGCAGAACGGGGCGGCGAGTTGGCGGAACCGCGACGGCGACGGGACGCGGAGGGCTGGTTGGTTTGGCCGGGCACGGGCAGAGGAGTCCACGCCGCGACGCTGCCGTGCCACAGGCGGCAGCGCAGATTTCTGACGAACAACTCCACCCGTTTGAAGAAGACACAGCAACTGCGTCCAACAATACGGAAACAGCTCTTGTAAAATGAAGGAACAGATGCCAGATGTGATGTCCATACTTTTATTGAGAATGCAATTTTCATTTGCTATGAATCGTTGGTCCTTCACCAAGTATGAGTCAGTGAGCTGGAGAATATTGCATGCTCAAAAGAATTGTAGTGGCTGACACCAGCACCGACTGACTTCGCCTTGCAGTTAACTGATAGTGGGGATCAAGCAACCGCAGCAAGTCGCAAAGATCTGATGTTTACGACAAATGAATATATACATGGATACCTGCTGCTACCATGGCTGTAAGTAGGCTGTAGCTACCAAAATGCTCACCAGCATTTCAGGACTATCACGAACTGACCTATGGTTTCCAAAACAATTGAGAAAAAAGAAACTAGTGAACTAGACGCACTTCAATGGAGCCGAACAGGTTATATAATGACAGGAAGGAGTGGTACAATGCAAACGTGTCATGATTTTCTCCTAACGCTTGGGAAGCGTCTGCATGTCACTGGAACCACGGCTGGCATTACGTCTCTTCGATGCCGATGCACCTCGGACGTTCAACTTGCATTCTCTGTACACTCTCAGTCTTTGACAGGCCTGTACTTTACCAGTGTCTGAAAACCCGCGATATCCACACAGGCATCACTTGTTCCATCCTCCATTTCTGTGCCAGATGGATCACCTGCAGTATCATGTTCGTCACCCTCTTCCATACAGAATCCACCTCCAGTGAAAAGTTACTCTTTTGGTGCAGAATCCGTCTGATCCTCGCATAACTCAAAGTCCGAGGGATCTTTATTCGTATCTTCCGCAGTGCCTGGATCTGTATCCATCTGATTACTGTTCAGTCACTCCGATCCTCATGGGGCAGATTGGATTGTGCGTCTCGACAAGCAGCTTGTCCTCAAGCTGCTTGTCGAGACGCACAATCCAATCTGCCCCATGAGGATCGGAGTGAACTGAACAGTAATCAGATGGATTACAGATCCAGGCACTGCGGAAGATACGAATAAAGATCCCTCGGACTTTGAGTTATGCGAGGATCAGACGGATTCTGCACCAAAAGAGTAACTTTTCACTGGAGGTGGATTCTGTATGGAAGAGGGTGACGAACATGATACTGCAGGTGATCCATCTGGCAAAGAAATGGAGGATGGAACAAGTGATGCCTGTGTGGATATCGCTGGGTTTTCAGACACTGGTAAAGTACAGGCCTGTCAAAGACTGGAGAGGTGTACAGAGAATGCAAGTATGAACGTCCGAGGTGCATCGGCATCGAAGAGACGTAATGCCAGCCGTGGTTCCAGTGACATGCAGACGCTTCCCAAGCGTTAGGAGAAAATCATGACACGTTTGCATTGTACCACTCCTTCCTGTCATTATATAACCTGTTCGGCTCCATTGAAGTGCGTCTAGTTCACTAGTTCTTTTTCTCAATTTGTTTGGAAACCATAGGTCAGTTCGTGATAGTCTGAAATGCTGGTGAGCATTTGGTAGCTACAGCCTACTTACAGCCATGGTAGCCAGCCAGGTATCCATGTATATATTCATTTGTCGTAACATCAGATCTTTGCGACTTGCTGCGGTTTGCTTGATCCCCACTATCAGTTAACTGCAAGGCGAAGTCAGTCGGTGCTGGTGTCAGCCAACTACAATTCTTTTGAGCATGCAATATTCTCCAGCTCACTGACTCATACTTGGTGAAGGACCAACGATTTCATAGCAAATGAAATATTGCATTCTCAATAAAGTATGGACATCACATCTGGCATCTGTTCCTTCATTTTACAAGAGCTGTTTCCGTATTGTTGGACGCAGTTGCTGTGTCTTCTTCAAACGGGTGGAGTTGTTCGTCAGAAATCTGCGCTGCCGCCTGTGGCACGGCAGCGTCGCGGCGTGGACTCCTCTGCCCGTGCCCGGCCAAACCAAACCAGCCCTCCGCGTCCCGTCGCCGTCGCGGTTCCGCCAACTCGCCGCCCCGTTCTGCACTCCGACGACTACGGCGGTCTTCCCCGTCCGCTCCCAGAACCAACTGGGCCTACCGAAGCTTCGCCATCGAGTCCACAAGGGCAGGTCCAGTTCGCGGAGCGCGGTTCGCGGCAGTGTTGCGCTGGTGGACTAGCTAGCTGGTAGATCTCTTGGAGCCAGGAGTAATGGCGCTCGGCGCTCGCCTCCTCCTGGGTCTCGCGCTGCTCGCCGCGCTACTCGCCGCGCTACTCGCCGTCCTCCTCCAGCTCTACCGCCCTAGGAAGCCGGTGCGTTCTCTAGCTATTTCCGCCGAATTTCCCGCTGCCTTATGAGCTAGAGCTCGCTTGTTACCTAACCTACGGGAGCTGCTTTGAAGCCGCAGCGATTCAAATATAAAATTCCAGGCAAACTCCTTGTTGGGGGCTGGTTACTGGTTAGCCATATCTATCCGCCAAGCGCTTGATCTACAGCTCACTGTGTTATTATACGGATTACAGCTTGCAACTTATATGAGCTTATAGTGGAAGCAATGGATCTATGTATCTGTAGACTTTTGATTGAAGCTCCTCCGAGATATAGCTTAGAATTTAAGAAACATTGCCATTTTTTAGCTCTGTAACTTGCTGAGGTTGTAACACGCTTTCTCTTGTCACATCTGCTACAATGTGCAGAGGTTGTGGACATTGGAGGAGTTGTCGATGTACAACGGAATGGAAGAGGGGGTTGCCCATACTGCTTGGATTTTGGGGTATTCATACTTCTCTCTCGCCTATATTTCTCTTGTCAGATGTTAGTAGTGTAGAAGCTGGGATACTTTCAAGTGGCAAGCCGCCGTTGAAAGTTTTTCTCCCATGAGGTTCACAGATTATGATACCTTTGTTCCGGTAGAAAAAGGAGTTCCATCTGTTCACTTGTAAATGGGGATTCAATAGACCTTCGCATTGTTTGAGTTGTATGCATGGTGTATTCACTTAATTACATTATATTATCTTGACCATTCACTTCTTGGACTATGTATGATCTTATTTTGCCCTTTTGTTTGATAATGCAGCTCAGTGTTTGATGTCACAAAAGGAATGTCACAAAAGGAAGGTCACATTATGGCCCTGCAGGAGGTTATCATCACTTTTCTGGCAGGTTACCATTTATACTACTATTGTGTTTCGAATTCTATCATTGTGAACTAGAAGATTTGCAATTTGATAGCTTTATTTACTGTATTTTCATGCTATGCTTTGTTATCTCGATACAAATCATGTATGTACAATTTCAAAATTTCTTGCTTTAAACATGAAGAGAATCTACTTCTCTGAGGTCAATAGATTCCAAGATGTCGTAATGAGCCTGAAAGCACTATTGGGATTTTTCTGGTCATACAAGTGATTTTTCACTAGGAGTATGAAATAAATTCATTCAACTTTTTGGGGTACAAAAGGGCAGAGATATGAGCAAGTTTTGCCCAGTCTATGATAGTTCTTAAATTTTGACAAATTTCAAAGATCTTATCTCATTTTTCCTGAATCTTTACATGCTGATATTAAATAGCATTTCAATAACAGGGATGCATCACGGGCATTTGTTTCTGGAATTTTACAGGTAAGATTGTTCATCTTATTGCTAGTTAGTTGCATTACTAAATCAGTTAGGTGATCATGAATTGATGTCGGCTGTATTGACCAAATTCAGGGCCTTCTTGATCTTCATGAAATTTACAGTACAATGATTTCAACTGCAAACATCATTTCTATATGATGTTTTATTACTGCTAGCTAAACATCAATAGTTCATCCAATTACATAAGGGAAAGGGGAAACAGCATAGAAAGCACATTTGTATATCGGGTATATTATAGACATATGGGTGATGATGATGAAGCAATATTATATCAGTGAAAACTGAAAATAACTTTGATATAAGGTGAAACTAGCAGAATTTCTCGCACAACTGTGTGGCTAGATATTACATATGCCTAGCTTTTATTGAAAATAGATTTGTACGTGTTATACAACTCTAGTGCTTATGATTTAAATATTATTGCTCTTCTACAACTGTAACAAATCTAGTATATATCTAATTGATCTGCATCATTATAGGCTGGACTCACCAAAATAAGTGATGCAGATATTTATTTTTCTCTCCAATCAACGTGGGAGTTTCCAGCCTCTCAGAGCAAAACAGCATTCTATGATAATATAATAGATAGATAGCATATTTAGTTCTGCACTTCTGCATTAGCCTCATTGTTGAATCAAGGATCTTGCCAATACTTCGTCTCTTCAAGAACCAATGCTTGGTTGAACTGCTGAAGTTGGTTGAAGTTACTGCTGACTTTGTGCATTAGGAGTGGCCAGTGGGGATAAAAGAGAGGAAAATAAGTTGTATGTTGGACTAACGTATTTAGCATCTTTGAGATTTGACATTTGGATCCAAGCTTGGAAAAGGGGGCTCGGATCAGTAGTTGAATTGTTATTATTTCATAAAATTAACAGGAGGTTTGGTTAACACTCAAGACTTAAGAGTAGGTCACTGGATCAAGAATACATAAAATGCTGAGATTCGGTTTCTAATGTGATAAGAGAGGTCATAACGATATCATTCTAGATAACGTAGAATCAACTTTCATTCCTTGTTGATTTTCTTATCAGCTAGCTAATTTCAGCTTCCATAGCAAATGGCAGAATGGGATACACTTTCACACCGTTCCTTCCTTTCTAATATGTTTGAAATTTTACTGAGGGTAATCGTTTTCTACATTCATCAATTAGAAGACAACCATCATAACAACGAAATTCATATGGACTGACAATAGAACTACCACTCTTGTGATTCAACAGGTGATGGGCTGACAGATTCTTTACAGGGCTGATCTAGCATGGAGGTACAGGCATACACTACTAATGGTTTATTTATATTCATATTCTTGTACAACTTATAAAATTCTCTGAAGTTAGAGCTAGATAGTCAGAGAGAATTTGTTAGAGAACTACATAGTTAAGAAGTCTAGGGGTCACAATATTGTTAACTTCAGTTATTATGTGCAATGGAGTTGTTTGGCCTTGTGCTCCAAAGTTTTTCTGCAAAGTCCTAGTTGAACGATTATTTGATCACACACCAATTACTAAACTGTTTTCTTATGTGAAAGTTCATAGGAACTGGACCTTTTTTCTTACGTAGATATGTGTTTCTAGCTACACGGACATAACCGATAGGTGCCAACATGTGTAGAAAGTATTTATGTTGACACAGTGAATCACAAAACATTGTGAAGAAAATGAAATGATGCGACAATCTTGGTCGCATGCATATTGTATTGATTACTGATGGAAACCCGCAAGGGCAACCTGTACACTGAAGTACTGAACATAAAACACATCCTAATTCATATTCATTGACTTATCTTATAGGCTTGTCACTTCCTTTCAGGTAAATAGCATTTTTGAGTCACTTCCTTTCAGGTAAATAGCATTTTTGACTGGAGGAAATTTTACTCTGAGAGATACATGTGATTTTCTTTCTTCATTGGTTGATCAAAGTTACTTTCATTTCGTATTATTGCTTCCTGAATATGAGGAATTCATTTAAGAGGGCATCCCATGCTCGTGGTGTTATGTTTCTTTCTGTTCAAGTAAACCATAAAGCATCAGAGTCATATGATCTCTCTATTGTTTTCAATGTTTGAAGGTTTGCAATGTCTTCAAATCTGTTACTTATGTAGTACTCCATTCATCCAAAACTGTAAGGCGTAATTTTGATTGATTAAGACAAGATCTTGACCAACAATTACTCTATTAATATGTGAATTATGTGACATAAAATTGATATAATTAGATTCATAAACTGCATATTAATAGAGTAATTATTGATCAAAGTCCTATCTTAATCAATCAAAATACACCGTACATTTCTGAACCAAGGGAGTATTATTCATGTCAGTAGCTGGATGCGTATGACATGTGAAGCAATTTATGTTATTGTGGAAATAGTGGATCATGTAATAAAAGCTTTACTTGATAGTCATTTTCGTAGCGATTTACAATGCAGATTTGCTGGTAAAATTATTGGGCTCTACTACGACAGCCAAGGCAATCCTACAAAATATCTAAAGGGTGTAGAGGTAAAGGCAAAACGAGGTGCTCAACTTCTTGAGAAGCAGAAGAGTGAGGAAGCTAAAATACCCAACTGCAATTCAAAATGGAGCGAGCAAGAGGGTGGAGAAGTAAGTAACCCGTTGAATTGATTTCCACTGCTGATGTTCCCAATTTACCTGATTTTTCTTTAAGGTTATGTTTGGTTCATGCCATAGCATACCCTACCAATATTTGCCAACTATTGGCTAGCCAAAAAATTGGTTAGAGATTTCTTGGCCCTTGGTTTACTAAAATTTTGGCAATTATTGTGAAGAGAATGTGAGAGGGATGAGCAAGTTCTTATGGGTAGCCAAAATTTGGCAACCAACCAAACAAGAGCCAAAAAATCATAGGCTGCCAATTTTTTGGTAGGGCAAATTTGGACACAAACCAAACACACCGTAAGTGCCTCATGAATATTTACTGACTGAACTAAACTTTCAGCTTACTAAGTTTCAAATCCACACATGAAAAATTACTGATGTGACCAAAATTCATCAAATTTACACTATTGGGATGGTGCTAAGAGTGCTGACAGTCTGCATACAAACATTGTCCCTTGGTAGGGCAGCAGTGATTTAGGATTTATCACGATGCTTGTGGATAACTTTGCCAGGCACTCATTTAGGGTCGGTTGCTCCTGGCATTCACCAGGAATGACGGTTTTGCGCTAACCCCATAGTTCAAGTCAGCTGTCGCTCGCTCTGAAGATGACCGTTTTCAACAAATCTGGTTCTAATATGAGTCATGGAGTAAACATATCTACTATATACTAAAGTAAATATAATAAAAAATAGAGAAGGCTAAAAATTCCCATAAAAAAATATCTGATCGTTAATCTGGTAGACCCTTTTATTATTAGCAGACCACAACAGATAGATCTCCATAACTGTACCTAAATAGATCACAGCTGATAGATCTTCATAAATGCATCTAAATAGATCATAACCGATAGATCTTCATAACTGCACCTAAATAGATCACAACCGATAGATCTTCATAACTGTAGCTAAACATATCACAACCGATAAATTTTCATAACTGTACCTAAACAGATCACAACCGGTAGATCTTCGTAACTGTACCTAGACAGATCACAACCGGTAGATCTTCATAACTGTAGCTAGACAGATCACAACCAATAGATCTCCATAACTGTATCTAAACATATCACATCCCATAGATCATCATAACTATACCTAAATAGACAGCTCGTTACAACGACTAGCTTAAAAACGTTTCTCGCGCAATTAAAACTGATCTAATATCACACGTATAGGTAAAAAAAAAGATAATTAAAAATGTTGTCGTGCAATTAGTATTGATATAATATCATGCATGCAGGTAAAAAATAAAGGTAATTAAAAATATTTCCTGCGTAATTAGAACTGATCTAATATCACGCGTACAGGTAAAGAAAAGATAATTAAAAACGTTCCCGCGCAATTAATATTGATCTAATATAACGCATACAGGTAAAAGCATAAAGATAAATAAACAGATCATATCCGATAGAGCAACATAGCTGTACCTAAATAGATGGCTCAGTACACGCTGGCATGAAATTTGAATTTTATTTCCCATACTGATCTAATATCAAGCGTATGGGTAAAAATAAAGGTAATTAAAAACATTTGTTACGCTATTAGTACTGATCTAATATCACACGTATAGGTAAAAAATAAAGATTATTAAAAACGTTTGTTGCGCAATTAGTACTAATCTAATACCATGGTACAGGTAGAGAGAAGCAATAACGATAATTAAACAGATCGCATCCAATGAATCATCATAACTGTACCTAAATAGATGGCTCAGTACAACGATTTGTAGGCCGACTCGCGATTGAACTTTTATTTTCCCATAATAATCTAATATCACACATACAAGTAAAAAGTTAAAGATAATTAAAAACGTTTATCGCGCAATTGCGCGGGACACCGTCTTAGTTGCAATTAAAATATATAATAAACAACCTGTATTAATGAGAATCTGCAATAACTTGGCGTAACTTGTTGGGATTGCTTCCAAACCCAGTGCATGTGGCCTGCTGTCTACTGATCTTTTTCCTGCACTTTTGTCATTCTTGCTTAGACCCACTGCAAGGATCATATCTTTGATGGGTGCTTGGCATTGCAGTGGTATTCCAGCACATTTGATGAACCTAGTACTGGTACTCCTGAGATAGAAATATGTATATGTAGATGTAGGACCTACGAGCTCTGGCTTTCCTTGGGGCTTGCTAGGTCCATAAATTCGATATAAGAATCATATTTTGGCGGAATTTGTTGCTGTCTGAAGCATTTCTGCATAACATTGATACTAAGTTGAACTAAATATGTCAATTTTTGTTCCCACATAGTGGAGTCTGAAAAAAGCAGTTTGAACATTTCATGTGCTTAATCTGGCGTTCTTTTAATGAAGACCTTCTTAAAATTGTATTACTTGTGTTAGGTCTGGTGCGAAACAGGCTATCCAAGGTTAGTCAGGAGGCCAGGTGACATAGCTCTGACTGGACAAGTTAGCCAACGGTGTGCTTGTTTCCAGGAAGAGGAGCTCATCAAGCCAGGGCTAGTGGTGTACGAAGGGTGTGATTATTTGTCTAAAGCTTGCAAAGTGAAGTTGAACCATATCGTTGTTCATGCAATTGCCTCTGGCTTACTCATTGCAAGACTACTAACAGTAACAGATTCAAAAGCACCAACCATACATCATGATGATATCTTCTGCAAGTGGTGTATCATTCGTCTGAATATCTAGTGCAATCGTGTTGCTTCTGAAGTGAAGATACGCAATTGATTGGAGGGTTAGATGCAATCAAATCATATCATGGAAATACCGTGCTTCCAATGCTTTATTCATGTAGCGCAAGGATACTCCCCGCTGCCATGGGGCCTTGGCTTTCGATTGATCGACGCTAGTTGCTATTATTCACAATGCTATCAACCGTAAAGTTCAGTACCCTGTGCTATTTTTCATGATCCATGCACCTCAACGACTGTTGAGTTATAGTCCTGAATAGGCAGGTTCTTGGCACGCCTGAGCTAAGAAATTGACAAACAAAACCAAGCTAATTACTAAAACATAGGCTACATGATGCTTAAGATTTTATTCTTATTATTTATGCGGTCTATTGGACCTTAGCACGCCTGAGCTAAGAAATTGACAAACAAAACCAAACTAATTACTAAAATACAGGCTACATGATGCTTAAGATTTTATTCTTATTATTTATGCGGTCTATTGGACCTTAATTTCTAGCACTTTTGCTACAACTCTGTGATAAGCCGTTTGGTTGCGTGCATTATATGATTCAGGCCGGGAGGGTGTTCAACTTTAATGATGCACTCGTTTGAGCAGATCACAGACTTTGAGCTGATTCTTTTTCCTTCTTGTTTTATTTGCAGTTTCTTAGAATTTTGTGTTCTATGAACCTTCCCCAATATTTAGAAGATTTCCACTAGTGGTGGCCAAAACCAAAACTGGTCCTGTTCTCTCTCGCTACCATGAGCTTTCACATATGCCCATTACTCTGTTTCCATTAAAAGAAGGGCATGAACATATTTGAGCTAATTGCACTCCAGGTACATAAACTTGACAGGTGGGTGCAAATAGATACAAAAAGTTGTGAAACGCGCAGAAGGGTACAACAAGTTGGCATTTTAGCGTCCGGGGGTACAAAGAGGGCAGCGTCGCCTCGGCGGAGGGCGACACGTCACCGTCGCCTCCACCGAGGGCGACCCTTCGCCGGCGACTCGCGCGTCGCCCTGGCCGGGGGCGACGGTCTCTTTTTCCACGTAAAAAAACACGACGTTCTCGCGGCGAAATTTGAAATTATTTCTCGATTTTTAAAATCATGTATGAGTTCCAAAAAAATCTAAAAAAATTTATACCGGTTTATAATGGAACGAAGTGTACACACGTAAATTTTCATAAAATAATATGCATTTTTGTGAGCTGTGTAAAAAAAACAAATTCTTACGGGAAAATTAAACTGTGCTACAGTGCATGCGTCGCCCTGTAGCAGGGCGACGCACTGTAGCAGTCTGTACCAGTTCAATTTTTTTTCCGTTCGAATTTGTTTTTTTATACAGGTCACAAAAATGCATATTATTTTACGAAAATTTAGGTGTGTATACTTCATTCCATTATAAACCGGTATAAATTTTTTTAGATTTTTTTGAAACTCATACATGATTTTAAAAAATTTGTCAGTGGATTGTTCGTATTGGTTAAGAGCAGGGTTTAAGAGTTTCAATAAGATATGTTAATTAGCACTCTAATAGGGCATGTATACGTAATCGCAAAAAAAAGGTCATGTATACGTTTTGAACGCAAGGTACTCACAACTAGTAGCATCAGAAATCCAAGCGACGGGGTCTTTTTGCCACACCGGCGTCGCCTCCACCGAGGGCGACACGGACCTCAAATTCGAATCATGTGAGTACCTTGCGTTCAAAAACGTATACATGACCTTTTTTTTGCGATTACGTATACATGCCCTATTAGAGTGCTAATTAATATATCTTATTGAAACTCTTAAACCCTGCTCTTAACCAATACGAACAATCCACTGACAAATTTTTTAAAATCATGTATGAGTTTCAAAAAAATCTAAAAAATTTATACCGGTTTATAATGGAATGAAGTATACACACCTAAATTTTCGTAAAATAATATGCATTTTTGTGACCTGTATAAAAAAAACAAATTCGAACGGAAAAAAAATTGAACTGGTACAGACTGCTACAGTGCGTCGCCCCTGCTACAGTGCGTCGCATGCACTGTAGCGCAGTTTAATTTTTTCCCGTAAGAATTTGTTTTTTTTACACAGCTCACAAAAGTGCATATTATTTTATGAAAATTTATGTGTGTACACTTCGTTCCATTATAAACCGGTATAAATTTTTTTAGATTTTTTTGGAACTCATACATGATTTAAAAAATCGAGAAATAATTTCAAATTTCGCCGCGAGAACGTCGTGTTTTTTTACGTGGAAAAAGAGACCGTCGCCCCCCGGCCAGGGCGGCGACTCCGGTGGAGGCGACGGTGACGTGTCGCCCTCCGCCGGGGTGACGCTGCCCTCTTTGTACCCCCGGACGCTAAAATGCCAACTTGTTGTACCCTTCTGCGCGTTTCACAACTTTTTGTATCTATTTGCACCCACCTGCCAAGTTTATGTACCTGGAGTGCAATTAGCTCAACATATTTCTGTTTCTCCCACAAACGCACCATTACCCAAGCTGCCGTCATCCCATCAGTTCTTATCCGCAGGCCCCACCAGGCACCTCTCTCCGCTGGTTATTGTAGGACCGAATTATTCACCAGGGTGTGCCATCTGCATCACTGCACCTGCGCTGCACGCATCGACTTTCTTCCAGCAGCAGGAAGGAAATGCATGATGCGTCACACCATGGGCAGACCCGGCAGAGCATGGCAGAGCTTGCATTCCCCATGCCACGATGGATCCATGGCGTCCGCCCCAGTGCCGCTACGCTTTGCTCTTCCTATTTCCTGATCACACAACACAGAGGCTTGTGTTTTTCCAAGGTATGATGCGCCCCAGAATGCTTCCGTCCCATCGACGGGGCTGTAGCCCAGTGGTGTAACCGCTTAACGCGAGGGCGTTCGAATGCTCCACCGTGTCTTATTGATAGGATCAATATGCTATATTGCATTTACGCGTTAATGAGACAACATATGCCTGCGTTAAGTGCAACCGTGAAATTTCCAATAATTTTTTAAGCGTTTGCGGATAACACATGCATGAATGGTGCGCGCCTGCTGCTGATGCACCCAACCTAACGCCCCTTGTTTTATTGTTCGACTTAGGAGAAAGAGATATGGGCTCTGGGTGACTGACACCGGGCGCTGCAGCCTGCGGTGTTGTGTGCATGATTCTTTCGTGCAAGAAAACATTGCGAATTCTTGCCAAGCTCTCAATGCCCTGTCATCAGATCAGATTCAGGCAGTGATGATGGGCATTTTGGATCCTCTCCGTGGAAGAAAAGCAGGGCACGGCCTTGGCACTACTCGCCCTCTGTGGTCTGTCTCGCGACCAAAGTCGATGTTGGGGTTGGGAGCGATCTGCAAAAGAGTTTTTCTATATAAAAAGTGTTCGCACACGAACACGTCACCGTGTACCCCCGGAGCCGAGCGCGATGCGCGGGACACGGAGCCGGGGGAGACTCGCCGGGAGCGCGATACGCAAGACACGCCGGCGAGTGCTTTTGGACCCGAAACCCCACACCCCCGGAAGGGACCCCGTCAGGGAGTGCGGCGGCTATGGGCTGCCCTAGGTCGACCTGATCGCCCCTAGGGCCTCGAGTTTCGTTGCCGTGTAACACGGAGAACAATGAAGAACGAGAAGCAGAAAAACGAGGATGAGTAGATGAAAAAGATAATATATTGATTGCGTCGATTGGGAGAGTTCCCCCTCAATCGGCCATGCACCCTTCATATTTATAGGGTACGCCCGGTCTTAGGGCAGGACTACAACTTGGTATCGTACACGACATGGTTTTCCATACAAATTGAGTTGTTTCCTAAAACTATGGTTACCCTGATTGATACGATCAGGACTCTGCTTTGTGCACGAGATTTCTTCCAATTAAACCGAGAGATTTCCCATATCTTCTGATTATCTTAACCGCCGTGATCTAGACTCCATCTTGCATACGAAATATCTTTCCATATTATCCAGGAGTCCTTCCAAATCTCGGACTTTCCTTTAAACGCCATGATCCGCCACTGTTCCTTGCGCCCCAAGTTGTTAAGGCTTCGAACGCAAAAGACTTCACCTTGAAAACCCAGCGGGAGCATCACAAATCATCCACCGACCTGGCGTTGCTGGAACTCAGTCGCGCTACGCAGAACCCGCCTTGGATCTACTCGGGACCGCGAATGCTCGGGAACCACGAGTACTCGGGAACACGAGTACTCGAGAATACGAGTGCTCGGGAGCGCAAGTACTCGGGAGTTCGAACACTCGGGGGCGAGTACTCGGTAATATGAATGCTCGGGGACGAGTGCTCGGGGACACAGGGTGCTCGGGGTCCGGCACTCGGATCTCGTCAATGCTTGGTACTCGGGAGCGTTGTTCGGGATCTTCTGCTCGGGGACGCGAGTACTCGGGGACATGAGTACTCGGGGACACGAGTGCTCGGGGCGCCAGTACTCGGGACCACGGGTACTCGGGAATCCGGGACGACGCTCGGCCCGGGCCATGATTCGGTATTGTAAACCTTGCCCGACGCACTCGGCCCATTTGGGGGTACTGCCAAATTTGGTCGTCAACACATGCCCCCTATTTTCGGTATAAAGATGTATTTTATCGAAAATAATAAGTCCTGTCCTTAGGGCGATGCGAATCACCTCATCGGCCATTTCTTTTCTTAGGGCGATATGATATATCGGCCACAGCACTTGTTATGCTTCCTGCCACACGCTCGGGTGGAACTTCTTCAGGTACTTGCCATTGAGAGCTTGTGGCAACAAGGTACCCTGCACGGATTCCACTAACTATGAGTTCCCAGGAACCACTCTTGCAATTCTAAAAGGGCCTTCCCAACTCGGCGACCATTTACCAAACTTGTTATCCTTCGAACCGATTGGTAACATTACCTTCCATACTAAATCGCCGACTTGAAAACTCTTCGACTTGACTTTTTTGTTGTATGCCCTGGCTACTCTCAATTTGTCCCTTTCTATGGCCTTTAAAGCAACCAAACGCTTATCGGCGACTTCATCAAGTCCATCCATCATCAGATTATAAAAGTTGACCGCCGATAAGCCATTCTGCTTGGCTAATCTTAAAGCACTCAGATTTACCTCTACGGGTAAAACAGCCTCTTGTCCATACACGAGTTCATAGGGAGTCACCTTGGTAGGACTGTGCCTTGAAATCCTATGTGCCCACAACGCCTCTGACAACACTTTATGCCATCTTCTTGGGTTGTCTTCGATCTTCTTCTTGATAAGCTTGATTAGCACTTTATTGCTGGACTCGGCTTGTTCATTGGCTTGGGCATAATATGGATAAGAATTGAGCAGCTTTATTTTATAAGACTCGGCAAACTCTTTTACTTGTCCCGCCATAAATGAGGTACCTTGATCCGTAGTCAGAGTTTGAGGGATGCCGAATCTGTGTATAATGTGCTCGGTTATAAATTGAACCACCTCCACATGTGTCATGTTCTTGAGAGGTACTGCTTCGGACCACTTGGTGAAATAATCAGTTGCTACCAATACGAACCGATGCCCCTTTGAGGAAGAAGAATAGATCTGCCCAATGAAGTCTAGTCCCCAACCTCTGAATGGCCACGGCTTGATAATAGGATGCAACATGGCAGCAGGAGCGAGTTGAATATCACCAAACTTCTGGCAGGCTTCACACCCCTTGTAATATCTGAAATAATCATTGATCATAGTCGGCCAATAGAACCCGGCGCGCCGTAATAACCACTTCATCTTGTGAGCCGACTGATGGGTGCCACAAATGCCTTCATGCACCTCTCCCATTGCAACTCTTACTTGATCCTCATCCAAGCATTTCAAAAGAACCCCGTCAACCGTTCGGCGATAAAGATCATCGTCGATCAAAGTGTATTTGAAAGCCATCCGCCGAACGACTCGGTCCACCCTCTTACTCGGATCTTGTAAGTAATCAATGATCGACTTCCTCCAGTCTTCCTTGTTGTTCATGTCCGGTTTTCCACTGGCGTCCGAGTCGGTGAGATCTGACTCGGCCTTTCCTACCGAGTTGGGCCCAAGCATCGGCTCTTGAGAAATATGAAAGACACCACGATTAACATGGTGGCCGGATGCTTGTTGCGCCAACTCGTTTGCAACCCAATTTTCTTGTCTAGGTATATGAGTAATGCTAAAATAATCCAAGGTAGAGATTATATCTAGACACTTATCAAGATAAACATCAAGTGATTCGTTAAGACATTGATAAACCTTGGATACTTGTTGGACTACTAATAACGAATCACCGAAGGCCTCAATATGTGTGGCACCTATGGCAACCAGAAGCTCTAAGCCGAATAGCAGTGCTTCGTACTCGGCTTGATTATTTGTGCAATAATACGCTAAGCGGCATGAGGCTTCGTGAGTAACACCATATGGAGATATGTAAACAACACCAACACCTTGGCCATTGCTACAAACTGAACCATCAAAGTATAATCTCCATGGTACCAGCGAGACAAGATCAATGTCAATGCTATGCTTGTCAACCCGATGCTCAACAATAAAATCAGCAACGATTTGGCTCTTCATAGATTTCAAGGGTTCATAAGCCAAATCGTACTCGGTCAGCGCGTAAGCCCACTTGCCGACTCGGCTACTAAGAATTGGCCGATGCAACATATATTTGATGACATCGGTTTGACAGGCTACAGTGCAAGTACTAGATAGCAAATAGTGTCTCGACTTCGTGCAAGCGTAATATAGGCATAAGCATAATTTCTCAACGAAAGAGTACCTTATCTCGGCGTCGAGTAGCCGCCGACTCAAATAGGTGATAGCATATTCCTTTCCTTCAGCTTCTTGGGTTAACATAGCTCCGATGACGCCCTCCTCTGCTGCGATGTAAAGTCGGAAGGGTTCCCCATGTCTAGGCGCCTTCAATACCGGAGGGGTAGACAAATAACCTTTGATCAATTCGAACGCCTCTTGCTGCTTTGCCCCCCAAGCGAAATTGTCGTCATTCTTCAACCGAAGGATAGGAGTAAATGCGTTGACCTTTCCCGACAAGTTGGCTATGAATCTCCTTAGATAATTGATTTTGCCGAGGAGACGTTGCACGTCCCTTTTGCATGTCGGAGCTTGTAACTTCTGAATTGCTTCTACCTTTTTCGGGTCAATTTCTATGCCATGCTGATGTATGATGAAGCCTAAGAACTTCCCAGCCGATACGCCAAAAGCACACTTCGAAGGGTTCATCTTCAGGCCATACCTCTTCATCCTCTCAAAAGCTAAACGCAAGTCGGCCAGATGAGATTCAAAGGTGTCCGACTTGACAACAATGTCATCGATATAGACTTCTAGTATGACGCCGAGTAGATCATGGAAGATTAGATTCATAGCTCTTTGGTACGTGGCCCCGGCATTCTTTAATCCGAAGGTCATTACTGTCCACTCGAACAAACCAAGGAACCCGGGGCAGCGGAAGGCCGTTTTGGACATGTCCTCTTCGGCCATGAAGATTTGATTATATCCCGCGTTGCCATCGAGGAAGCTGATGACCTCATGTCCAGAGGCATTGTCAATAAGCATATCGGCTATAGGCATAGGGTACTCGTCTTTGGGTGAGACTCTGTTCAAATCTCTGAAGTCGATGCACACCCTCAACTTGCCAGACCCTTTCTTTTCCACGGGAACGATGTTAGAGATCCAGTCGGCATACCTGCAAGGCCTAATAAAGTTAGCTTTAAGCAACCGACCGATCTCTTCTTTGATCCGGTCATACATCTCGGGATTGAATCTCCTGGCCGGTTGTTTAAAAGGTCTGAAACCGGCCTTGATAGGCAACCGATGCTCTACTAGCTCTCGGCTTAAACCGGGCATCTCGTGGTATTCCCATGCAAAGCAGCAAACATATTCCTTTAGCAAGCCGACTAACTTAAACTTACAGTCGGTTTTCAAATTCTTGTTTACAAATGTCGGCCTGGGACTCGAACCATCCCCTATGTCTACTTCTTCTAATGGATCGGCCGACGTGAAACCTTGCCCTAACTTATCCATATTATCTAACTCTTCTATAGACTCGTGCATATCATTCTTATTAGACCGATACTTTGCGAGTCGCTTTTGTAACCACTCCGAGTTAGGATCCATTTGATGATCTCTTATCTTGGAGCCGATTGCCATCAACCGGCTTTGAAGGGGCGGGTACTCGGCTATCTCCTTTAGTATTAGGGAAGTCGGCCGCCGAAGAGTTGGGGGGTTGTTGCCGATTCGCCAGCACATCGACCGAGGCAATTAAAACCGAGTTGGCCTGAAGTCGGTCGGCGCCGACTGGCTTTAAAGATACGGGTACGAACCCGTTCTTTGTGGCACTAAGGAAGTCGAACCCGGAAAGGTCTCGCCCTGACAGGCATGTTGCGTTGGGGTGCTGCCAATCCACCAAAGCATCGGCTAAGGCGACACAAGCCGAGTTATCTGCGTGGATGACCTCGACTTCTTCATCAACCCACTGTATCAAGCATTGGTGCATTGTGGACGGCACGCATTGGTTAGCGTGAACCCAATCGCGGCCCAGTATGACGTTGTAATTTCCTTGCACCTCAGCAACGAAGAAGGCAGTGGCCAAAATCTTGCTCCCGATGGTGAGTTCTACGTACATCACGCCTTTGGCCTCTGTGCTCTCTTTGCCTTTGAATCCGTTGAGCACCATATTGGTCTTCATCAATTCATCATCCTGCAAACCCAACTTCTTGAAGACCGAGTATGGCATAAGATTGACTACGGCACCGCCGTCCACGAGCATCCTTGCCACCGGTGATCCATTAATATGGCCCTTGACGTATAACGGCTTCAAGTGCTTCACCGGTTCTGTCGGCTTCTCGAAGATGGCATTCTTGGGGCCGAAGTCGAACTGGGCTACCTCCCCGCTTTCATCTACAGCACGGAACTTGGCAGGTAAGTAATATACCATATTTATGTCCATACCTCCGTGAATTGGCGTAGACTCATAGTCCACCATTTCTTCTTCGTTGTCTTCTGCGGTGGCTACCGACTTCGGGGAGCTTCCGAGTAATGGAGATGTGTCTTCGGGAATTGTGGTGTCCTCTACTCGCTTAGGCTTCCACACCTGTTTCACGGGCGCCACGGGCTGAATCTCATTAAAGGATTCGTCTCTCAGCCTCTCGGCTTCTTGCTCAGCCTTTTCCTGACTTCTCATACGCTGCAGCCTCCTCTTCTTAGTTTTAGTCAACCCGGGAGGACACCATGTTGGCTGAGTGTACTTGGAGTCTCTAGGCCTGCCCTTGCTCGTGCCAGCTTCATGATCATTGGCCAGGGACCCCTGCTGAATAGTGATCACATTATCGTTGGAATTGACCAGATTACCGACCGTAATCGGCCCTTTGCCGAGTTCTTTGATCTCTGATCTCTGCCCGATGTCTCTTGGGGCGACAGTACTTGGCGATTTAGCACGCCACATCTTTCTGGCCGGCTGGCCCGGAGAAGTCGGTGACGACCGACTGTTATCGCCGCCTAGTCGGTCCCGAGCAGGATGGTTGAACCTTTGTGTCGGTCGACTAGCGTTGTCACCCAGTCGGCCCCGAGTGGTATGAGTGAGCCTCTCATGGACGGGTCTTCTCAATGCCGACCACCCTGGATGGAAAGCGTAGGGAACCATTGGGTGCTGCCCCCATCTTCCGTTGAAGTCGTTCATGTAAGGCGTGTACGGAGGTGGCACCATCCATGGAGTCAGCATCCATGGCCCCTGCGGTCCGGCCTGATGCTGAAAACCTAGCCTTGGAGGTGATCTTGGGCGTTTTAAGTGCGATGGCTGGTTAGGGATGACACCGGCCGCTTGGTTGGTATATTTGGAGAGCAACATATCGAAAGTCGGCATTACTCTTTTATGCTGAACTCTAGCTTCATTGGTTTTCCACTTGCCGACTTCCGGACTCTTGGGCTTGGTGAACTTGGCCCGGGTATTTTCTGGCATCGGTGGTTGCCCCCCGAGTGCACTGGTGTGGTCTTCTCGTACTCGGGACTGCCCCCTGAGGGCGTGACTCCTGATAGTGATTTTCAATGTTTCTTTGCCATCGGGTTGTTTCTCGAGCACGACTTCTCTCCCCGAGGCTTTGCCGACTTCTTTCTTCCGGGGTTCACCAAGGACCACATTGTCTTTGTTAGCTGATTCGGCTATGTCGGGCCGAATTAAAACCTTCTTCCTTTCCAAATCCATAGCGTTTATTGGGAAGGGCTGCTTATCGATTTGCATCTCGGTGAAATTCAATCGTCCATCATTAATAGCCGATTGTATCTGTCACCGAAAAACATTGCAGTCATTAGTCACATGAGAAAAGGAATTATGATACTTGCAATAAGCTCGCCGTTTTAGCTCTTCAAACGGCGGTAACGAGTGGGATATCCTAATGACTCTGTCTTGTAGCAAAGAATCAAATATTTTATCACACTTAGCTACATCAAAGGTGAATTTCATCTCTTCTTCACGATTCTTGCGAGTCGGCTTGAGAGCGTCGCAAGTATATGGTTTGGTCTTGGAGGACCAAACGAACTCGGCGGTACACACGTTACCCTCATCGCCCGAGCTGTCGTACTCGACCATGTGCATCCTAGGCCGATCGGGTTTGAGCCTGTGGACTTCTTTGACTTCTATGCTTCGGCTTTCTTGAACCAAAGCTTTTTGCAAGACTTGGTTGACACTTAAGAGCTCATAATTCTCTAACCGTTCCCTAATATGGGTCTTCAACCCGACAAGCACCAAGTCGGCCAAATCTCTCTCGGTTATCACCAAGCTATAGCATCGGTTCTTGATGTCCCTAAACCTTTTGACGTAGTCGGTGACCGACTCGTCGTGTTTCTGTTTGACCGATGTAAGATGTGACAACTTGAGTTCATTGTCGCCGCTATAAAAATGATCATGGAATTTTTGCTCCAATTGTGACCATAGGAGTATAGTACCAGGCGGCAAAGCAGAGAACCATGAAAAAGCGGTGCCAGTCAGAGACAAAGGAAATAAACGTACCTTCAACTCGTTTATAGAGTTCGCTTCACCTAACTGTGCTAGATACTGACTGACATGCTCCCATGTAGTTTTCGTTCCTTCACCGCTAAACTTAGCGAAGTCGGGAACCCTGTAACCCGGAGGGTATAGGATAGCATCATAGTAGTCGGGATATGGCTTCTGGTACATCCGACTTCTAAACTTCGGCTCGAGTCCGAAGGACTCGGTAAACATCTTTTTCATATCTTCCTGGAGCTTGACTAAAATTTCGTCCGGAGCGGACGAAGTCGCCGTGGGACGACTGGTCATGGGTGCAGCTGGTGATCCATACGCCGAACCGTGACTCGGCATCGGCCTAACCATGCTTGTATTTATGGAAGGTGCAATCAGGCTCTGGTTCGGTGCTACCGCCGAGCCGGGTATGCTCATAATCGGACTAGGGCTGGCGGGTACGGCTACGAGTTGGTTGGTTTGGCTAGGGCACAAATTCAATGGCACGGGAAGCGCCGATGAACCTACTACCGAGGTCGGATCAGGGTTTACCATACCTATAGCCGTACCGGCGTTACCACTAGATGTTGGACACGTGCTCCCCTTAGCACTTGTGTTTTCCATGAACGTGTGGTAAACAAGAGTATTGCCTTCCGAAATATAACTCTGTATTTCGGCTATCTGTTCTGGGGAAAACGTGCTACTTACTGGGGTCTGAGCCGTCTTGCCGCGTAGAGGAGGGAGCTTGATTTCTCCAACCGGAGTGATGTTCCCCTGACGATCCTTTTTGAAGTTTGCGAGGAACGTCTGTAGATCCTCCTCCTCTCGCTTCTTCTTGTATGCTTCGAAAGTTTGGCGATGTTCCTCCGATAACTCATTGTAGTCTGGCTTGATGATGTTGTCGGTGCTGATCTCGCCGAGTTGTGGAGTCTGATGGTTGGACATGATGATTCCCTCCCCAGCGGAGTCGCCAAAAAGTGTGTTCGCACACGAACACGTCACCGTGTACCCCCGGAGCCGAGCGCGATGCGCGGGACACGGAGCCGGGGGAGACTCGCCGGGAGCGCGATACGCAAGACACGTCGGCGAGTGCTTTTGGACCCGAAACCCCACACCCCCGGGAGGGACCCCGTCAGGGAGTGCGGCGGCTATGGGCTGCCCTAGGTCGACCTGATCGCCCCTAGGGCCTCGAGTTTCATTGCCGTGTAACACGGAGAACAACGAAGAACGAGAAGCAGAAAAACGAGGATGAGTAGATGAAAAAGATAATATATTGATTGCGTCGATTGGGAGAGTTCCCCCTCAATCGGCCATGCACCCTTCATATTTATAGGGTACGCTCGGTCTTAGGGCAGGACTACAACTTGGTATCGTACACGACATGGTTTTCCATACAAATTGAGTTGTTTCCTAAAACTATGGTTACCCTGATTGATACGATCAGGACTCTGCCTTGTGCACGAGATTTCTTCCAATTAAACCGAGGGATTTCCCATATCTTCTGATTATCTTAACCGCCGTGATCTAGACTCCATCTTGCATACGAAATATCTTTCCATATTATCCAGGAGTCCTTCCAAATCTCGGACTTTCCTTTAAACGCCATGATCCGCCACTGTTCCTTGCGCCCCAAGTTGTTAAGGCTTCGAACGCAAAAGACTTCACCTTGAAAACCCAGCGGGAGCATCACAAATCATCCACCGACCTGGCGTTGCTGGAACTCGGTCGCGCTACGCAGAACCCGCCTTGGATCTACTCGGGACCGCGAATGCTCGGGAACCACGAGTACTCGGGAACACGAGTACTCGAGAATACGAGTGCTCGGGAGCGCAAGTACTCGGGAGTTCGAACACTCGGGGGTGAGTACTCGGTAATATGAATGCTCGGGGACGAGTGCTCGGGGACACAGGGTGCTCGGGGTCCGGCACTCGGATCTCGTCAATGCTTGGTATTCGGGAGCGTTGTTCGGGATCTTCTGCTCGGGGACGCGAGTACTTGGAGACATGAGTACTCGGGGACACGAGTGCTCGGGGTGCCAGTACTCGGGACCACGGGTACTCGAGAATCCGGGACGCCGCACCACTCGGCGTGGGCCATGATTCGGTAGTATTGTAAACCTTGCCCGACGCACTTGGCCCATTTGGGGGTACTGCCAAATTTAGTCGTCAACAAAAAGCTTCCCGTTTGTCATGCGAGATGTTCCGAGCTTAACACAAACACTACATAACTACGTGGAGACATGATTGATGTCGCCGGGATCCAACACGTACGAGGCTAATGATGCTCGTCATACGTCCCACGACCGATCGACCACGACCACGGAACCCGCAAACCCCAAACCAGAAAATATCAATCAGGAAGCTCTTCCCCGTATAGGGGAGTGGAGCCACGAAATGTTGCTCGGCGTACTACGATCACTCTCTCTCTCTACTCCACTATATGCATGCGAGTGGATGGAGAGAGACAGAGAAAAAAAACCAGACGAAAGTACGGGATGGGTATAGCGTGTGTAGCGTAGCAGCAGCAGCTGCTGGCCTGCTGCCGCGCTCGAGTTCACCTACGTACGGGAAAAGGGGAAAAAGGCGTTGAGTGTGTGTACGTGCATGAGCCAGCTGCGAGGAGGGGCAGAGGGGGAGAGAGGGAGAGAGAGAGAGAGGGAGGAGCAAGGGGTGCTTCGTGAAGCGCAACATCATAATAGGATGTCGCGGTCAGAGCGAGCACGGCACGCCTCAAAAGAACCGCGCCTGAGACCATCATAGGCTCTCTCTCTCTCTCCCCCCTACGTGCTCTTTCACGGTTTCACCTCTGACTCGCTGTATATGCACACCCCCTGCGCTTCGTATGCTACTCCTCCTAATGGCTAATTAATGCTGCATCTAATCTACGATCTACTAGTACATTTTTGTGTGTAGATTAGTAGTATAGACCAAGGAAAACGACGCGTGATGGGCCTAGGTCAATGTCTAGCTAGCTTTGATGGAGACGGGTGTGAGAGGTCCGTGAGACAGCGAGTGACACAAGTTTGGCATAAGGCTGCGGTCCATTAAAGGTGGTCGTTTACTCGTTTAGTGACTTACTAGCAAACCTGTCCTAATTAAGCCTAACCAGTGTTCCAGAGTGCAAGCTACTTCTACATCACTAGCACAGACCATTGTATACATACGAGCAGAATCCTTGTACAGGCCAGACATACATCTCCATATTGCCAAGTATACGCACCCATACAGTCCTAATTAAAAAACTCATGCGTACATGCAATATATGTAGATATAAAAATAAATATTTGGTAGTTTTATTATGGAAAATAATAGTAGCAGTTGCATCAAAGACAAACAATCGTTGTACGGCGAAGAAAATAAAGAAAGGGGTGGTGGAATGGTAATACCATTTTTGGGCTGGTCCATGGAGCCGCGCCCCGAATTAACCGGTCACTGGGAAATGAAACCGCACCACGAAAGCACATGCGCGGCGCGTGCAAGCTTTGCGACGCCCAGCTGCCGTCACGCCAAAGCGAAGTCCGCTGCGCCGAGAGAGGCCGGGCATGGGCGTGCTGCGTGCACGCGCGAGACATCTCGGTCTCGTGTTGAGAACATGCGAGAGAACGAGATGCCCTGGGGGTGCGTCCGCATGGGTAGCAAACTCGGAAAAGGCGAGTGAACTTTATCGATCGGATGCACACGGCACGTCGCGATCAAAGAATGATTATGCGCGTCCGTCCCTGGTTTTGTGTGATCTGGGACCAGCTTAATTAAGCGTGGAGTATTTTCTAGTGACAGCTTCTCTTTCCCACTCTTCCATGTCTGTACTAATTTTCCGTGCAATTGCAATACACCCGCTCGAAGATAAATGACGTTATAAAACATGTACACTAAAAATTATCCAAACTACACTTTCAATGTATAGAACATTAATTAGACTAGTCAAGCGAAGATAGTGTCACCATATCTTTTCACGAAATTCTTTTTGTCGTATAAAAAGTTTATGAACTTTTGCAAACATATAAATATGAACACTAGGTATCAGAGTTGCATTTGGTGACCATATCCGTATCCAAAACATCAAATTTTATGAATGGAAAAGTATATGTTATTTATACAACTAATATCTTTTATATTCCCCTCGATTAATGAGCTATTTTAACATATTTATGTTTCATGAATAAACCTTAGAACTTCTAGCTTTCAAAGTTGCATCGCATATGTCTTTAGCTGGGCTATTAGTGAATTTTAAACAACTGTTTATGTACATAGCGGGTTGACCTGGGCACGACAAATGTCCACCTGACCAGCTCACAGGTGGCCAGGCGGCCCCGGTCGACCTCGGTCGGCAAGAAAACCAAGAAGACCTCCATGATCCAAGCCAAGCCCACAGCCCGGCCCTCACCAATGTGCAAACAGGTCAGGCAGGCAAAAGACGACGGGTGCACGGAGGCGCCGCAGCAGTTGATGAATCATGGACTACGCCTACACCCCCCTATACTGTAAAGACGAAGACCCATACTGTACCATAAATACTTGTATACTGTACACCCAAAAAACCAGCGGAGGAAAAGGAAAGGTAGCGTGGGAGGCACGGCCATACTGCAGCAGCAGCGGCAGGAGGAGGATCGCGGGCGAAAGAGCTTTCTATTCCCTGTTGGAAGTAGAGCGCGCACAGTGGTGCACCGCCCAACGAACCAAAGAAAACCCAACAAAAACCAAAAGCGATCGAGCAGCTCAAAGGCGACGAGGAGGACGAGGAAGGCCGGCAGGAAAGCCTTCCGTCCAAAGCACCACTGCTCCCTTGCCGCTTCTTAGACTCTTGCGGTGAGCTTCTTCTTCCTCTTCTAGCTCTCTGATCTCTCCCTTTTTCGCTGTTGCTGTTGCATCACTTCATTTCACAGTGCATTGTGGGACGAGGGGGGTGGTGGTGGTGGGTACTCGGGGAGGCACGCTGGGCCGCCTCCCTCCTGAGTGCAGTGCAGCCATTGGAGGTGGGGAGGAGAAGGACACCTGCAAGGTCACTCGCTGAGGTTAACTGCATGCCACACCGACTTTTCCCACTCACAACACAAGCACACACACACGGAGACAGAGAGACACAGGCACATGTGCACATGATGCGTGCACACACTTGCGTGGCTGCATCTGGGGTGCACTCTTCTTCCTGAGCGGTTCTTGGTGGGGAGGAGTGGGGGTGGCCGGCTCCATAGCTCGGGGGAGTCTTTTTCTCGGGGTGGGTCTACTACTGTTCCTCTTTCTCGGGTCATGGCTGATGCTGCCTTTGCTTTGCCTTTGTTCTTGCGTGCTTTGTTGGGTAGCTCTGTTTTGTTGCCTTCCCTGTGGTTGCTATAAATCTTGATGCCTCCCACATGCTCCCTCATGGCTATCACATTGTGGCTTCACTTGCTGTGGGCTGATGGTTTTTAAATCTTATCTCCAGCTACTCCTTCCCCCCCTCCTCCATATCTCTCTTCTCGCTCGTCGTCTCAGCACAAAACTGTGAGATCTTGGCATCTTGATAAGATTCCCACACACAAGCACAGACCAGAGCTAGTGGTTACTGGTCTCTCCATTGCCTCCCCCATCTTGCATTAGAAAAAAAAGGCTCAATGTCGACTCCTCCTCTAAGGTGTTAAAAAATTACTAACTCCTGTTTTTCCCGTTGTTTTTGCAGAGATTTGTAGGGCGAGAGATAGATATTACTTGGTTTGGGGAATGGTGTGGGGAGGAATGTGGACTGGTTCTTTATGATGGCGCGTTGGACACAAGATCCTGCGTGATTCTTGATTTTATTAAAACCCTCTGTGTGTGTGTGAGGAAATAGGAATTATGCAAATCTTTATCAGATCAAGAAGGACAGGCAATTAACAAATAGCAGGAGTAAGTGGGGTTGTGTCAGCTTTGTGCTTTGTGGGTGTCCCTCCTGGTTCCTTGCCCCCCTCACCATATAGTTTACTCCTCCTGAGGCGCTTGTGCTCCTCCCCGTCTTGCCTCACTGCCTACGATAGCAGCAACATTAGCCCGCATAAGTAGGTTGGGGTGGAGTGTGCTTGAAGAACCGATCCTATTATTGTTTGTTTTCGGTGTACGAACGATCTCCGGGACGGGCCGGGCACGTTGCAATATTCCATCCTCGGCGCAGCCACCGGCCTAGAGTGTCAAGTTGCTTCTGTTCTTTGTACTTGTTTGCTCTGGAGCCGTTGCTGTTCATGCCGTGGACAAATATGGGTTAGTAGTGCTGTGTTGCGTTATTCTTCTAGTGGTGGTGGTGGTCTGTGTTTGAGCGCATTGGACTGGGGGAGTGAGAAGCTGTAAGGTGTTCTTCCTTTCTTGTTTTCAAGATGAAGTTCATGAAGCTTGGATCGAATCCGGATACCTTTCAGGATGATGGGAACGAAGTCAGGTGATTGATCGCTTCTCTTGCTTGTTCCTTTACCTTGTTCTTGTACATTGTTTCTATTTTGCTGCCATATGATCAGCATAGGACGTTCTCGCTGGTTATTAGTTTTCACTTGTACATGATCCCAGCTGTTACTGGGTTTGTTTCAGTTTTCTTCAGTTCTCCATTTCTGAAAGTACTGCTGCTGAACGAATGAATTAATGAAAGTATGAAACTAGTTTGAGGAACCATAGCCTCGTGTTTAGTTTGGTAAATATTATATTTTCCTGACTTCTGAGCTCGTTGAGCGTTCAAACTGTGGAAACTACTAGTTCCTTTCATACGGTCTTATAGTGAAATGTCTTACGGGTATATACCTTATATCATCTATCATGTGTGCATAGTTTGTTTCTGGGATCCACACGGATATTTTCAACGTGAACTGAAATGCTATGTTGTCTACTGCCTTGGTTAGAAAGGACTGATCACGATTTGTTGAGTCTGCATAAAGATGTAGCTGCATGATATGGAAAACAGCCCAGAGAGAACCATACTCTTGGACAAAACATAGTTCAGAACCACATAAAGGATTAAAGGGATGGAAGAGCTGAATGCCTAAAAGCAACTTTAGAATGGTGCTTCATTTAGAGTTTTTGGTCAACTTTCTCATTATACGAATTGCTAAACATTAGTTTATACAGGTTGATTAGTTCTTTTATACTCACATTCGTTTTATTTTATTTTTAGCGATTAGATACGATAAGTGTTCACTTTTATTTCTCAGTGCAATATAATACATCCCTTCCATAAAAATACTTATAGGAAAAAAATTTCATCCAGTAATATTCATGATTTATCGTTTCATATATTCCCTGTCTCATCACTCATGATAGGCCATTTATTTTAGATAGTCTCAATAATAAATACACATGTGTTATCCATTTAGGCACAAATATGAATCCCTTTTCCTTTCAAGATATCAAATGCTCTTTTTTTTCGTCCTCTTACTTATGAGAGCTGTTTGTCGTTGCAGTATAGTGGCAACTGAATTGGTGAGTGATATCACTGTTCGTATAGGGAGCACAAAGTTTTACCTTCACAAGGTAAACATTCCTTTCTGTTCATTCTTAAAACTTTTTCTGAGAACTGCTTTCATAAGATATGTCACATTAGACATAACTTGTGCTTCAGAAGATCATTGCCTTGTATGTGGTTTGACATTTACTTATGGACATGTTCTCCTGCCTCCACGCTGAAAACCCTATAACAAGAGCAAGTGCTTAATTTTGTCTGCTTTTGCTGTTTCACTTTACCCTATTGCTTCGTATTTACTTTCTGTTTTAATCGAAGGGACTGTAAGCATATTTGGTTCTCACTATGCACTTTTTAGTTACTTGAGTGTGTTGTTTTATGCTGATAGCATGAAACTCTCAAGTGATCTATTAGTTTAGGCTACTTGTTTTTTTTTCCTTTCTTTATTAAGTGTGCTGTTATTTTTTCTTGTTGTTTAAGCTATGTTTTTTTTATATACATTTTTCATCCATGCAGTTTCCACTTCTATCCAAGTGTGCTCGCTTTCAGAAGTTGATCCCAACTACTGGTGATGAAAATATCGAGATCCACATCCATGATATTCCTGGTGGCCCAAAGGCTTTTGAGATATGTGCCAAGTTTTGTTATGGCATGGTTGTCACGCTAAATGCCTACAACGTCATTGCTGCCTGCTGTGCTGCCGAGTACTTGGAGATGCATGAAACTGTCGACAAGGGTAATCTCATCTACAAGATTGAGGTCTTCCTCAGCTCAAGCATATTCCGGAGCTGGAAAGATTCTATTATTGTTCTTGGGACAACAAGGGCTCATTTACCATGGTCAGAGGATCTTAAGCTGGTTAGCCACTGCATTGACTCGATTGCTTCAAAAGCCTCTGCTGACATTTCCAAGGTTGAATGGTCATATTCTTACAATCGCAAGAAGCTCCCGACTGAGATTGATCTTGATTCGCAATGGAATGGAGTCAAGAAACAGCAGTCTGTGCCAAAGGATTGGTGGGTTGAGGATCTCACAGATCTCGACATTGATTCCTACAAGCAAATCATAACAGCAATCAAAACCAAGGGTATGGTGCCCAAGGATGTGATTGGTGAGGCAATTAAGGCCTACACATACAAGAAGCTCCCGTCATTAAGTAAGGTTTCGATGATCCATGGTGATGCAAAAGTTCGAGCTATGCTAGTTACTATCACATGCTTGTTACCATCAGAGAAAGGTTCAGTATCATGCAGCTTCCTGCTAAAGCTACTGAGGGCAACAAATTTGCTGAAATGCGGAGAGATGTGCAGGAAAGAGCTTGTGAAGCGTATTGGACGGCAACTGGATGAAGCATCCGTGTCAGATCTTCTGATTCCCACAGTGGATGGGGAGACCACCGTTTATGACATTGACATGATCCTTAGTATAGTTGAAGAGTGTGTCAGGCAGGATAGCAAAAATGCCCAGAAACATAATGGTGCTGAAGTGAACGGTCACGTCCAAGCACCTAGTGCTTCTATGATTACAGTAGCAAAAGTTGTTGATGGGTATCTTGCTGAGGTTGCAAAAGACCCAAATACATCTGTTTTGAAGTTTGTTAATCTCGCTGAGGCAGTTTCAGGCAATTCAAGGCTAGTTCATGATGGGATATATCGCGCCATTGACATGTATCTGAAGGTACTCTTACAAACCAATCAAATTGCACAACTCATCAGATGAATGCTCATTGCATTCCGAAGCACTTTCTTATGCTTACTTCAACATATATTCCTGGTGCATTTTTCAGTTCTTGCCATATTTTCAGTTAATAAAATTCTTTCACATAAATTGCTGCATTTTATGAGTTCTAAAATACACATGCCATGTAGATTTCTCATTTCTCACGGTTAAAATTTGTGCGATAGAGACCTAACATTTGTTTCTTTCAAATTTTGAGCAGGAGCACCCAAGCTTAAGCAAGAGTGACAAGAAGAAGCTTTGCAGCCTCATGGATTGCAAGAAGTTGTCGCCTGATGCATGCGCTCATGCTGTGCAGAACGAGCGCCTACCTCTGAGGACTGTGGTGCAGGTGCTATACCATGAGCAGACAAGGGCTTCTGCAGCAGCAACCATCCGAGCTGACAGCATCTGCATTGGCTCCTACGAGAGCTCAAGGTCAGGCGCCACAACAAACACTGAAGATGAGTGGGACGGAGTCATGGCGGTGGAAGACCTCAGCCTGTCAAAGCCTACAAAGCTAGACAAATGTGACTCCGCCGGTACTGACACAGAAAAGAGACATGCTAGCAACAAGAGCACCAATGGCAAGGTGAAAGGCGCCGGGATTGGGAAGAAGATGTCAAGCAAAGGACTAGCTGGGGAGCGAAGCAGCTCGGATTCGTCCGACAGCGCCATCTTGCAGCGCCAGGAGCATCCAAAGAGGACTCCCTCGAGGGACACGAAGCCGGCTGCTGCATAGTCCCTGCATTTCACCAAAGAGTGGTGCTAGGTTTTAGCTACTGTTTGTCTCTTCTTTCTTATGAATGTTGCATAGAAGCAAGAACTAATGTTTTACACGCATGTAGGGATGTTATATGTGAGGTCTGCTTTTAGGGGATCTTATTAGCATGTAGGCTTGCCATGAAACCTATGAGATCCTGGGTGCTACCGTGAGGTTTTATGTCATTCACTCGTGGTAGTTATAAGAGGCCTACTCTGTTAGAACCGTAAGTTTTTTTGCCACTGTGACGACATGATTTCAGATCACTGCAGGATGAACACAATTGTGGACATGGTTATCCTGAGCTAAGAATAGCAGGGTTGAGTTCAAAAAAATAATATAAAGTAGCTATTTTCTGAGCAGTAAGCTGGAATTCCTTAAAAAACAGTAAGATACTGAAATCTAACTAAATAAAATTAAAGCAATTAGAAATGACAGATAGGTCGTACATGAAAGATGGAAGGAGGCCCAGTGGCAGTGGAGCTGTTTGTAAGGAAATATAACACTGAAGGGCGTGAATGAGAATACCATGGGGTGTATCTGTAAGACAAAAATTAAGGTGAGGGACCAGTGTGCAAATTCTTAAAAAAATTGGGACCGTTCTCGATTATGTGTGTCATCCCTGCGCAGGGCCGTGCTAATTTTCTCTGTATTTGTCCAATTTTATTAGGTGTCCCCGAAGGGACATTGACGTGGCTTGCATGCGGCACTATAAATTGGTGTTGCTACTGTTGCGTCAGCCATGTGGTACTAAAATTTGGGCCTCCTGCTCCCCGCTGCGTCCTAGAAACTGTCCGATTCGCATCCAACGGACCAAAGGCGGGGAGTTGGCTCTTGGCAGGCCGCGTGCGTGGAGCTGCGGACTGGATCCCTTGCAACGGCCCACGTAACAAAGCGTTTTTGCCCTCGTTTTATTCCTTGTTGCCCCTAAAAAAAAGTAATACACGTACGTATATACACTTTGTTGCGGCATACACATGTACGTATTTCATTTACTAGAACAGTTAAAGCTTTACCTTGATTAGCCCAGCCCAAAAATAAGAGCCCCCTGATTTTTATTCAATCTGAGAGAAGGCTTTGGATCCTATATAGTTGTTTCTTAACAATTCCTATCATACCCTATCCTCAGACATTAACTCGAACAACCATTAGCCTAGTAATGACATTTTGGCCTCGAGGTCCTCAATCCCTAAGCCACCTTGATCTTTAGACGACACAAAACACTCCATTTTGCTAAACGGTATTTTTTTCTGTGACAATCATTTTACCAATAGAACCTAAACCGAGAATAGTCTGGTCTCTGAAGTACTCCTTGTAGAATTTGAAAAGGACATCATATACTGGACCAAGCTACTAAGGACAGAGTTGATTAGCACAAAATGCCCCTGTGGAGAGGTGATTTCCTTTCCAACTACTTAGCTACTTTTCAAGTCTTTCTTCGACGTCTTTCCATTCTGCATTCCGTAGCTTCCAATAATGAATCGGAATACCCAAGTGGCAAAGAGGTAGTTGTCCCATATTGCAGCCGAATAGTTCATTGTACCGTGCAGCAACCTCTTGCGCTTCACCAGAGCGGAACAGTTCGCTTTTATGGAAATTGATTTTGAGCCCGGAAAAGTGCTCAAGTGCACAAAGCAAGAGCATCAAGTTCTTAGCCTTTTCCAGGTCATGTTCCACAAAGAGGACTGTATATCGATGTATTGTAGTATGGATAAGCGTTCATCTACAAGACGTGGCACCACACCACTTATCTGGCCGTCTGCTTTGGCTCGAGCCATTAAAATGGCAAGCATGTCAGTGACAATATTGAATTAAATTGAGGGTAGATGATTGCCATGACGTAACCTTTTTTTTGCCAAACAAAGTGACCAACATCATCATTAACTTTGATTGCGACACTTCCTCTCTACATGAAGCTCTCAACCCAATAACACCATTGAGGAGAAAAGCCCTTCATCCGGAGCGTCTGCAACAGGAAGGGCCATTTTATTTTGTCATAGACTTTCTCAAAGTCAATTTTGAATATGACCACACTCAAGTTTTTCTGGTTTAACCCATGAACGGTCTCATGGAGAATTAGTACCCCCTCTAGGATTTTCCTACCCTGAATGAAGGCCGTTTGAGTCGGACGAACCACATGGTCCACTACAATTCGATTAGTTGCCGCTTTAGTGAAAATCTTAAAGCTAACACTCAAGAGGCAAATAAGACGATATTGTTGAATCTAGCAAGCATATTTTATTTTTAGAAGTAGCTTGATCTCATCAAAATTGATACGATATAAAGGTAATCTACCAGCATGGGATTTCTGGAACAAAGCCGTCAAATCATCTTTGATGACTTCTTAGAAGCGCTGGTAGAACTCCGCCGAAAACCCATCAAGGCCAGGTGCCTTATTGTGTTCCATTTGGAAAACCGCCTCCCGCACTTTCTTTTCTGTAAAGGGCGCAATGAGAAAGTCATTTTCAACATTCGACTCCTGAGGTATAGCGTCTCTTCGTGATTCAATCATAGAAAAGTGGTTCTCCTCTACCGGACCAAAGATGTTTTTATAATAGTTTGTGATGTACGTTTTCAGCAGCACCACACCCTCTATTATGCCTTCCTTGGAGTGAAGATTAAAAACACACATTTTCCTATGTCTGTCATTGGCAACCATATGGAAATAGCTAGTATTATTGTTGGCATTGGCGACCATATGGAAATAGCCCTTATTTTGGCGCCCCCATACCTTCAAAACCTGGTCAGCAAATTCTTCTTGAGTAAACTAGCCAAGTTCCACTCTGAACTGCTTCCGGTTACCACGAAAGGCAGCCGCCCTAGAGTCAAGGAGAAGTGGTGCATGGTCATAACGAGTCTGAACGTTCCAAGGCTTGAACCTAAACCATGAGGAATTTAAGTTCCCATTCCGTGGTCATTAGTACCTTGTCAAACTTCTCATAAGCTGGATTAGGGAGATTGTTCGCCTAGGTAATTTGACGACCGAACAAAGCTATTTCCCTCAAATTTAGGCTGTCAATTACAACATTGAATAGAAAGGCCAACCGTTTTCAAACCTGCCAATATTTTTCTCCTGTCTAAACCTGAGTATATTAAAATCCACTAATTAACATTGGATGCGAATTACTCCGACAGACATTTACAAGTTCTTTCAAAAAGGTGGTTTTGAGGTCATCCTGGGCAACCCCATAAATTGCCACAACGCTCCATTTTAACATGTCAATAATATTCTAAAGATGAAACTTGACATAAAATTTCCCATCTGATATAGCCGATAGTTCAATGGTGGTCACATTAACTTCGAGAAGAATACTTCTCGATCTGCCGCAACGAGGCAAGCTGTGCTGCATGAAATTCATACCCCCAACAAGGTGGTTAACAACATGCAGTGGAAAATCACGTTTGCTTGTCTCCAAGATTGCAAAAAAATCTAAAGCGTGGTCTCTAACACAATCAGCAATGTACTTGTGCTTAGCTAGAACATGCCTCTCATGTAGAACCGCAACAATTATTGATTTTATCGGCATTTTTTGATGACCGGTCAGCACAACTGTTCTTTTTGGAGGAATTAGATTTGAATTTGCAAGGGGCAGCCTTAAGGTCGCATAAAAATGCTTCTAAGCTCCATCTCATCCAAGTCCACCTCCGTAACCTCGCTAACAACATGAGAGAGTAGTTGACCATGATATGTGGTGTCCTTATCCTCATCATCGGTTTCAAATGGGTTAGCCTCATTTAAAGTTTTATTCTTTCGAACATTAGGTAAAACCTTAAATCTATCAATTTCCACATGTTCAATAGCTTCTATTGACATCTCTACCTGTTTCTTTTTTCCCCCAAAGAAATGCCAAGATTTCCAATATTTGAAGAAATACGAGTAGGCGAGAGCGACAGAATGGAAGTGAATGAGACAAAAGGTGTATCTATTGGAGCATCAAGGTTGCGTGTTGTTGCTCGCTGCTTTGCTTTAGCCAATGAGTCCTCGTCCACTGATGCAATGCCATTTGGTGCGGCCATGGCGTGGTAGTCCCGCCGGCACGCTGACAACACCCCCAAGGAGAGCACCGGACCATGGTGGTCGCTTGCCACCAAAGTCCCTACTCGAGGAGGTGTGCCGTAGCCTACGACAATAGCACCAAGGTATACCGTAACTGAAAAATTCCCTGTCGTACCTACCGCAGCAGCTCCCTGGGTCACCATAGCAGCGCAGTCACCCTCCAAACTTGCCATCATAGCGTCCTGGGCTGCCACAATAAGCAGTGCAGCCACCAAGCCTGCCACAACAGCAAGGTTTGCTACCCCAGTAGTGGAGTTGGGAGCACGACAAGTTTGAGGGGCACAATAGCAAGCTTGGGTGGTGCGGCAACCCCCACGGCAAGGCTGCCACCAGAGTGTAGCCACCACCCACAGCAGAGCTACCACCACCCGCCGTCGCCACGGTGGTGACGACTCATGGCCGAGTCATTGAGAAGGCGACTAGACCAGTGACGTTGATGGCTAGGGAGAGAACCGCAGCTAGGAGGAGGAGGAGTCACAGCAATGAGCTTAACACCTTGCCCTCTAGCGTTCGACAGAGACACCCTCGAGCACGATGACAGAATGGAGAGCGCCACCATCTTTCCAGCTGAGCTTCCCTGAGGAGGAACCCAAGCCAGAGGGGTCGGCCCCCTCATTATAACTAGCTTGAGCACCATTCTTTGCCTTCTTACTGTCTCAGTTAGTGTTGTCGTCCTCATGATCTTGAGATTTATCCGCCGGATCATCATGTCTGTCCATTGGTATAGGCACGGAATCTTCGTCCACCTGGAAGGAGACATCCTCCAAAGAGTATGTTCATTCATATCCCGCCGCTCCGACCACGACATCTGTCATGATGGGAGCACTGAAGTTGAAATAACTACCACTTGAATATGAATAATGCCTCTCCACCAAAAAACACTGCATGTCCACATCTTTAGTTGTACCAATGACCATGCCAACTACCCATAAGCCCAAATGCCGAAACGAATGCAGAACACCCTGACATGGACCCAGACTGTCTGAAGATTAAAGCCCAGTATAACATCCACCGAGTTCCACTCAACAAACTTTAGCACCACCCATGAGACTTAAGACGCAACTCAATATTAACCACCCTCCGCAGATCATCCATGCTCGAAAAAGAGACCAGAAAAACATTTTTGCCGTGCGGTATCGCTTCCCCGTTGCCACGACAACTAGACCAAAAACTAGTCTATGAAGCTCAACCTCAACAACATCTACCGCAAGCTAACCTGTAGAAATCGTGACCAAAGCAGTTGGAGAGTTGTTGCCCAAAGTAGCATCCTTTACAACATCCAATGGAATTTGATGAAAACCCAGATTGGCCCCTACATAGCCACATAAGAGAGCCCTCGGCTTTGGCAGCTTAAGAATGGTGCACTTCACGGTGATATGGTCACTTTTATCACATATGACGCAATATAGTATCGCCGTGCAATTAGCCTTATCATGACCCTTTATCTTTCACCTCCAGCAAAAATGCTTCTGCTTCTTCTCCTTAGCTGGCACAATGGCGAGCCCATTGCCCTGGTTCTGCATGTCACCACGAGCAAACTTTAGGGGAGGTGGTCAAGCTGGAGGCACCACCTCAGGGGGAGCAGCAGCCGAATGCACCGCTGCTGGAGACGTAGTAGTTGTTGGTTAATTCCCACAACCCCAACGGTTGTCGATGAGCCGTTTGCCAACGCCGGCAGTCTTGGTCCGTCGTTGATGAGCCCTAGTGTTGAAGGTGTAGGCGCCCGGTAGGGAACCCCTCGGTCCTGCTGTAAAGTTGAAACTGGCAAGGGCGCCCCCCGTAGCCGCCAAGGACACCACGTCAGGGGTGACAGGCGTGCCATGACCACGCCCAATAGATGACGCCAGAAAAACCTGTAATGACCCAAATATTATAAGTTACTAATTGGAACTTAGGGCTTTGCTTGAAGTGAAATTGTCATGCTTGCATTCATGTCATCAGGTACTCCGATTAAAACTTGTACAAGCTCAAAATTTTTCATTAATAACATATAGACCTGCTCCAAAACCCTAAAAGAACTTGCTGGCAAGTTTCCAAATGTTGAACTAGGTATGATCAACAAAGAGGGGGAAATATCCCTTGATTAAAAACTCACAATAACTTATACCTGATCTTGTAGTGACCCATTTTTGTGAACCATGTGATTTAGACTTCCTCAATTTTTTTTTCTAAAGGCACAACGTTGGAGATTTGCATTCATGGCATTATAGAGGTCAACATGTTGTACAAGATCGAAGAGCATAACCTGGACCTAAAAACAAACCCCAACAGCTTTGTTTACCTCCCTGATTTCTCATTAACAAATACCTAAAATTTTTAGGACCCTAATGGCATCACTATGGTTAAATGACGGCTCAAGACAAATTCTTGATGTCCAGATTAAGGCGATCAAGTCATGAAATCTGACTTCACAATTCCTAATAGCAGTATACTTTCCAATTCACCTTTGACTATTTCTTAATTTATGCATCTCAGTATTTAAACTCTTCTCAATGTTGAAATTTGAATAAGGGGAGTGAAAGTAAGCAAAGAAACAAAAAGAAGAAAAAGAAAAATGCATTCCCAGGCCAAATTCCGGCCGCTCTACCCCTTCCGCCTGGGCCGAAGCCCATTTTCTCTTCTCCCCTACCTGCGTCCGAAAGTGCAATTTTCTTCTTCGCTTCTCTCTTACCTTGACGCCTTCTCCCCTCCTGTTCCACTCTCTTCCACCAACATGCCTGGCCCACGGGCGGTGAACTCCCCTATACACGTGCCGCTCCTCTCTTGACGCGCGCACTACCGACGCCCGAGCTCTTGCAGTACACCGGCGGTGCCCACCTCGGTCCTTCCTCCCCAACCTCTCTTTCTCTCTGCCCTCGCTGCAAACGAAGCCCATCGTCCCTGCCTTCCTTGCTGTCCCGGCTTCTAGCCCCGAGCACAAACTTCGCCGACTTCGGCGCGTCGGTGAGCACGCCAAGATCGGCATCACCCCCGTGTCCACTTCCAGCACCCACCATTTCCGTTCTAACCTTACCGAACAAGACCGCATTACTGCGAGCAAACTCACCGGCTTATTCTTTTCACTTTTGATGCAGCCCAACCAACACGCGACTTCTTCGTGCTGAAGTCCGGTGACCCCCCCACTGTAGTCATCATCGCCTTGACCACGCCGGTAAGGTTTTGACCCCACTTTCTCGCCCTTACGCATCGCCATACCTTTAGGGTCTCACCCGTGGGGGTTAATTGAAATCTCATGTTGTACAGAACCCGCTTTTCCCGTTCTTCTTCAGCCCCGGCCATTCCACCGTCGCCAGAAATTCCCTATCTCCGGTGAGTTAAAGTCTTCCCTGAGCTTCGAAATTATCTCTTATGCTCTTGCTTACCTCCTTTAATCCCTCGGTTCTTTCTCCGGATGCCCCAAGACCTCTTGTCGACGGCGCCGTGCTTCACCACCTGCTGTTGCTGCCGCCATTCCTGATTCCATCCCTCTCCATCGTTCCTAAGCACCAAAACGAGCGTGGGGTAAGCTTCCCCAGCTGCGGGTGCCATTAGCTCCCTCTCCTTCTCTCTGCAGCGTCCGCTCGGGTACCCGCCGCCACCGCCGCGACACATCCCCACAGCGGCCCAAGCCAATACCTCCCGAGCTACTCCGTCGGATTAAAAGAAAACAGAGGAAGAAAAGGGAATAGGGGTGTAGGACCCGGCTGTAATGGGCTAGGGAGGGTAGCAGTGTGTTGTAGCCATAGGCCCCGTATGTCATAGGCAGTAGCTGGTAGGGGGCTGGGTAATAAAAGAATCGGCCGAATTGGAATCTCTGGGAATCAACAGGAAATGGCTAAAGACCAATTAAACTTCTAAAATTCATATCTCACTCATATGACCTCCAAAATGCATGATTCTTGTTTTGTTAGTTTCCTTTTAATGTGTAGAATACGACGGTGCCTCTTTCTTTCATGTTGCATTGCTCCAAAATGGTGAATTTCCTATAACACCCTTTCGCTCAAAATTTGAGATATGGATTCTAAAGAATTGTGATAACCTAAAATAGGTACACACACACACACATATATATATATATATGGTGTTCATCTGTAGCCCAAAATTAATGTTGAACATTTATTTCACAATGTTATTCACATGCTCTTCCTATATATGCAAACCATATATACATGAGCCCAAAACCCTAATTTTTAACATGCGCGACTTCAAAAATTCATAACTTAAGCTCTAGAACTCCGAATGCGACAAAACCAATTGCATTAGCTTCATATGGTCATTTTCTACAAGTTAGAATGCATTTCATACATATTTGTTCCTTTGAGTTTGCTGGTGTTGACTCTTTATCCGTTTCCATCGCTTTTTCCGGGATTTCGGTGTTTTTCTTCGATAGAACCCCTGAACGAGGAGTACTCCGAAGTTAATCCTCAGTACGAATACGAACAATTCCAGTAAGACAAGTTCACAAAATGCTCGATAAGATTCCCTTAATTCACATCATGTCTTGCTATTGATTTGAGATGAAATGCTATGTTGTATATGATTAAAAGAACTTGTGTTGTGATGACGATATCACTAGCATGGTTAGGGTTTGATTCTAAGATCAGCGTGGATCTTTTAATCGGATTAATGAACTATGAAACCTTTAATGGTGAGCTGTGAGAGCCGGGGTTCTGTCACCTACTGATGGATCGATGAATAGGGTGATCGTAAGCACCGCAGCTATTCAGTCAATGCCGGTGTCGTAGGGCTTTACCCTTCACCCACGCAGGGAGGCTTAGCGAGATGACCGGGTAGTAGGGGTCGGCCAACCTCGGACTAACGGCTTCTCGGAAGTGCTCCCTTGGTCAAACTTTGTGGTTTGCTCAGAACACTTGAAATAGTTTTTGTGGGCTATTCTTAAATCACCAAGCTTGATTGTCTTGTAATGATTTTGTGGAATTGTATGGTTGTTTCCCATGCTCTTTCAGATCTGAAATTGGTTATGTACATGTGAGATGTGCAGGTAAATGTGGTCATGTTGCTTTCATATTGATATTGTTGGTATCAAGTATGTGCATGCCATGTTTATATTGATGATTATATGCAATATTAGTACTCTATCTTGGTCAATAGCTTGCTGAAATTGAATGTGGATGAGCTATAAATGTGGCTTGCAAGTACGAAAGTACTTACAGAATTTGATTCCGAACTTGTTGCAGGTGATCCCAGCATTGGTGAGTACTACGACGCAGAGAACGCTGATAATGATGTCTAGGTTTTAGTTTAATCCCCTACAGTCGATCTTGTAGGTTTTATATGTTCTTATGGAGATGGTAGGGTTGCCATCTCAGGGTTTTAATTTTTGGGTATGCTGCTGTTTTTAGAGTTTAATGGCATGTAAATGACCTTTAGGTCACATGTGTGTGCAACACAACCTTCCTCAAGAGATGTGCTATATATCTGAATAACTCCCTATTTTATAGTTTGAACTGTGATATTCAAGTTGTTTCAGTGGCTGCCCATATGCAATGCGTGTATGAAATGAAGCATATGGGTATGTCGTGAAGAATTGAAGCTGTTCCTCTTATCACTAAGTTGAGCAGGTATCGGTTGAGTGACCTGCTGGCTGAGATGCTGTGCCGGCCAGGCAGGGTATGGGTGCTTTCTACCGGGCATTCGAGCGACCCACTAGCTTCCGAGCTAGGTTAGGGTGTGGGTAGAAACGCCGGGCTCCTCCGAGCTTGCTTTGCATAGTGGAATTGGGAACGACTCCAAGTCTTCACGGGATCAGGGAATGGTAGGTGGGTCTGGGAAGTTTAGTCGCTTTCAGCCGGCTTGACCAACGGTGAAGGCATACAACGTCTGGGAAGCGTATGGTGCGTTGATCAGGTATCGGACCACTCCGCTTCGGTGTCACGGCACAGGTACCGTGCCACCGGGCCGACTAATTTCTCGGTCCTTGGCGATTACTCATTCCCTTACTCATATATGATTTCTGGATCCGTCACAAAACCCCGTCGACCACGGGGAGCGTGAAACCTCCACCTCCACTGTCTGGCCTAGCCACCGCACCACTAGCCGTAGAGCTAGTGCTCCGACCGTTGCCATGAACAGCCATGGAGAGGAGGGCCGCTGTGTAGGAGGGGTGGCACGATGGAGCAAGAGGACCGCCGGTAGGGTTAGCCGCTGTACAAGTCGAAGACAATCACCTTCTCTAGGTGCGCGCAAAGACACGATGAAATGAGGATAGACGTCGGGCACGACACGGGTCACGAGGCATGGCGGGGTTGGATGCTAGCTCGTGGGTCCCACGGAGAGCTTTGAATTTTTAACTATGCTGCTCGACGATTTCGCAACAGGCGCCAATGAAGCTGCAGCGTTCACCGCCGCTGACGCCGAGCTGAGCAGCGGTGCCGAGGACATACCCCCGTCCGTCCGATTTGCTGCGTGGTACCGATCAGCCGGCAGAAATTCACCGAGGACCACTGTTGGAGGGGGTCTGGGACGCGGCAACGATCTTCTCCAGGGGCGCAGCCAGCTCCTGCCTCGGCCCCGCAAGGTCACCCTGGGAGGTGGAGGGCGAGCTGCTGTCGCCGACGGCTTGGATGATCCCTGCCCTTCGTCGCCTACCGGCCTGCGAAAACAAGGAGACAGAACGGTTAACTTCCCATCACCTACCGTGCCGGTCTCGTCGGTGATGTCGCCGCCGCCATCGTTTCGTCGGAGAAGTCACTGCTCTGTTCCCAGAAACGCGACACCCGCGTAGGGAAACAATGGTTTTGACCAGAACTCCTCGGTGATCTGCTCCTTGGTCATGTGCATGAGCACCATCGTCGTCATCGAGGCGTTAACTGCCTCTTCAGGCTGGTGTCAAGGACCTCCGCCACAACCCGCATGATCCGAGATTGACGAAGGGTCCGACACCGCTGTGCAGCCATCACCCTCCGCGAACGAGGCATCATCCACCTCATCGGCGACATATTCGAACCTGGATCCGGACGGTGGCGGCGGGGGGACCGAACGAGGGAAGAGCGTCAAACGCCGGCAACTAGCGCTGTGACGACGGCCTCCTTCACACTCACGATCACCCATTGGTCTCGTGTCAGATTCATCCGCTCTTTTTGGAGGTCTCCATGTGTTCTATGGCTCATATATCTGTATATTCTTTTTATGACAATTGTCAATATTTTTACCTACTTTTTAGTGCCCGGAAGATCACTTTGAACCAATTGCAGAAGTTCAGGGCAGTTCGAACCACCCATTCTATAAGATCAAAATGGTGTAGGCAACCTTTTCTACGTCTCTGTGATATGCCGTGACAGCTGAGGCAAAGTTCACAGAACCTCAAGCGCCAATAGAATCGTGCTGTCACCACGCAGATAGACGAGGAAAGACCTTGGCCAGCCGCCCGTGAAGCAGCTTCAAGAAGCTGAATCGGATTCTTCGACAACAACACAGTAGCCTCCTATTTGACGATGCTAACCTCTACCACTGATGGCCTGGTACTTATCCACTAAGCGCGCTACAGCCACCAAAGCCCTCTACTCTTACATACATCTTTCAAGTGGAGAAAAACAGGGAGTTGCACAGAAGAATCCCAGGAAAGCAGGTTCGCCCGAGTGCTGAAACATATTTTCTCCTCAAGGAGATGCATGCGGTTGTGCGTGTCCCCGCTTTGTCTAGTGACCAAAAGACAAAGGAGCTAGAAAAGCGAGTGAATAAGAATCAAGAAAGAGCGTACTGGCTCACACCATTCGTAGTGTACGGCAACGCAAAGCGACCGATGGCAGCCCGTGCAGAGCGTACGTCAAGCACCGCAATTGCCTGGACGGTTCAGGGTCAAACCCACCGTGACGCTTGGGCCGTTTCTTCGTCTGTCTTGGCGGCATATGGGTGCAAAAGCCACACGAGGAACGTAGTGTGAGAGTTCGAGGCTGAGACGACTGGGAGCTCGTTGGTGCCTTGGGTCGGTTGGGTCACATCAAGATGTGTGTGCATGCGTGCAGTATAGGCGTACGTGCAGCTATCTCGCTAGCTCAGAAGCCAGGCGAAATGGGCAGGCCAGCTACGGGTGGAACGGCGAGGCGTCGAGGGCAGAAAAGAAAAAGGTTGTTCGCTTTGTCTTCTCGCTGTCGAGACGGCAGCAGAGCACGCCACCTCGCGGCTCCTTTCTGGTTTGTCGAGTCAACGCGACGTTGCACAGACATCCCATTGCGATAATGCGCTTGTTCTTTTGCATGAGTTGGTACTGTTTTCCATGAGTAAGACATTTTGTGCCTACCCATTAAATACTAATTAGTATGGCGTCTATTCCATCAGCTTTGTAGATAAAGAATGTGAGGTCAAGAGATACAAACACAATATTCGCCAATTTTCGCACAAGAGCACTGCTGATAGTCTGATAGACGAGTTCTCTCAATCACACCAGCTTTGTCATCGATGATCAATCGGCCTCACCATTCACACACCGTTTTAAAAAATAATACTCCACCTCTCTGTCGAAACTTCACTTGTGACGATAATGCGCTGGTCAGTCATTCAGCTCTTCACCAGCTACTGATCGATGAGTGCAGCGGTGACCGCTCATAGCGCCTGATCACCTGACGTGTTGATCCGTGTCTGGTCAGTCTCGGAAGAGGAGTTCGGTGTACCAGTCACCACGTCCTTCTCTCCGCGCGACAAACTTAACGCTATTTCGACTCCCTTTTCGTCAACTGCTAATTGACCAGGGGACAAACTTAACGCTATTTCGACTTCCTTTTCGTCAACTGCTAATTGATCAGGGGAGGTCCTCTTCCTTTGTCTAAAAAAACAGCTAATTGACCGGTAATCAAACAGGAGAATGTGGCTGGTCAAGTCGCCTCTCTCGTTGCGTCGGCGTGGCCGATGGGCGTCGTCACCTGATCATGCGAACAACGTACGCTGGTCAAGATGAACAAAACGCCGTAAAAAGAAAATCTACCTGATTTTGCCCCCCTCTTCAGACAATTTACATGAACATTTTGATTTAGATTCAACGGCCTGCCTTTTTCTTCAACCACATATTGTCCTTCTCTCTTCTTGATTACAAAGTTGTCATCATCATCATATCCAGCGACCGTCGCCTCCTGATCAAGTCTTCACTCTAAACTCCCCCGGTTCCAGTGAAACCCCATAGTAACCACCCCAACCCTAATCTCCTAACCACTCTGATAACGTCTCCTCCTTCGACTCTGACGCCACCGCGGTTCTTGCGTAGCTAGCGGCGGATGCTCGGCCTCGCAACCCTAATCACTCCGTCACGGTCTCCTCCCTCGGCTCTACCACAGTCGCTGCTCCCACATCGCCAACGCTTCACCTTGCGACCATAACCACTTCGATGGACTCACGAGGTTGTAGAAGGTGACGGAGGAGCATGAATCACGTCGTAGACCCATGGTCAGCAAATCGATTAAGATCTTGTGGGTTCACAGGCGATAGCGAAATAGCAAGAGCGAAAAAAACGTGGCTTTGGATGTGAGTACGTGCTCGTTTGGGCTTCCCACGGTGCATGCCCCCAGCCGACAGCGCCTAACGATTCCAATGGTATCATACAAACATCACTAATCGAACACATAAATTCAAATCAAGGTACAAATAGTGTAATAAAGTCTCGTAGCATCATAATCAAACATATATGTGCAAAATTCGACAAAAATGTAATACAAATGGTTCAAAATATCTAATGGGTATAATAAAACCGACATAGATTAATATTTCAATAAATGTGACTAAACAACCATCCGGAATTGATCGTACATACTATTTCTTAACATTGTTTCACCACTGGAATATACTTTCAAGACTTATCAATTTGAGAAATATGTACACCAGCTGGATCTTTGTGGTTATGGTCTTTGGATTTTTGAGGATTTTTTTTTGTTTGGACTGAATTTACGTATAAATATGGAATACTTCTATTTTTTTTTCAATTTCTTGGGTGTGCCATGGCACCCCTAGATCCGCCTATGCATACTTAGGTGGTCGTTTTATCATTTGGCACGTAAAATTAACCGGATCGTGCGATCGTGCCTCGATTTCATGAGTATTTGTGGCTTGCCACGACTCGCCTTTGACGGATGTTAAGTGCGACGGTGCGTGCGAGTTTTCTCCGCGATCGCCACGAATGTGCCGGGATTGATCTCCGGTAGTGCCGCAAGTCCGTCATCGGGAGCAGTAATGCATGGCCGATAAAACGCTTGCGTGAATGGCTGCTCTGCTCAACGTGCTTGGGGCACTTTGGACTTGGGACGAGGATGATCCAGTAGCACGTACTTGTGGTTTGTGAGTTGTGAATGGCCATTCGATCGATTCACTCTGAGGTGTGATATTAACTAGGCTTTTGAGGTGACGTCCGTCGGGATGCATGGGTTATCCCTTGACCTTTACTCATTACAGAATTCAGGCCTTGCGCACTCGGCAGGTCCCGCCTTTATCCTTCTCGCTGGTCAAATCAGCCGTTAGATTACATCCAACGTGTCAAATACTAGTACTTACAGTACTTGATCTAGCACAGGGGTCCCTTCGTCTTAGGCATGGAGGGAATGAAATATTGTCCCATCAGCTGACGGTATCGCGGAACTCGTGCATCGTTAATGACCGAGTATATTATGTTTCCTAAACGTCCTTTTGTTTAATAAGAAAAAATATCAGAATACTCTTTCACGATCAACCAACCGTTGTCATAGCTATTTTCAATTACTTTTTTTCCTTTGTTTCTCCACCGGCGCTATCTCTCCCTTATTCTCTAATTCTCTTTCCCTTCCTTATTTTTTCATACCGAGACCCCTTTCTCTCTCTCTCTCTCGTCCTCACCCACAAGGTGCAGTCCTCCCTGTTGATGTCATTCGCGTCGCCACTGCCTCCTGCCTCTTTATACGGGCACGACTGTCCACCCAGGGGCGGAGCCAGGATTTGAACATGCAAAAAAATTCTAGCCTTACACTAGCTCACCGTTGGGGGGGGGTAATTATTCCTAATCATCCCTAATCTGTACGTAATCAATTGTAAATCAAGTGGTTCATCCCTAATCCATCCCTAATCTGTACGTAATCAATTGCAAATCGCAGACGTTGGGGGGAGGGGGGGCGTGGCCCCCGCTCGTCCCCCTAGCTCCGCCCCTGTGTCCACCGCCGTAGTGCTCTCCCCGTATGCTAGATTTGGGCGGCTTAGCCAACTCGGATGACACCCACCGCTGCTGCTCTCCCCATGAGTTGGTTTTGGTTGCGCGACCACGGCGAGTGGCGCCCACCACTATGCTCTTTGGGTGTGCTAGCTTAGGGCTACGCGGCCAACAGTGGGCTACGCGGCCATGGCAAGTGGCGTGACGACGGCGGACAATCCCCACCGGCAAGATCTCCGCCCTGACTGACCTCTCCACTGGAGGAGGTGGGTCCTGCAAATCTTGGTTTTTTTTGTTTTTACTGGTTTTGTATGCTTTTTTTTTAATTTTTAGGTTGAAACTTGTGATTCACGGAGTGGAAAATTGTAGAAATTTGAGTTGAGAGTTCTCTGATTTGTAATGGAAAGCCTTTTGATTTTAGAAGAAAGTTTTTTGAAATTTAGTTGAAAGTTCAATAAAATTTACTATTTTGGGTTGAAAGTAGCCGATGATATAGTTGAAAGTTGCAATTTATTTAGTTGGAAGACTTTTATGAAACTGAAAGTTGACTTCATTTGGTTCAAAAGTTGGATTTTTACAAAAAAGAAGTTGATCATACGATGGTGAAAGAGGAGCAGACTATCATGGTCAAAACACCAAAATAGAAAAGGGTGAGGCACGTGGGGGTCTGTTCGAACATGGTTGTTGGCCGGTTGGAATCGACCGTACCAATAATCGACCATACATTTGATCCTCTCTTCCCAGTGAAAAGCACATGGTAGATGGGTTTGAACCTTTTTTAGATTTCACGAACTAGGGCGATTACATCTGTTCCGATTCAACTTCAATAGACTATATGCTTGACTTCATGGTCAATTGAATCAAGTAGGTGATATTTATGGTACTCGACATAAACTTTCATTAATCTTGTAATCTTATAACCTATGTGTACTTAAATGACTAGAGAATTTCATATACCGTTCATTGATTGATGGCAACAACATTTCATACCTAACCTAATCACAAGACCATGTTACAAGTACATGTCCAAGGGAATTTTATCGTCCATAGCCTACCAGCAGTAATCTGCAATGACTTCCCCACTTGGCCTTCTCTTCTTCCTATCCACAAACTCACACTAATAGGGCCGATCACATATATCACAAGGATGTACAACGATTTGAGAAATGATTAGACTCCTAACGAGCTAGCAACTTGCTTAGCCACCCTTACTTCATTTATGAAACATGTTGGTCACTTACAACTTATTAGACATCGATGAATTCAAATCATAGCCAGAACCCACATTTTTTGTTGTCGTGAGGGTCTCACTTGCTAGAAAGTGATGAATCAAATCATAGCATAGCCCACCTTTGTCAATGCTCAAGAGTCTATTAGTTAATCAAGCAGATGAAAGGGGCGTATACTCAAATTGTAATGTGAAACATAACCGCTTGCGTCAATGTGCACCAACCATTTGACAACAAAAGGACAAATGAAATCAAATCCAATTGTGTTCCTGTCCTCTACGATTCACTACATGATCTTGTTAGAGTATATCTGGTTGTTACCCACTACAAAGGATATGATATGATTTGTTGTGATTTGATCTTATCTCTAAGAGCTTCTTGTGCTCCAAGTCTTGACTTTATATATACTCGCTCTCAAGGCTCAATACAACCATCCAATGCATTATGCCATATTCATCCAACTACATGGTATATCAGAGGGTTTAGGGTTCATGTCTCCTATCATTAGATCGGTTCTCAATTAGAGTTTCTTTTCCTGATCAATTATATCGGTTTCGTTTCCCAAACTAGCATCTAAAGCACTTCTGCACTGCGCCGCCCGGGGAGATTGAACTCCATGATCTCACCCAGGGGCTGTGCAAACCGTAGCTAGGGTTCGTGTTGTCGATCGCATCAATCCGCCGTCTAGAGAGTCGTTTTTTGATCATGTTTGTTCGGGTTTTTCTCTCGCGCCGATTGCTTGATTGATTTTCTATTTTGGTTTAGCAATCATTGATTGGTTTGCGTTGCCACCGCTAGCATCATCGTGCGCCTCTACTCTGACATCAACATTGACTTTCATCCAACCGTCCTTTCTTCCCCGATGTCACGGTAGACACTAGGCATGCTGCCCTGGGGACATCTTCAAGTGTCGCTGCTTGGCTACAATGTCTACAAGTCGCCTCCATGCTAGGTCGTAATCACCATCACTAAGAACTCACGCTGCGCCATCTAGCACCGAACAACGGCTGCGTTCGCCCTCTTGGGCCGCACCGTCACCGCCACCGCCCGTGGTTACCACCATCCGGTTGCCGCTGTGCCTCTCCAGGCACTGCATCGTCGCTGGTGGCTCCCGCCATTGCATCACAACTATTGCCATGGTCCGTCGACTCCTCAGGCTACCGTTTGCCACATTCCTCAACATGGCATCATCGCCCATCGACACGCACGCATGGTCTTCATCATGTTGCTTCTCTGCCTACTCTGAGTACTGCCACCACGTCATCACCTTTTCATCATCTATCGTTCATTGTCTAGTCCCACATATACATGCCTATAGTGTCGCCGTGCAATTTTTGTTTGAATGCCTTCACGCACCTTCTATTTTCGTCTTCGCACCGCCACCATGTCACATGTATAATCTCTTCTTTGCTGCTCTGTGCACCTACAACCGTCGTCGCGTCCTCTCTTTGCCGCTGCTTCTACAACTCTATAGACACTATTGCATGGCTTGTGTTGGTCCCTCTCAACGCGCCCCTGGTTCTGGCAAAATTGATATGCACTTTCATCCTTGACGCATCCCTGGTTCTAGCAAAACTGGTATGGTGTTTCATCTATGACTGCTTCGACTACATTATCTTTGGCATTGACTTCTTTCTCGACAATTACGTGAACAACGTCACCACCTTCTTCATGACGTTCCTTTGCACCTGCAGCTTCCAGTACGGCTACCTCGACTTCGGCTATGTTGACCACGGCAACCTCTCGGGCAGCTACCTCGACCATGGAAATGACTCCCTCGCTCTTGGTTACCTCGATATCGACATAAAGACTATCATCCGCTTGATCAACTCATTGGTTTTCACTCCAGTCTAAGCGTTCGCAACGCTCCCGCTCCGACTGTGGAGGAGTGTTAGAGTATAGCTGATTGTTACGGACTACGCGGGATATAATAGGCCGGATTTATTGTGATTCGATCTTATCTCTAGGAGCTTCTTGTACTCCAAGTCTTGTAGTTTATATATACTCGTCTTCAAGGCTCAATACAATCATCCAACGTATTACGCCATATTCATCCTCCTATACATCTTAGCGATGACGGAGATCAATTAGAGATCTATAGTAATCAGATCCTACTTATATTCCCTCCGTCCAAAAACTCAGACTGTTTTAGCCATTTCATGTGTGGCGCCTAAATCTAATTTGTTTTTCTTTTAAGGAACAAATATTTTTGTTGACGAATGGAGTGCCGGGTTTCGACCTAACCTTTCATATTAGAACATTCTCCCTGCGTCTTTTGGGCAGAAATCCGTAGCTGAGGCAGCCTAGATGGCAAGAGCTTCAGGACTATCTACAATAGTGCAAGTTATAAAGCCACACGTGCCTTCCCCAATTGCATATGCATGTGCGAAACAGCAGCCATGCACCTGCTAAAGCTATATATGTACCTGCATGCGACCCACATGTATCACACATAGCCAGCCACAAACGTTTGTCACCGCATGGCAATACATGGCAATAATGATTCGCAGCGTTTTAAGAAAACAAAAGATCGATTAATTGACAGCATTTGGGAGTTTTTCAGGTTGGATGCTTTGTCCAAGCTCTCTAAATATGTGCCTCCTCCTGAATAACTGGTGAAAGGGAGACACGAAATTACGGAGAAATGGCTCGGTAGAATTGATGGGGCATCAATCTTTGATACTGTGTCTGGAGAACATTTTTCTCGTGCTGACGGATAGCTCACTTAATTATGTGCTAAATTGTATTACGTGCAACATACGGCATTAGTTCCTCTAATTGAAATAGAGACATGACACTACTACACTTTGTTGCAGTAAACCTTCCGTTCTACTTACCATCGTCGTCGCATATCAGCATATGTGGATGCTTAAAGATAATAGTGCAATGGGGCAAATGGCATTCTCACAACGCGACAAATCCAATCATTTTCCTGCATGCACCACGAAGCAACCGATAGAGCGTAGTACGGCGAGTGATTGCCATTTCCTGTTACACGACACACCGCACCACTGCGAAATCACTTGCTTCTTTTGGACACCTATGTTAGGTATAACACACATAGCCACATGCCGCACAGTAACGGTCAGTACTGCACAATATTCCGAAAGATTGAACAGGCCGGTCAAACGAACAAAGCAGAGTGAAGTGTCAGGAACCCCATCTGCCATTACATAGCCATCAATTCATCATCGGCTCCTTGCACAGTGCAGCAACTCGGAAAAGGTACGGCGAGCGACACACGGCCATGAGCCACGTATGTACACCACAGTAGCTAGATAGATCCCATACATTTCCAGTATCTAAATTGTAGCATGCCAACTAGCTTTGACATGTTGGGAAGTTGGTTTTAGGCTACGGCGAAAGTTGTAATCTCAAATTTTAATAAGAGTGGTTGTATTATGTTAGTTTATTTAGTTATGTGTGAATGATTTTTCAGATGTGACAATTTTTTATGCTTTTGGATGTCCTTATAGAAACCGTACTTTAGGGAGATCATGATAGAAACCGTACTTCAGGGAGATCATGGTAGATGGGAGCCATCGCTTGGAGAACATCATGAAATTTTTTTTTGCACTAGTAATTAGAGCAACAACATGCGATCAGAGATTCTTGAGTGGTCTATATCACTTACATTAGACTATTTCTCAGTATCAGACGGTTGTTAGACTAGTTCTGTATTTTGACTGATGTAGTTATTGCTTCCATTCGATATAATAATGACTATTGAAAGATTGTATCTCTAGACGATGATAAAACTTTTTCTGAAAAAAGTCGTAGCATGCCATTGATGATACGTATCTATCGCTCGCAATAATATAGGTTGGAATTAACACGGCCGCCGAACGATGCACGTTACAGAGACGAAAGACAGGGCAGAGAAAAAGATGTAGTAGCAGCGTATGACAGCGTATGACAATCTCTGATCTTGCCATCAGCATCACATCTCTGTCCTATCGATTCATCCTCGCCGATTCTACTAAACTCCTCCCAAAACTAACAAAGAAAAGCTAAATCTGAAGGGTTAAAAAAATACCAAAACGCCCAAAGGGCAAAACCCCAGAGGTCCAAGCCTTAGTTCTAGTAACTCTAGTTACGGTCGCTGCTGAGTTATTCACACCTCCCTGGGGTCCACGAAGATGGAGTGGCCGGGTGCTGACCTGGCCCAATCCCAGCCGTCCACGTCGTCGCCGCCGCCCAGCCGCTTCATGCACCAGAGGTCCTCCGTACACGAGAGGCTGCGCCAGTGCGGGAGGCGGCGCCGGAGCGGGTCGCAGGCCGCCACCTCAATGGCCACGGCCGCGGCCCTGCCGCGGGCCATGTTGACGAAGGACACGAACAGCGCCTCCGCGGCTAGCGCGGCGACGTCGCCGTCGCCGCCGAGGCCGTACGCGAACCACCCCGCGAACGGGCGGAAGAAGTTCGGGACGGACGGCACGCGCATCCACTTGGCAGCGCGGTCCAGCGCGCGGCTCGCGGCCGCGGCGGCGCGGCGCAGGCGCGACGCGCCACGCAACTCGAGGCGGAACACACCGCCGCAGTCCCACAAGCTGGACACCGCCCACGACGCGGGCGGCGACGCCAGGAAGTGCTCGACCCCGTGCCACTCGTACCCCTCCTCCACGACGGCGAGGAACGTGCCGAGGGAGAGCGGGTTGTCGAGGACGGCGCCGATGTCAGCGGGGAAGAACTCGACGTGCGCGAACCGGTGGCGGTACAGCTGCTCGGCGTCGCGCGCGCCCAGGTGGAAGACGACAGCGCGGCGCGGCGCCCGGAGGCGGTGCGCGTGCACGGGGTGCACGAGGAGCGACGGCGTGCGGAACTTGGAGTAGCCGCACCGTCCGGTGAAGAGCCGCACGGACGCCTCGTTGGACTTGTCGGTTGCCATGTACGCGTACTCGGCGCCCATCTGCAAGAACCAACGCTCGAGCCGCCACACCAGCCGCAGCGCTATGCCCATCCTCCTGCATGCGCATGCATCACGCGCCATTAGTTTCTTCACCACACACTGAGTCAATGCTACAGTACCTAGCTAGTACAAATGTCACGGACACAAAGAAGAAACAATTCAATTGTTTGTTTTACCTGTGGGAAGGCGAGACGCGGAGGCCGAGAATGTAGCCGACCCTGGCGAAGGCGGGGGCGCCCGGGCAGCTCTTGCCGGTGGCGACAGACTTCACCGTGCCGCGGATGAGGCCGACGATCCGGCCGCCGGGGCCAGACGTCTCAGCTACCTTCCATGTCCAAATCAACACAGTCAGGATTAAAGCAACCCACTACCAGCAAAAGAATATCAAAGGATCAATCAGCTCGCTCGCTATCGCGACCTGCAAATTGTGCAGTCAAGCATATAGCTTGGCGTACATGGCATCCCCGCGCATTGATGCGGCTGTACCAACGTATATCAATAGGAATATACGTACGTACCAGCATGAGGTATGCCGGCGAGTGGCGAATGCGGGCGACGGGGTCGCCAAGCAGGTCGGCGTGGAGCGACATCCCGCCCGTCGGCCCGACCTCGCACTCCCGGTCGACGGCCTCCGTGCCGGCGCGGTCCGTCGACGGGTCGTACTCCCGGATCACCACCATCCCTTCCTCCTCCACGTCTCCCATGGTAGTATCTCGTAACCGTATCTCTACTACTCTTCTATCTCCCAGTTGCACTCTGTGCTCACGATGGAAGAGCGTCTCTGCATACGCATGTAGCAGTTAGCACGTATTTATAGACGGCCGAAAGCTAGGCTGCCTCGCAGAGCTTTTCAATACTAGCCCTTGGCCTTCGCCTCCTCGTAGCATAATAAAAAACCGATGAGGATTTGAGGGGGATAAAGCTGTAACTCACGCACTGATCGCGCCGGCCCCGTTCTCTCCTGAATCATGTGTGGGGCAGATCGAGGGGGAGGGGAAAAGGGCGTGGCTAGAATTGGACGAAGGCACACACACATGCGAGTCCCGAGACTGGAAAGGCAGAGGACTATTAGCGCAAGGGAGATGATCGATCAGTCGGCAAGAAGCATATGACAAAGGGAGAAAAGAGGAGGCCCAAATGGTTGGCGGCTTAATTGCCTTTTGGTTTCTCCTGAATTTTAGCAGTGCCCTATCCAATCCAGTGAAGCCGTTGTTTCACCCCAAATTGATGCAGCGCCGACCGAGAGTGGATGAGTATATGATTGGTGGAGGGGTGTAATTAACTCCACCATTAATTGGATCCTTTCGTCTGTAAATTAAATTCTATGGATAGTGGGGAAAAACTGCCCCTTGACACCTGGTTTACATGGAGTTAGGTTTGTGCTCCTTCGGTGATCACAAAAGACCAGCTTTCAGTGGCGTTACAACACTAACAACGGTTGGTTTTAGCATGACGTCGTAGCCTCGTAAGGGGGAATGGATTTCTGAATCAGTCAAGAGAGAAGGCAAATGTTGTGATCTCTCCCTAAAGCCCAACTCTCCAATAGTTAAAGTTATCCAGCAAAGCTGGAATAGATTTTGGCGAACTGTACAAGCAGCCAACTTGTAGATCTTCTCAGGTGATTGATCCTTTGTCCTATCGATTTTGTGCCAACGCAAAAATGGTTAGACTAGACCTGTTAGGCAACATAAGCTCTGTCATGCTTCATTAGTTTTTTCTCCATTGGGGGGGAGACGAGCAACTTGGTTAATTTGCAGATTGCGAAATGCTCGATCAAGAAAATGAAATCCCCACTATAGATTGCCGTGAGCAATTGCTTGATCCCTTCTCCGTTTTAATAAAGGAACCATGGATTTTGGATGCACATTCCGAATTGAAGGAAGGGGACAAGGAGATTTGGTTTTGCTCCAGGCGTAAAAAAAGTAGTAGTCCTGTCTGGAAGTAGATGGACCTAGATCACCAGAAATGCACTCGTTCAATGGTTGAAAAGGAAACGCTTCTTTCTCCTGCCAAAACAGACCGGGGTTGCTTGTCAGATGTCACGACTTAATTATTTGGGACACGACATCCCTATCCACTGCTGTGTTCGGCCTACTTCCCTTTCTGTTGGCTAGTGTACTGGTGCTGGCGAAAGGACATGCGAGGCGAGGGAGACAAGCAGCGGCCGCGCGGCCCGCACCGCACCGGAACGAATCTGGTGCGCGCTACGGAACGGCCGCGTGCGAGCAGATCAGCGGAGCGCCCCACGCAGGCCCCAGGGCCAGCAGGGGAGGAGGCGGAGGAGGGGGGGTGGGGGCGTGGGTGTCGTGGCCGCGCGCCGGGGCCCCTCATGCGTGGCTGACGAAACGGCAAAAACACCCGGTGCAGGGGTACGTATCCCACGCAGAGAAAACGACGTACCGCGTCCGCGCGCTGCCACCGTTTTGGTGCTTGGGTCTCGTTTCGTCTCCTGGTTCGCGGTCGCGGCAGCGGGCGGCGCGTGTCCGCGTGGGAGTCGTGGCCCTCCTCCGCCGAGCGCGCGCGGGGGGTTTTTGCTACTGGCGATGTGGTTCCGAGGTTGCCGCTCGCTAGATCGGCTCGTGTGGCGGGCAGCGGCGTGGCCGGGTTTTCACGTGATATAGAAGGCGGTTCTGGTTGGAATTTAGTGGTGCATTTCTGTGATCCTTCCATGGCAACGGGTAAAGGATTTTACCTCGCCAATCGTTGGTTGGCACTTGGAGTATGTAGATCCGGTGCAGATAATAATGATCGCACGCACAGTCGTTTCTGTTGGAAACCTTCCACTTAGTCAAAGTAGTGGTTTTCCCACTAAGCAATATTTATGGGCACTTATCTTAACCCCTAAGAAGGGGCTTAGTCTATAAATAGGGGTCTTTATACTTTACATTGTACACTTGATGAGAAGAGAAATAAAGAGAAGAAAGATTGTCCCTACACCTTGTGTCAATTTCTTTATAGTACCGCTCTTGTGTGTTCGTCGTTCGTCTACCTCGTCTACGTCTCGTCGTACAACCCGAGGACCGGACTCGCCGGCAAAGGTTGCACAACACGTTATCAGCACGACGCCTCCGCCGAGCCTTCTTCATCTAGGCTCCCTTTACATCGGTTGAGAACCTAAAGGTCGATGAACACATAGAAAATAGGTTCTACATTTAATCTAAATTCCATATTTACAATCTATTTTGGTATCTAGATTAGTTTTTACTCATGTGTGAATTTCCCTGGAAAAGTGTTGCCGATTGACCGGCCCGGCACAGCACGCGTGGCAATTTTTCATTTAGGCCCTGGAGTTTTATGTATTTACACATTTATTTTTCTCAATACTAATTTTTTTGCATAAAGTCCCTATAGACTTCAGAATTAGCAGAAAATATATATGCCAGCATAAGAGGGCCTCGGGAATTCAATTTTTGAGTCGAATTTTAATTTTTCCCATTGTTTAACATGCCCTTAATGATTACATGCCTCTATTTATGTGTTTTACCATTCAAGGTTAATTGTAATTTTGAATATTATTTTTAATATCCATGTATCTCATATATTGGCATGTAATTATACACGGAGGCCCTCGGATTTTTCTGTAATTAGGTGCATAATTTTTCTAGTACTAAAATCTTGCACAGAAGTCCTTGTAGACTTTAGTATTAATAGAAAACTTATAATCTGGCATGGAAGGCCTCGGGAAGCTAAAATTTTAACCAATTTTAGCATTTGAAGTATGTTTGACTTAATTATTATTTATCCTATGCTTTATGATTATTATATTTACTGTTTTTGATTAATTGTGATGGATTGTATTACTTTTAATCATTTGAAATAGCAGTAGATTACAAACAATGCATAAAAATGCACTGGAACCGTCATAAGGATTTTTATACCATTAATTCCATATTATCCATGCATGTTTACCTGTAGTAAGCTTCTGAAATAATTAAATGGATAATGTAGGATGTCTGGCTATGATAAACAAGAGGTTGGGGTACTCGTTACCCAAGGGGGGCAATTATGTAATTTGGGCCCCCGCCATGGAAGCACTGCTAGAAAGCAGAAGCCTCTCTCATGTCCTCAACTTGCCAACACTAGAAGGTGACATTGTAGTCCCTAGGATGGACAACTTTATAACACTGGCAATCCTAAAGAACTGTATTTCCCAGGACCTAAAAATGAGTACATGATGGAGAGAGACCCAAAGGTTCTATGGGATACGCTCAGAATGCGTTTCCACCACCTTGAATTGGTGTGGCCCATAGAGATATTACTGAATCAGTATAATAACCTTCGCTTCCAAGGTTTTGCATCTGTTGCTGAATATAATCTTATCATGTTTGGTCTCGTCTCAAACTTGAAAGAATGTGGCCATGAAGTCGCAAATGAAGAGACGTTTGGAAAAACCATGCCCACTATGCATGTGGAAAATATTGAATTGGTTAGTAATTTGCGTGCTGGAAAGCATACAACATTTCTTGACTTAGTGCATTCTCTACTTCTAGCAGAAGGTGTGAAGAAATTGGTCATGCAACCTAAATCTTCATCTAGCTCCCTGCAGAGCTATATTTAGAGATACGAATGTTCAATTCTCTCAAGGAGAATGTTCAGCATAAGGGATTGTGATATTGAGAGGAAACTTAGGACTATCACGTCCTATAGAAATCAGCAACAGACTTGCAATAAAAATAGTGTGAGAGGATGCTGCTCTAAGTATTGCAGGACCTCTGAACACCTCATAAACCTCTATCGAATTCATGGCAAGTACCCAATAGAGAAGGAAGTTCCCTTCATGGACATCTCGAAAGGTGTCCTAAAGGACGAAGCATCCATTTAATTGACAAAGTGCATCCATGATTTGAATTTTGAATAATGGTTGTAAGATCCAAGAGAGAAATTTAAACTCTTATGACGACGAATGTCCAGCAGACTTATGAATTCTATTCAGTGTTTTCATAACAAGTTATGAATTGTTCTATCTAAAACCGCATCTTTTCCTATCTTCCTCTTGCTGAATGAGAAAATATGATAGGTAATGATAGAACATGTTACCCGCAAGCAACTCTTGCCTAAAGTAGAATTCTTACCTACATACTCTTGATATCCACTAAAAGCCTAAAATTGAGCATGCTGATCCTTGAAAAAGATCGTCTAGGCTATTATCTTTGATATTCCATCCAATATACAAGTATTTCTCCAAGTAGAGATTTACTAAGTATCTGGCCCTGCATGCCAAACAAATATTGTATGATAGCACCATATGATAGTAATACTTGCTCCAGAAGCAAACTGAATTTTGCAAATGGCATGGCAAGGAGGAGGAATATGGAAAGAAATGTAAGAAATATGGAAAATAAGATCGACTATAGGCATATATTCCTTGGCATTTTGTGTAGTGTTTTCCCTCTCTCTGATAAACATAAAACATACACAATTTAAATAAAATACAAACTCTCAAATTGAATGAAGAGAGTATATCCATGAGTTGTATGTGATACCGTATTTATCACGCTCTGAAAAGGTTTTGGATTACAGGGAATTACAACAGATAAAGTCTGTAGCTTATCTGTAGACCAACCTAATGCACATCTGCTCGCTCTTTAGGCTTGAAAGCCATAAGAGAGTAAGCAGGCACCCGAAAGAGGAGATACATCCTTAGCCCGTTAGCTATGGTGCTATCTCCGGCATGACGGTTGATGTAGCAGTCTCCGCTATTCGGAATAGCGTGTGTAACCCTGAGTAGAACTCTTACATAATTTGAATACACAACTCATAACATTTCATCTCTAACCGCATCTCATTTGGTACTCATGAAATTTCCACAATTGTATTGACATAGTCTCGCAGCCTATGGAATCAATAAATTCCACAATAGCGTACGTAGTTAAAGCAAAACTACGAAGTTGTATTACTCCATATATAACTCGGGCCAAGCAGCCTTGTACGCAAATGCCCTTTTTCGCGTGGGTATATATTTGACAACATTAGGGGGGAGAATGTGCACCCTTGGTGAAATGATGTTGCTCAAAATAATAGCGCTAAATATGAGTACCAATGAAAGGCCAGCAGCTATATGAGGAAACTGTGTTGGTTCATGCATACTAAACACAGATGCTCGGTTGGCATTAGAAAATTGAGCACATACTACCAAACATGAAACATAGAAAAGATATGCAAAGTATGCACTGTATTGCATCGAAACTATTGCCATATGTCCAGAGACGTCTGGGAGCAATACTTCGGATACTCAAATTGCCTAGTACCTGGAGACGTCTAGAGAAAAGCGATAAGAGAAGAAGAAAACTTTGCCTATCTACAATTGAAAAACCCAATAAGAAATTGGGATGCTTTGAAAGATTGCCTAAACCAAAGAAACGGTGCACCACAGAACTCTTTCGGTTAAGGCAATGAAAAACTCTACTCATCTCTAATATGGAAATAGGAGAAGAGTGGAGGGAATATTAGTATCACTAAAAAGGGAAAAGCATAAGTCTACTGACGTCACTTATAGTATTTTGCCTATTGCCAGATACTGAAGTATCTAATTGAAAGTAGTTGAAAGTAGCATAATGCCAATGAAAGAAGGCACTTGTCCCTAAGTGAATATTCTTTCCAGAGAAGCTATGGTAGTAAATAAATGAAAATAAGAAATGAATGTTGTGACTCTGTTCTGGCATATAGGTCATTGGATATAAGGTATTTGAAACCTTAAAGCATTAAAGAAATTTAGGAGAGAACTTTATGAATCCTCTTTAACCTGCAAGAATTGCATAGTCATCTTCCATGAAGAAGAAAGCTTGGTAACATAAGCAGTTACACAAATAGAGGAACATCCTTATATTGTCCACACACATGGAAATGTGGCACTAATAGTGCAGTACATGGATAATGTAGGCACTAGCCTTTATCCTGAAATGGAGCACTTTACAATTTCGGACATATGGCTAAAGCATTACTTGTAGTAATATGGAAGAATCTAATTTGAAACATATGAATGGTCTACTTATACGCTGAGTATAGGTAAAAGTTCAAGAATTTTTATGGACCCAACAAATATCAACAAGAATGTTGAAAAGCGCTTAACCTAATTTGAATAGGACTCAAATGGTATCCATTGGCGAGAATTGCTCAAAATAAGAAGCATGCCCCATGACCAACTCACGAGTTTTGTAGAGAAGCACTATGAAACATCGTGACCAAAGCTTTATGATTGATAAACCGTAGTACGAGCCATGCAGCTCATGAAGAATGCAAACTCGGTTTTCAAGACACATATCATATGGAAATATTATATTTGTGTCTAAGTGATTGGTGGGACAGCATCTTAGAATCACATTGAGCCATTTAAGAAATTTATGGTTCATGGGTAGTTGATTGACCTAGGCAAGAGCATGAAACCTGTGGCGCACTCATCTATCTTAACCCCTAAAATTATCTAAGTAGATAATGAAGCTCATGTTGCACAACTGAATATGGTTATAATTGCACATTGATGACGTATATTGTTCCAGGATATGTCCACTCACATTATTCATGAATGAATTTAATGAAGTGAGGTGGATATACTGGAACACCAAGATATAGCTTACCACAATTTATGAAAATAATTGTGAAGGGCAATAATGAAGTTGAATGTTGTGTTTACCTAGAATGTATTCACACAACATTGCCCATAGCGTTTCTCCAGAAATGCAAAAGTTAGAGTATGGAAGTTCTAATAGAGGCCACTTGAGGGGGAGCAAATACATGGCACTAATTATCACATTTTGAATTATGCAAGTTCATATAATTGATTCACTTCGAAGAATCAAGTGATGATAATTATAGTGTTCAAATTCTTTCTAGTCCCTTTCTTGAAAGAATGTGGATTAAAAGATCAACTCCTGAAAAGGTTAGCTTGAAATGAATTCCAACTATATATGTGCAGTGTTCAGGGGGAGCAAATCCCTGATTAGTAATATAACTTGAATGGTTCATCCTGTAGATGCGTCATTCACAATTGATCAAGAATGTATTAATTGACTCAATAGTTGTACTCTTTTTCCCTTAAATGAGTTTACCTGAAGTTTCTCATTGGTAAGGTTTTTAATGAGGCAACTAGTATAACATGAAGCTGCGTATGCGATGCACTCTTTCTCTAATTTTTCCCACTGGGTTTTTTCGGAGTTTTGACGAGGCATGGGCATGTCGCGATAAGCGCCCAAGGGGGAGTGTTGGGAAACCTTCCACTTAGTCAAAGTAGTGGTTTTCCCACTAAGTAACATTTGTGGGCACTTATCTTGACCCCCTAAGAAGGGGCTTAGTCTATAAATAGGGGCCTTCGTACTTTGTATTGTACACTTGATGAGAAGAGAAATAAAGAGAAAAAAGATTGCCCTTACACTTTTTGTCAATTTTTTTATTGTACCCGCTATTGTGTGTTCGTCGTTCGTCTACCTCGTCTACGCCTCGTCGTGCAACCCGAAGACCGGATTCGCCGGCAAAGGTTGCACAACAGTTTCCGCCGGAGAAAAAGAAAGGTGGCTTTACAAGTGGAAAGGCGAGCGGTGTCCGATAGCGCGGAGCGGTTAGCTGTGTGGTGGGATTCAGTTTTGCGGCTGAGCACAAGCTGTTCGAGAGGACCTTTCACCTGAGAGCGAGACGCAAAGATCTGACAGTGAATTTTATCGGCGAGTAAAATACGCCTAAAGTCCTTTAATTTACAGGATGGATTCCCTTTGGTTCTCTAACTTTTAACATATATGTTTAGCTCTCTAAGCTCTGTAAACGGGTTCGTTATGGTCTAAAATATGCTAAACTGACGTTGACCGATTTTATGATGTGTTGACTGTATCGGCATGTCGTCCTCGTTAGCATCGAGAGCCCACGTATCAACCAGTTTTCTTTTTTACTATCACATCTTCTTTCCCCTTTTTCTTCTCAGAAGGAAGGGTTTCGGGCATAGTGAAAGACAGTCCCACGGCAACGCAACTCACCGTCTTGCCGGCAAGCAGCAATCAGAGTGCCACGGAGACCTCCAACGTGCACCACTTCTTATGGATGCCCAGCTTCGAGAGGTGCAGCCACCGGCACTACGCCATGAGGTCTACCACCGATCGCATGACCTCTCGCTTGACCTTGATCTGGACGAAAATGAGAATCTAAACATGGTTCTATCCAATTGTTGCAATAAATTACATCGTTTGTAACGATTGCAACAACTAGTTGCATGCAATCACCTCGTATATAGTTCCAATCATCGTTGTCCCCTTCTTTCCAAGCCACGAAAAGCCTCGCTTCCTTTGTGTTGCCAACACTAAATACCAAAATTCGATAAAACCACCGGTCCATTGCCAAAATTGAATCATCCAGCAGCTCCTACATGCCCCTTTACTCTTAGAGGACCATTCCCTGGCTCTCTAAGTCCGCAGCTGGCCGGTGCCATGAGACACCACCGCATCCTCTACTTTTTGCCCGCGTACCTGGTGACATGCCTCTACACTCTGTTCCAGCACACACAAGCTTGACCGGGAGGCCAGATCTTGGCAGGGAAGAAGAGCTTCTAGGTGGCGACGTCCTGTCTAGGCCACGGCTTCCTCTAGCCGGCGGGGATGAGAGAGAAGAAAGAGAAAGAAGAGTGAATGAGAGGAGAGTTTGATACAGCAACCAGAACACCAACACGTTGCCGTAGCATGTGGAAGACGGGGAGGGTCATCGTGAACGGGACGACGAAGGCACGGCGGCACAACCGTCACCGTAGGCCTTGCGGCTCCGTTGAGTCGGATTCCTCAAGCGTTGGGCATGGAGCGATGAGAGCACGGGAGAGAGAGAACCCATTGGGGAGAGAGCAAGGGAGCGAGAGGAGGAGAGAACACGCTGACTAGGATACATTGGCACAGTCAATGTGTCATGTCTGATTAGCTCGTCCTTCTTTACAGAGCTAAAAGAAAGGAGCGAGAGGAAAAGGAGAGAGCGCGCTGACTAGTACGTTTTAAACCATAGAGAACTTCTTTGCAAAGTTAAAAAGAGCCAAACGCACGCTTAGAGAGTTAAAAGGACCAGACTGAAGACACCATGGTATATTTTACTCTTCCTGAGCGGAAAATTAACCGATTTATTAACTTCTCATTTCGTCGTGCGTGATCGATTGAACCAAGTATTCATACACTTTACTCAAGCGGACACTGGCATCACAACCTGTATATATTGTGCGAAACAACATACTGAAAGCAAACAAAGTTCGTCCGAAAACATGTATGCAAAGATAAAGTTTTGGTGTTCCAAAGAACAAGGACATACTACTAGTAGTAAGAACCGAATCACCAAATGAGTTCGCGTACAGTACATGCTGCAGCGCCGCCGCCGCCGATCGCGCGTGCAGCCGCCGTTTCGGGCAACTGGTCGCGCGCCCAACGGCTGCAAATGGGGCCGGTCGATGAGGACGCGACGCCGAGAGCCCGAGACGTGCCGTGGTGGGCTCCCGGCCGCGTGGGCATCACCGGTCGTGTGCAATTAAGGCGGGCACATACATGACAAAAACTGATGCGGCATGGAGGAGGTACGGGCGGCGCAGTAGGCCCCTAGCTATCAGTTTGCCCCCGTGAGTGGGCCCCAAAACTGTTCTTTCTATTTGCACTTTGACCTATAGTACCCGACTACTTGACACTTGAAGTTGTCTTGAACCTAGTTTTCAAGTCTCAAAACGAAGTATTACGAGTAATCTAGTACTAGTACTGCTTGTTTGGTTGGGTTTTGTCAGACTTTCTTTTTTCTGCCAACGGAAGTGGTCAAGAACAACGAAAGGAAAGGAAGAATCAGTGGAGAACAGAGAGAAAGTACTCCGATCCATACATATATCGATCAGAGAATTTATGCTTGCCCTGACGGCCGGGGAAGCGAGGAGGGCCGCCTTACGTGTTATACATTCTGACGGCGACACACGGGTGAGAAGGACACCGACGGTGGCGAGCTGAAAGCAACGCCGGGGCCGGGAAACACAAAGCTACCCGCGTCGCCGTCCCGGACAACGACTGGCTACACGGGCAGACGCCACGGGTACTCCGCGCGCGCGCGGGGAAGATGTGTACCATGGACGAGACGATATGTGCTCTTGTTTTCGCGCGAACTAGCCATTATTTGCTGACCGCGATGGCCGTGCCTTGCATCGACAGCGCAGCTCCGTATATATGTACACGTATCCGTTTGTTTTCCAGGATAAACATTGCTTGCGTGTACATTTGCATGCGTCGCCGGAAGGAAGATATGTTAATCAGTTTCCTAGCTACAAACGCGGTTCCTATGGCCGTGACGATCGCCATCGCTGCCGCAAACGTTACCTCCACTGCACATCAGAAGACAAAAGTTTTGTCCCCGATATCATCGTTGGTTGTCCCACGCTGTCTCCCAGACTACGAGGAGCGCGGATACCTAAACATATGTGTTCCAGCAAGAATCTAGAATACAACGGAAAAGGAGATCCGAAAGAGTTCCTCATCAGATTTACACAAGACATCCTGACAACAGAGACACTACCTCAATAGCCAACCTCCTTCCTGTGTGCCTCGTCCAAGATGCAGCCGCTTGGATTCAGAATGTACCCGAGGGTTCCATCCATAGTTGGGCTCAGTTCCAAGACATGTTTATCAAGAGCTTCTCCACCACTCGCGACGCCTCCACCATGAGGTCCGAGTTCAAGCGTATACGACAAGGAAGGGACGAAGGCCTTCACGACTTCGTCACCAGGTTCAAAAGTAAAGTCAATATTGTCCCAGGACTTTCCTTCACCGAAGTACTCGAAACCTTTCAAGCTGCCGTCCGCGACGAAAGGTGCCTGGGCCATGTCTACACCGCTCAACCACGTAATACAGCGGAGCTCATGGAAATTCTCCAGGTACGAGCAAACTACGAGGACCAACGCCTTCACAACATAGAGATCAACCGAGGCCTCCACAGGTCGGATGACCGTGAAAAATGGAAACGTTCTCCAGATAACAACTCAAGGCGCTCTCCCCGGGAAGGTCGGAGAGCGAAGAAGGGGAAACGGGACACTGAAGTTGTCCTAGCCAGTTTCCATGACAAAGAGACATCTGATCGCCGAGAAGATCGACCGAACAAGTGGAAAATGAGACCCAAGAGGAGCACCGCCGGTGAAATCTTGGACAAAAATTGGATACCAGACGAACAGCGTACCCGGCACAACTGATGTAAATACCACCGCAGCGGGTCCCACGACCAGTCACAGTGCCGGGAACTCCTAAAAATACTTCAAGAGGAGAACAACGCTGAGGTAGCAAACAAACCCAACCCCTGGGTTCAAGACAACCCGAACCGAGAAGACTATCCAGAGGACGAGGATATCCACGTCAACAACGTCCGCCGAAGCAACGACATCCACTGGCTCGCGAACACACCAAACCTACATCAAGTCGAGGACACCGAGCAAGTCGACATTGTCGTCGACTCCCGGGTTAATCACATGTGGGGCGGTTCGGCCACGTACGACTCCAAGCGACAAGCCAAGCAAATACCACGCGATGTTCTAGCCGTACATCTGCGTCCCATACCTTCCAAGCTGAAGTGGGCTACAACCACCATCATGTTCGACACGACCGACTGCCCCAACAATTGTCCCTACCCGGGACGATATCCTCTAATTGTGTCACCCCGGGTTCGCAATATTACGCTACACAAAGTGTTGGTAGATGGAGGTAGCTCTTTCAGCCTCATTCCAATTTCTACACTTGACAAGATGCAGGTCCCCTCAACGATCAGGCCCGTGGTCAAGCGCTTCTACGGGATTGTTCCAGGATTAAAACACGACCTGATCGGGCAAATTACGCTACCTCTTACATTCGGAACTTGTGACAACTTCCAGACAGAAGAATGCATCTTCGAGGTCATCGACTTCGATATGGTCTACAACGCCATACTCGGATGACCTCAGCTGGTCCAATTCATGGCGATCCCTCATTATGCATACTGTGGCGTACCCCGGTTTTAAGGCCGGATAAGCCCTTGTGTTTACGGTACCGGTCCTTGGATCAGTAGCCGATACCCACAAGTTAACCTGCGTATCAAAATCATACACGCGCTTATTAGAATAGAATACGTAATCCGATCTTCAAGATCGAAAAACTATACCTTTAGCCCAACGGCTAGAAATCTTGCAGCGGAAAATCGAACGGTGATGGGGCCCACCAGTATGCCATTCCCAACAGGCAACTGACTGGGGGTTCGCCCTAGTTATCGAGGATACCGCTGATGCTTTTGTACTGTCGATCCTTCGGTCTGGCCAAATCAACAAGCCAGGTGAGTACATTGAATGTACTCGCAAGCACTCCACCGGGGAGTTTATCACCGATACATGCATGCAAGGGAATTATCAAGGAATTGGCTCTATCCTAGGTTTCGTGTTGTACGGGAAAGTAAGTTTGCATTTAAAATATATGTAAATAGATATAAAAGCAATTTTAGCAAAACATCTCGACGCAGCGAGATAAGGTACCTGCTTGAATCACTCTACCCGCTACAATGGGGAGTTCATCTCTGTGCTTTCCGCTACAACGGCAAAGCATGGTATTCGCCCGGTTCCTCAGGGAGACACAGCTCGCCTCGTACTTACGGGGATACCAACGACAATCACCCGATTCCTCAGGGAGACACAGCTCGCCTCGTACTTACGGGGATTCTAGGGTTTGCCCAAGTCCACGGGGAAATCCCTTCTTCACTCATACTGCCACGACGAGCATTCTCAAGTCACCCTGCGAACACGGCGGATCGCGTCCTTAAACCCATAACCCATGTTTTTGACTTGAAAGCCAGTCTACTTTAGTATGGCCCGACCAAGTTCGTCCATGACCGCGGACGCGGCTATTCGAATAGTTTTGACCCTCTGCAGAGGTGGTACGGCTTTACCCACACGATATAGGTCACCCTGGGAGTACTTTGCAAGTATACTGACAGGGCTATTACAACGAGACTCTTCACCGGTGTGAACCCAGCCATGAACCCGCCAGAAGGACATGTCCCAAACCTAGCTTGAGTCAGTATCATCGCTTGCAAGGAGGTTGGTGTTCCAACTTTGTGGCGAACAATGCCTCGCTAAACTGCTGTATTTGTTCTCTACAAGGGTTAAACCACCCCATCCGCACTCTACTAACTGCCCACGGGTTCATGCTAGTTCAGGCCGGGTACTATGTCAAGTCCTTCCCACAAAGGACATGTGGACGTACGGTAAGACTTGGCCAAACGGCACTTAAGATCGGTCCTTAGGTGATCCGAGAAGGACTCCACACCACTCCCGTAAATGGGCAGCGAGAACCACGACGGGCCTTACCTCGCTCTTTAACCAACTCCCTGCTTTCACCCTTCATTACCGACCTAGATCAAAATCTTCTCCCTTTTCAGCTCGGTTTCACAAAACCATTTACGGTAAAACATACCAACCCATGGCTATGCTACCTTCATACACCTCTGGACATGACGGTCCGCTTCTCAAAAGTTCACCACATGAAATATGGGGTGTTATTACTTTTCATTTTTAAAAATCCTAATTTTTCTACGGCAGGGCTAAGCAGGTACATATGTATATACTCTACCCTAAGCTTTTTCGATAACATTTCCGGAATACGCAGTCCTTAGGGCTACAAGGAATTCAGGGTCGGACTAAAGTTTCCTAAGCATCGGCATAGCTGTGCTACATAAAATAACAATTGTAAAACATAGCATGCATGTTTCGTAAACAACATAATATTTCATAAACTTGGGATTTCAACATGATCAATGGTGGAGAGCTTGCCTGGCGTTATCGGCCGAATCTCGGTCGCAAACTTGGTACGACAACATCGGGAATCCTGCGCTTGAGGTGCCGCCGCGTCGTATCTACACATCGAAGAGCAACGAATAAACAACGGTGCGAGCAGAACCCAACAACAGCAAGTAAAGAACCAGGGCATCAGAAATATAATTTCATGGTGGGTTAAGGTAGCTAATGATTTATAAACCATTAAAAGCTTAGAAAATGCCTTGGGTCTTCATGACCAAGGGTATTGTTTTTAGGGTTAGGGCCGAGCGAGGGTTTTACTGACTTCCTGCATATTCAGGCGAACAAACTCTACTCTTTGGGTTTTAGGTTGAACCAAGGGTTGGATTTCATGTCGAAGGTGATGAGGTTTTAATTATACTTACCGATGAACGTCGCAATTAGGTTCTGTGGTGCATATCTTATTTACCTGTATACTGCACCTTAGGGTTTTGGATGTTCACATCAGGGGTCGTATATTTTCCGAACATATATGCGTATGCGTGGATCAAATAGGGTTTCAAAAGATTTTATGGACTTTACATAGGCATGGTTTACAAATTAGAGGTCTACTGGCGCTCACATGCTATATAAGCTTCAATGATGCCTAGCATGAAAAACAATATGACTAGGGCTGCATGGCACATGAATACTAAAACTATATATATATACCAGATGAATTTAATTTCAGAGATGGTTTTGCCTGGTGTTTACTTAAAAGGACAGGCATATAGGAAAACTGCTGCTGGAGACGAGGGAAGAAAAGTATTAGAAAAAAAAATGGCTTGGATTGCTTGGATTACTCGGACGGCTGGTCTTGGACCTTAGCAGAGTTTCGATGCACCCGAGGTCCATCTGTTGGGGAAAGAAAAGGGCAGGCTTCGGGGACTGTGGAGCATAGGAGGAGAAGGAAGGGAGTTGCCACGTTGGAAGGCGAGTGGCCGTGGCAGCAACTGGGGCTGCCGCGGTGGAGACCGACGCGGTGGGCTGGTGCTGCCGCGGTACTGCCGCATTTGGGGAAAAGCCTGCCGCAGTGGAGATGGCCTGCCGCGGTGAAGGAAAGCGCTGCCACGGCGGGAGTTTTGCTGCAGTGGCAGCCGAAGTGATAAATTGGGCACTAGAGGGCGCGGTGGCTAGATCTGGACGGGCGGCGGGAGGAGAGGGGAGAGTAAAGGAGTGCGGTGGCCCTGTTGTTGCTCACCGGCGGCGAGCAATGGTGGAGGTCACGGCCGGATTTGAGCCCGGTAGGGAGAGATGGCCGGCTTGGGCTCTTGTCAGCGGCGATGTGGATCCCGGCGAGAGGAGCGGCTCGGGAGGTGTTCCATCTTCCTCATCCGAGCTAGAGCAGCTAGGGGAGATTGGGAGCGGTAGGGAGGTACTACCTAGGGATAGCCGGACCTCAGAGAGAAAGGTGGCGGCGGGGAGATGGAGGAGGCTTCACGGTGGTGGTTTACTGCGGCTATCAGCGGTAGGCCAGCGCGCGGCAGCCAGAGAAGTCCACCGAGGCGAGCACCGGCGGTACTGGCTTCGGTGGTGAGGCCTGAACGGCGGTGGCCCAGATCGGTTGGTGCTCGATGGGGACAGGGGAAAGGCGATGTCGATCGAGATGGGGGCGTTGGTCAAGGCGAACGGCGGCGGATGGCTCGAGGTAAGAGGGGCCGGAGCTCAGAGATAGATGGGCGTGGCTTGCCTCCTGCCGACTTGGTGAGGAGAGCTTGGGGAAGGAGCTAAGGGAGAAGGGGGAAGCTTGGGAAGAACTCGAAGCAGCTCGAGTGAGGAGAAAAAGGATGGGGGAGAAGAAGAACTGGTGAGCTCGGGCTGCAAGAATTGGAGAAGGAGCGCCCAAGGGGGAAGGTGATGAGCTGCTGCTTGGGTTGCTCAGCCAGGCTTGCTCAGGTCAGAGAAAGCAAGGTGGGGGAGGATAGGACTGCTCGGTTAGAAAATAGGGTAAAGGAAAAGCCTGGTCGGCTGTGCCGCTGCTGTACTAGATGAGTGAGAAAGGAAAAGGTGGCATGCGGTATGGGAGTTGGGGTAGAGACCATGGCATGCTGCTGTTGTGTACTCGCAGCAGGCCGCAGTGTGTAGTGGTATCAGCATTAAGGAGGAGGGAGGGAGTGCAGAGGAGAAGCTGGATAGGAAAAATAAATGAAAAGGAGTTCCAGTAGCAAAGCAGGTAGCTATGCAGAGGGAAAAAGAGTTGTCACTTCCTGTGCCGGTTGACGAGCTGGCCGGATAGCAGCGCTGGTAGGGAAACAAAGAAATAGAGGAGAAGGTTGGCTATTACTGCATCTTGTGCTGGAGGAATCGTGGGGAAGGAAAAACAAGGAGGAAAAGTGCTCAGTTGGCATTGGAAAAATGGAAAAGGGAATGGCGCATGCAGCTGGTGAGAGAGTAAGGGACATGGGCAGCTCTGGCCTTGGTTCCTTGAGTGCAGTAAAAGTGTGGAAGTGGAGTGAATGCTGCAGGCAGTAGTGGTAGGAGTTGGAAGTGGCAGCTCAGTTGCTTGGTGTGTGAGTTGGCAAGAGGAGCACTGCGAGTACATGCATCCGCGTATAAAACATGCTCATGCGCATATATATATCCTAGTCGGGTTGGAGGAACAATCACCGGCAGATGGAATGGGTTAGCACAATACGTAGGTTCACGAATTCCTGAATCTTCATATGGAGGAGATGGCCAACATTTAGGGGGGTATACCAGAGGTATATCTAGGAGAGAGAAAATGTGGCATAGGTCCCGGGGAGGATATGCACTCATACACATACACGTGGGTTGACATAACGCTCATGTCCGAGCGATGGGTAGGTATGGCGAACGGTAAAGAAGGTGTTGCCTATAGTAAGAAAATAAATGGTTGAATGGTTATTTGGTAGAAATGTAACAGGCTAGATATTTATCTCCCGGCACGGTAGCTTGGTAGAGGTGAAAATATAGCCATATGCCATATGGTAAAGAGAGAGGAATCATGGTGGTTACGATTTTACCGAGAGATAAATGATTTAGGGTGTGGAGTGTATGTGTCCACATACGCTTGGATTTTTTTTAGCATATATAGAGTGCATGTGGATGGAATGGACATGCGATGTTACAGAGAGTTAGTGTTTGCACGTTGTCACTGAAATATCCATGTGCATGTGGATGGAGTTGTGGCAGAGCCAAAAGATGGTTTAGGGTTTTGATTCGTTGCTCGGAAGGAATGGATCAGGGTTTTGCGTATGTGCATATACATAAAAATAGTATATTTTTGCACATGCTCGCGATAGATCATATCGAAGTTGGTGGCAAAAGATTAGGTCAATCGGAAAAGATTTAAGATGAGTATATGTTTCAATTCTGCAGAAGTATCGCGGGGCACTTAGCGGCAGGTGTGGGTTTAGTTGCACCGACGAGGAGGGAGGGAAAAGGAATGCCGAAGGTGTATTCGTGGCGAGATTGCAAGGATGAATGACCCTGCATGGAGACAAGGTGGAATGCAAGGTTGAATACCTTGCCGGACAGAGTTTCGACAAAGCAGAGGTCAAAGGAATAGGGACAGAGGGGAAAAAATTGTGGTCGACTCACTTTAGGGTTTTATGGAAACATGGATTGAAATGAAAGCTTTGATTTGGTGTATTTTAAACCGCATTATTAGCAAAAAGTTTTTGTTGGCCCTAATTTTCAGGTCTCGGAAAATTGGGATGTTACACATACCCTATTATGAAGATTCCTGCGGCACACGGGGTCACTACAATCAAAGGATCACTTCCTTCGGCTATCGAATGCGACATACAGAACTATGGCCTCAGTGCTCAACAAGACGACAAAGAAGCTGGAACCTCCTCGCCCGCGACTGACAACTCGGGACGGGCCAAGTCGAAACTCAAACTATCGGTTCAACCATATAGCGAAATCAAGCGAATTCCACTCCGCGAGGATGAACCCGAGAAGACAGTCAAAATCGGGTCCACCCTCGACCCAAAATAGGAACTCGCGCTCACCACCTTTCTCCGGGCAAACCCAGATGTCTTTGTCTGGAAGGCGTCTGATATGCCAGGAATCCCAAGGGAGGTGGCTGAGCACAAGCTGGATATCGACCCGGCGATCAAGCCGGTCAAACAGAAACTTCGAAGGTTCAGTCCGGAGCAGCGCAAAGTCATCAAGACGGAACTCAAAAAGCTAACCGACACCAACTTTGTCGAACCGATCAAGTACCCGACATGGCTAGCCAACCCTGTGCTAGCGAAAAAAGAAAACAGCCTGATGCGCATGTGCATCGATTACACGGATCTCAACAAAGCTTGTCCAAAGGATAACTTCCCGTTGCCTCGGATCGATCAGATTGTGGACTCGACCTCAGGCTGCACCTACTTATGCCTACTCGACGCATACTCGGGCTATCATCAAATCCGTATGTGGGAATCAGATGTCCCTCATACTGGTTTCATTACCCCTTATGGCACTTTCTGCTACAAGACAATGCCATTCGGATTAAAGAACACAGGCTGCACCTACCAGCGGACTATGCAGACAGTCTTCGCGGCGCAAATCGGGCGAAACATGGAAGTCTATATCGACGACTTGGTGATTAAGTCGAAAGAATAACAAGACCTCATCACCGACTTATCTGAAACCTTCGACAATCTCCGGACAAACAAAATTATGCTGAACCCGGAAAAATGTGTATTCGGCGTCGAGGCTGGCAAAATTCTGGGTTTCACGGTTTTCCACTGGGGCATTGAGGCTAACCCGAAGAAGATTGAAGTCATCCTCAGTATGAAGTCACCTACCAACACAAACCAAATCCAAAAGCTCGCTGGATCCATGGTTGCGCTTAGCAGATTTATCTCTCGCTTAGGGGACAAAGGACCTCGCTTAGGGGACAAATGACCCCCTTTCTTTAAACTCCTGCGTCAACATCAAGGCTTCACATGGACAGAAGAAGCCGAGAAGGCCTTTCAATCACTCAAGACATATCTGGCCAACCCGCCAATACTGGTCCCTCCAGAACCCGGCGAGACACTCTTGCTTTATGTCGCCTGCGGTCCTCGAGCAGTCAGCGCAGTACTCGTCGTCGAACGAGAAGAAGTCGACAAGACCGATAAAGTTCAACGACCAGTCTACTACATATGTGAGATATTACACGGACAAAAAGAGCGGTACCCGGATGTCCAGAAGCTCCTATACGCTGTGCTCCTAGCTTCCCGCAAATTAAAACACTACTTCCAGGCCCACAAGATAATTGTTCCGTCCGTCTACCCACTCGGCCCCATCACCAAAAACAGAGAGATCACTGGCCACATTGCTCAATGGGTGTCCGAGTTGGGTGCGTTTGACCTAGAGTTCACACCTCGCACAGCAATCAAGTCTCAGGCCCTTTGCCGATTTCGTCTCCGAATGGACAGACCCGGAACCCGAACCCGCAGACAACGATTATGCAAGTAAGGTCTGGACTCTATATTTTGATGGATCCCTTACCCTCACAGACTCGGGGGCTGGCGTCGTTATCACTGCACCAACAGGAGAAACCCTCCAGTATGCCATCCAGCTACGTTTTCGGGCCACCAACAACAAGGCAGAGTACGAAGGTCTCCTCGCCGGACTCCGCCTCGTCGCTCTCGGTATCCGTTACTTAACCATGAAAGGTGACTCGCAACTCGTCGTCCGACAAGCAAGCAAGGATTATCAAGCCGTTAATCCAACGATGGCCGCTTACTTAGCAGAAGTGCGGACTTGGGAGAAAAAATTCACCGGCCTAGAATTCCAACATGTACCCAGACGGGACAACTGCATCGCCGACGCCCTGGCTCGCGCTGCCTCAAGTTGAACGACCCCCCAGCTGGCGTCTTCGTCGAACAACTCCCCAAACCATCCGTCAAAATCTTGACAGACGAAGAGAGTACTCCCACCCCTTGCGACACTTATGAGCAAGACATGACGTCTCAGCTCAGCGCCCCCAAAGGGATCGCTGGCCAAGTTATCGCCCAAATCGATGAATGCACAGACTGGAGGGACCCGATACGCCAATACTTACTTTACCGACTCAGACCAGCAGAAGAAAAACAAGCCGAGAAGATCTCCCGCAAGGCCATGCAGTACACAATGATCGACGACACCCTCTACCGCAGAGGAGCTCTCGGCGTCCTCATGAAATGCATACCTATCAATGAAGACAAGCGGCTACTCGAGGAAATCCACAGCAGGCTGTGTGGCGCGCACTCTGCGTATCGCACACTAGTTGGCAAGGCATTCCGACAAGGATTTTACTGGCCAACTGCGCTACACGATGCGGCCAACTTGGTCCAAAAATGCGAGGCTTGTCAGTTCCACAAACGGCAAGCACACCAGCCAGCTCAAGCTATTCAAACCATACCACTATCGTGGCCTTTCTCGACTTGGGGGCTGGATCTCCTCGGACCTTTTCCCCCAGGACGCGGGGGTCATAAGTTCTTAATAGTCGTCATTGACACATTTACCAAGTGGATTGTGGCAGAACCCCTCTCCAGCACCACGACGGCAGCAGCCCAAGATTCATGCAGCGGCACATTTTTACAAGCTTCGGAGTACCTAGCCGGATTATCACCGACAATGAACCACAATTCGCAGCAGCCGACTTCATCGCCTACTGCGAATCCTATGGCACCAACGTTTGCCATGCCTCAGTAGCTCATCCCCACAGCAACGGTCAAGTCGAACGTGCAAATGGCCTCATACTGGACAGAATCAAGAAGCGAGCATACGACACATTGCAACCTCACGCCAAGTCGTGGGTGACCGAGTTGCCCAACGTCCTCTGGGTGCTTCGTACAACAACCAGCCGAGCGATCGGAGCAACCCCATTTTCTCTTGTCTACGGGGCGGAGGCGGTCCTCCCATGCGAGATCCGGATGAAGTCTCCCCGCGTAGAGCAACACTCCGAAAGCGAAGCAGAGCAGCAGCGGGTTAACGATCTCAACTTCCTCGAGGAAATGCGTGACTGTGCGTACCTACGGGCAGCCAAGTATCAACAGGACTTACACCGGTACCACGAACGCAAAGTCAAGCATCGACACCTGGAGATCGGCGACCTCGTCCTGCGATTGGTCCAGTCAACTCAGCATAGAAACAAATTATCCCCCAAATAGGAAGGACCTTACACCATCGTTGCCAACCCACGACCAGGTGCTTTCAAACTCGCCGACAATGGCTCCGTATTACGCAACACATGGAACATTGATCAACTATCCAAGTACTATATATAAACTCTCCGGGAGCTCCAACCTGGAGGATTTCCCTTTTTGTCCCGTACCTCTACGGACGTCGTATCCACATTTTTGCTCAAATACTAAGTATTTCAGCACCCATCAGACAACTTACGGGTTTACACAGGGTACTCCAAAAACGCCTCTAACACACTTCGCCCAAGGACTCGGGGGCTGGCACGTGTATGAGTCTACACCTCATTTCGCCTCCCCAAACCAAAGCACACAAGCGTTTGATAGCTCAGGGCATGGCACGAACACGAGGTCGCACCTCGTTCCGCTCCTATAATTTAGTTGCCGTATAGCCGCCTCGTATGCGCTCGGGCCTGGCACGTACACGGGTTCACGCCCCGGTCCGCCGCCCCGAGTCCGGACAGCTGTCATATCCCTTGCCAAGATAACTCGAGGGACGAGGCAGACTAGGAGTTCCACAAGTCCATCGCCCCCTTCCGATCACGACAACACCCCACGCCTTGCATCTGTTGGAAGTCTGGCATGTATACGATGTTTCTTCACTCGTTTCGCCTCTTCATGAATGCAACGGCCGACAGCTACCTTGCATCTGCGCGGGGTTAGGCAAGGCACGAGTTCCTCAATTCGTTTCGCCTTCCCGATTACGGCAGCCTACCCTGAGACATGAGTACACACGCTGTCGCTAAACTCACACAAACAGTCGAGGGCCACCACGACGAAGTTTTTTCAGACTGTTCATCCGAGTTCCTGCTAACTCGCACAAACAGTCGAGGGCTACCACAGCAAAGTTTTTCAGACTGTTCATCCAAACAGTCGAAGGGCTACCACAGCAAAGTTTTTTAGACTGTTCATCCAAGTTCTTGCAAACTCGCACAAACAGTCGAAGGGCTACCACAGCGAAGTTTTTCAGACTGTTCATCCGAGTTCCTACTAACTCGCACAAACAGTCGAGGGCTACCACAGCGAAGTTTTTCAGACTGTTCATCCGAGTTCCTGCTAACTCGCACAAACAGTCGAGGGCTACCACAGCGAAGTTTTTCAGACTATTCATCCGAGTTCCTGCTAACTCGCACAAACAGCCGAAGGGCTACCACAGCGAAGTTTTTCCAGACTGTTCATCCGAGTTCCTGCTAACTCGCACAAACAGCCGAAGGGCTACCACAGCGAAGTTTTTCCAGACTGTTCATCCGAGTTCCTGCTAACTCGCACAAACAGCCGAAGGGCTACCACAGCGAAGTTTAGCTAACTCGCACAAACAATCGAAGGGCTACCACAGCGAAGTTTTTTCAGATTGTTCATCCGAGTTCCTGCAACTCGCACAAACAGTCGAGGGCTACCACATCAAAGTTTTTTCAGACTGTTCATCCGAGTTCTTGCTAACTCGCACAAACAGTCGAGGGCTACTATAGCGAAGTTTTTCAGACTGTTCATCCGAGTTCCTGCTAACCCGCACAAACAGTCGAGGGCTACTACAGCAAAGTTTTTTCAGACTGTTCATCTGAGTTCCTGCTAACTCGCACAAACAGTTGAGGGCTACCACAGCAAAGTTTTTCTAGACTGTTCATCCGAGTTCCTGCTAACTCGCACAAACAGTCGAGGGCTACCACGGCGAAGTTTTTTCAGACTGTTCATCTGAGTTCCTGCTAACTCACACAAACCAGTCAGGGGCTCGGAGGCATACAACACATTACGCAATCCTACGGCAACACAGTTATGTTGAACAACAAAGGAGCTTGTTACATCAAGCATAAGACGACAAAGAACCACAAAACTAGATTGCATGAGTTAAAGTTCTTTACATCACAGAGACATACAACTAAGGGAGGAAGGTCTAATCCTTCTTCCCGGCAGAATCACTGCCCCCGGATACATAAGCCCCCTCACTATCTTCGGACACGGTGGGAGCATCCTCCACCGCCTCGAAGCCGGCTTCACTGAGGAACTTTTCTACCGGCTCACACCAGTATTCGATCCGCGTATCCTCCGCTCCGGGTCGTGGGGGCACAAACTCGCCAAGCTCTAACTCCAGCAGATTCGAAGGAAGTTCCGGTGCCAAGTCTTTAGCCAAAGTCAAAGCGTAGGATATGGCCGCGTTGGCCATACTCTTCACCCGCGCGGATGCATCCTCCTTGATGAAGCCCAGGAAGTCGCTCAGGCATGCTTGGTACTCGGTCACGGCCTTCGGCAAGTCGTCCGAAGAAAACTTCGTGAAGTCGGGACGGCCGGCGAACTTCAGACTCGCCATGTGACTTGGTCGAGGAGGGAGCATACATCTGTGGCAACCCGAGTCTGCGCCTACAAGCGTTCCTGGGAGAGTTCTACATTCTTCTTCACTCCCTCGAGTTCCTTGCGGACTAGCGGGTGAAGATCAGTCACCGACTTGGCCGTCGCGGCAGCCGTCTCCGCACGGATCGAGACCGCAACGAGCTGCTCCCTTAGCTTGACATTGGCTATCCGCCATGCCTCGAGTTCCTCGACCTGCCCAGCCCGAGCCTCGGCCCTCCTCAGCTCGACGAGTTGCCGTAGACAATTGAAGCGCCAGCTTGGCGTTTCGCCGCCCACAGCCGCGAGACCTCCCTTCACTCCCGTGGAGTCGACTAAGGAGTGTGTCCTCTCTGGCGGCCGCCGCACAAGTCGTGCGCTGCCACAGGGCACGCAGCGAGACAGACATTCAAGGAAAGCAACTACAAAAGCCGAGAAGTCAGAAGCCAAGAAAGATGTCACTCACCTTCATCCACGTCAGGGCGTAGTCGATGTACGTCCGGTACTCACCACGAGGTAGTGGGCGTCTCGACTCGCCATCATCAACCTCCGGGACGGCTTCCAGACCAGCGAGTACGGGTTCCCTCACGCCAGTGGCAGAAGCCACCAAGTCCCAAGGCACTCCCTCAGGAGGGCCGCCACCGGAGGATCGGCGCCTACCTCCAAACGTCCCTCAACGCTGCAAGGCTCTGCTTCTAGAATCACCATGAGCTCCTGACATTTGGGAGGAGTGCGACGATGATGCAGTTGGAACAGGTGCAAGGCTAAAAGAAATCTAGAACTTAGAACCCGAGCAACAGCAAGGAGAAAAAGGAACTAGGAGCACAAGATAAGGGAGAACCCTACTTCGAGCTGGGCGGGGCCGCCCTCTTCGCCGGTCTTTGCGAAGTCGTGGAACTAAAAGGCTGCTTGAGGGTATATCGCTGTCAAGACAACAGGAACCAAGGTCAAAGAACTCGAGCAAAGCAAGTGGACGCCAACTTCTCAAAAAAGCGAAGTAAGAAACTTACCGGGGCGATCTGACCCCTTCCGCTCGACGCCGCGGATGACTTCCTGCCCTTGGACGGCGGGGCCTTCCGGGTCCGGACAGCCCCGACGTGCGTCGACTCCTCCACGAAGACATCGGCACCTTCCCATGGGCCGAGTCCCAAGAAGGGACGCTGAGTGCGTGCCAAAAAGAGCTAACATCATTATAATCAACTACTCGAAGACAAGAAGGAATAATTAAAGGAACGCTATAAGGAAACGCTTACCGAGATGATCGTGGCTCTTGTCATCTCGTCCGAGTAGGCAAGCGACTCGATCTCTGGGTGAGCCCGGGACTCCCAAGGCGAGGCCCAGGCACCGTCGTCACCCCACTCGGCTTTGAAGAGGTCGTCAACTCGGCCCCGAAATTCCGCTGTTTCAGCACAGAAAGGCGTAAGGACGTGAAAGAAAAAGAATTCCAATAACAATCCGAGTTATTAAGGAGAAGAAGCAAATAAACGTACCTTCATTTGCCAGTAAGAGGCCGACTTCATCCGACCACCCTGGAAGTTCTCGAGTTCCCAGCGGCGCGATGCGATGGGTGATGAAGTCACCAACAACATGTACGACGGTCAAGCCGTCCCGACGAAGCTCGACGATGCGATCCTTCACGGTCCTGCTCCTCCGCATAAGTCGAGGACGGTCCTTCCACAAGTCCCGCGGGTCGGGATCTCGCATCTTGTCGCCGGGTCATGGGTCGATCGGTGGCAGAAGGCCCAATTGGAGGCCCATTTCCCCCACGAGTCCTTCAGGGAGAAAGGGATGTAGTTCGCTTTGACGTCATCCCGGAGAGAGAAGCGGCAGGCGCTATGGACTTGGCCATCCGTCGACACCTTGAGGGTATAAAAAATATCGGAACGACTCGACGTCCGGAGTCGTCCCGACAAAAGCTTCGCACAGATGGGCGAAGACAGCCAAAAAGAAAATCGAGTTGGGTGGAAGGTTTACCAACTCGATCTCGAAGAAGGAGAGGATGTCACGCAGGAACTCGGACATTGGAATTCCGAGCCCGCATTTAAAGAAATCGAGGAAGACGACCAGGTCCTCCTCCAGGGAGAATGGCTGGCTCCGGTCAGCAGGAGCTCGGAAAGCCACCGAGTCGGGTAGCTCTCAGTCGCGCACCATCCGCGAGAGATCCTCCCGGGTAACCCGGGAGGTAGGTAAACCGGCCATCCCAGGGCCAGATCCCGCGCCGCCTCCCCCGGTGATCGACGGTGCCGACGGTCGGGCTTGCAGTGGATCTTCCGTCACCGGCGCTTTACCGTGGGCTGGGTCCGGCGCCGCCACGGCCACCGACGAGGCCTCGCCCGCCGGAACCTCAATGGCCTTCTCCGCGGGCCCCTCCGCCGTCATCCTCGGTTCCATCGCCGCAGTATCACCGGAAGAAAGACCTCTCGCGTCGGGAGAAGATGGCACGCCGCCGCATAAATGACGGGGAAACCTCGGGAACCAGCTACGTCGCCGCTCGCCGCCCGAAAGAAAGAAGGAAGAGTAAGAAGACGAAGCGCAGTGAGAAATTAGGGAGTGTGAGCGAATGGAGGATAGGAAAAATAACTGGCATCATTTAAACCAGCATATACCGAGGTGCCGAAAGCGCACTAACCTCGGGGCTATCTCAACTGATCTGACGCTTCGGCGCACTCCACCTGGGAATCGCAATCAACCCGGCGTACAAACCGGCGCAGTACGCATGCGACGTGGGATCATGACATCACCATCCGTGAATTCCGCCGGATGGGTTCAGATTACTGTAAGAGGCAAAAAGCCCGCCAAGTTATATCACAAAGGAGCGTCACTTGGGCCTATTTTGCTTGAATCTCAGCTTCATCACGCATAATGATGGAGGGCTTGATGACGGGTAGTGCTACTACCGTATAAGGCCCATGAAGTTCCTTACTGAGCCCTAGTGAAAAGATGTGGCCCAAAGGCTCGATCAGGAGGAAACGTGAACCTCAAGTCGGTGAGTCCTGATTGGGATCGGAGTTCAACTCGTGTACTGCGGGGACTCAAGATATGGCATTAAGAAGGAGTCCGACTCGTGTACTACGATGACTCACGACAAGGTTACCACCTTATTCCGCCTATATAAGGAGCACAACCCCCTCAAGAAAGGGGGGAGTCAGAAGCTACGCTTGATCCCATAGCCATAGTCGACTAGCCACCTTCGAGAACCTTTAGCCTCGAAACCGATCTCGCCGGGTTCTTCACCTGTCGAGTTCCCCCTGTAAGCCAGTCTCGTCAAGTTCCAAACTCGCCGAGTTCGACTTGTAATCATCTACTCGATATCTCATATCAATCCAATGAAAGCAGGACGTAGGACTATTACCCAACTCGGGGGTCTGAACCTGGGTAGATCGGTGTCGAAGTACCAAGCTGATCTAAATTTCTGTCCTGCTACCGTATAAATACGTGCTATACGAGTACCTCCGTATACCATACATCGACATATCCGTCATGGTTCATGCTCAAACTATGAAGGAGCGAGCTTGAGATCGGCATGTATGCACCTGCATGGGTCTTCGGCTAATGAATCCAAAGGCGCTGCCGGCAACTCAAAAGGAAACAGTGGCCTGACGCCCGCACAGTGATGGAACTGAGAGGATAGAATGGACCAGATCATGAGCCGTCGCAAAGCAGACCATCACACGCATGCGCCTTGCTAGCCGCTTGCTCGAATGCTTGCTGGTCCCGAGTACAACGCCTCGTGCATCAACTTCAATTCGCCATGACGCCATGGCACACCCAGTGGTGGTGATCACTTTATTCACTTCACTGATCAGGGGAATGAGATTCATGCATGCATGCACGATCGCCACAGGACGGGGCACGGGACACCTGCGCAGCTGTGCCAGCGCCCAGATCAGGCATGTCAAGTAAATGTCGCTAGCTGGGGACCGAACTAATCAAGGCATGCAGAGTGTCAAGTTACTACCAACCTAATTCGAGTGTCAGTTTGTTTGCAAGATGGTACTAATAATAATCCGAGTGTCAGCTCCTCATGTACGTGTCCCATGCATGAATCGTGACACTATAGTACGTGGGAGCCAGCCACGTACCGTACGGGCATCGATCCAAGCCGACCTCTCGCAGCACGGCGCATGCACTGCCATGTGCTACTAGCAGTGGTGAAGGCAGAAATAATTTTGAGATGTGGCGGAGTTTATATTTAGCAAATACAATTGAAATCTAAAAGTTAAGTATTGACACTCAAAATATAGTATATACGTATTGGCAGATATGGCGTGCGCCAAACCTCGCCAGATTGCTGGCTTCGCCACTGGCTACTAGCTATGAGCTGCTTCTTCGCTGTTCTTTCTAGATTCATCGATGAGGTGTTATATTGTAACGTACTCTGTTGAGAAATATAAGACACACGCATTCTCTAAGATTTATTTTCAGTTAAAAATATATTTAATGATATATAATTTATGTGATATGAAATTAATATCGTTCAATTTATATTAAAAATATTTTCTAATGGTTCTATATTATATAATTCACATATAATTAGACTAGTTATTGATTAAAAATAAATATTGAAAAATATTTGTACCTCGTATTTCTGTATGGAGGGAATGTTATTTTCGGATATGGATTTGTCTGCAGCATGGATATGACTAGACCAGGTCCGTCATGGCATTTTCCATTACTAGAGCATGAGATGAGCTAGTTGGCCATGCAACCGCCCTTACGTTTTCCAGGTGTCATCCGGTCATCAGTTCGTTGCAGCAACAGAAATAACAGAACACGTTGCCGTCGAGGAAATAACTGCTGCGATTCAGTCCATAGATTTGCTCTGATATCGCCATGATCGACCGACCATCGATCAGGTGTGAAGACACTCCACGCTGTTCTGTTATGTTACTTCCCTGAAACAAAAGGAAGCTGGCTCAAAGCCAAACCAGCTGAACTGACGAAAGCAAGCGAAGCCTACTTTTGATCAGTTCCGACTTATTTTCCGTCCAAAAGAAGCAGAAAGAGCACTAGCTAGGAGAAAGGAAACGGATTTAGGTGTGATTTCAAACGGCAAAGCTGAACTGATGAAGTCAGCGTATGGACTGGGAGGCCAAGTTTCAGGAGCATCGATCTTCTGGTCTTGCTGTGATAAAGTCAATGCAGTTCGGGAACAATGCATGTTAGGTCGCAGGTGCTTCCGATTTAATTGTTGTCGTCAACTGCAGATCAAATCTTTGAAAATGGCTGATCGAAAGCTGGTCAACAAAGTACAAGTTCCAAGTGTATGCCCACGCGATTATTTGTTCAGAAGTGTGCAGTCTGCTTCTTTTTGTTTTTCTCCGATTTTGAATGCTTTAAGGAGCTTGCGATCGAGTGCTGCAGTCTCCTCATCTCTTAAGAAATGGGTGAACCAAAGCCAGCGATATATGTGCAGAGATAGTTCATGATTGAAATCGCGACTTGTTTGATCGTGCAGGTCACAAATAATGTAAATTGAGAAGAACGCGGGCAGAGTTGGCTAGTGGTAGTCTTCCGAACCCGCAGTAGTGCTATCTGCCAGAAACAAGACTTGAGACTTTTTGAACGGTAACAAGACTTCAAGCTCCATTTTGCCGCCAGAAGAGAAGAAAGTGGGAACCAAAATCGAGTTGAAGACGGAGAAGTTATTAGTAACAATCAACTAGACATGAATACTAAAGATGAAACCCAACAAACATAGCCCGGTCCGAACAAAAGGCGCGGCCCACGGCGATCTCTTGAACTCCTCCAGTCTTGCTCCGTCCGTGCAGACCGAACTAACGTCCAATTCCATTCAGCAGGCCGCAGCCCACGGGTCTGCTCTGCATGCGTAAACTACGTATGAATCTGCACACGGCGACGGAATCCTTCTCGCGCGAGACACACGCACGGTTCCCATATAAACAGCTCCAAATTAGTGGTTACCTGATACGTTCACGATACGATCCAAACGGAGATCATGGAGACGGCGTCCTCCTCCTGTAAGCGCGATGCGACCCACACGGAGACGGAGGCGGCGTCGGCGGCCTCCTCCAGCAAGCGCGCCCGCGTCGGCACGGACCGGCTGGGCGACCTGCCGGATTGCCTCCTGCACGACATCCTCTCGCTCCTCGGGTCCCGGCAGGCCGTGCAGACGAGCGCGCTGTCGCGGCGTTGGAGGCACCTCTGGCGCTCCGTGCCCTGCGTCGACATCGACCAGCGCGAGTTCCGGGCCAGCGTCGCGCCGCCCGTCCCCGCGCCATTACTAGACGATGACTCCGAGTGGGAGAGCTTCGAAGACTTCGCCGACAACATGCTGTCTTCGCTTCCCGGCACCGCGCCGGCGCCGCTGGACGCGTTCCGCCTGCACTTGCTCGACCAGTGCAGGTACACGACCATCTCCAGGTGGGTCCGCCGCGGCATCAGGCGCCGCCCGGCGGTGGTCGACATACACGGCTACGGCTGCAACATCTTCTGGCCAACCAGCTCGCGCCTGGGCTCGGACACTTGCCGCGTGACGAGGCTGCGTCTGGTCGGTGTCGCCCTAAGGCGTGGCTTCGGGGAGCAGCTTGGCGACCAGTGCCCGGTCCTCGAGGACATGTACATCGAGAACTGCACGTACAGTTTCCGAACCATCGCCTCGCCCACGCTCAAGAGCCTCGCCCTCGTCTTCGCCCAGTGGAGCTACGGACACCTCCCTCTGGTACTCGCGGCTCCTCGCCTCGCCTCGTTGTGCCTCGTGCTCCCATTCGGTAGCACGCATGGCTATCCTGTTACTGTTGATCCAGAGAACGGGGTGCTGGCATCGCTCGTAAAAGCGTCCATCTGTATAACAGACAAGGACGACGAGGCGCAACGGAACATACGGGTGAGGAAACGGAAGCTTGAGTACTTGAAATCCATGTGCAACTTCCTGGCCTGCCTCCCCAACGTCAGAAATCTAGATTTGTCGGGGTTCACGACGACGGTACGCATTCTTGGACTGTCTTGATATTCTGGTATTGTTGCACACATCAAATAGTTTACAGCAATATATCATGTGCATATGTGTGGTTTTCTGAAAAATCATACAAATTCCAAAATCACGCATCAAAAATTCTCAAAAATACTCAAATAACAAAATTGCATTACTAAGAAGCGATCTTCAGAACAAATTTTGAACTTCAAATTCAGAGTAATTCTTTGTAGAAAGACAAACAGCTGTATGACAATGTCAATACTACTATTCACTACAACCGATTTGTCAGAGTACTTTGAACTTGAAGCTGAAATTTTGCATAGACATAGAACATATATACCCTTTCATAGTCTTTTTAAAATAAAGAAAAAGCTTTATTATCTCTTAGCTTCTGCATCAAATGATGCATATAGTACATATACTTTGAATTTTGTTAAGCTTTTACATTTGCATTTGATGCGCCCCCTTTATTTTTACGATGCTCACATCAACTGCAATGTGCGAATCGATTGGCAAAAACTGGATAGCATACTAGCATGCAGTTGTACTAAAATGACACGAATATCCTTGTGCGAAGCTAGAAATTAGTCCAGCAGCATGCACTGTACGGGTCCGGATCCTCTGGAGTTGAGGCCAACTCCACACGGTGAAGTTGTACAAATCACAACCGTCCTTTTCTTTGAGGCCAACTCCACACGGTGAAGTTGTACAAATCACAACCGTCCTTTTCATTGAGGCCAACTCCACACGGTGAAGTTGTACAAATCACAACCGTCCTTTTCTTCCTGTGGGTTATATCAATCCTCTAAGACCCTGTACAATGCAGGTGCTTAGACATGTGACTCAGGAAAAAAACTCGGTTTTTTTTGTGAGAGGTGCTTAGACAGGTGCTTAGAAAGGGCGACAGAAGCAAAGTTAAGCACCCGGTGCTAGGCTGGTGCTTAGGGTGACACAAGTGACAGGTGCTTCAACCGGTGCCTAGCAAATAGTACTCCAAGAAGCACAAATAGTACTCCACACAATGCAGCGCTGCATTGGAGACAACAGGTGCTAGAGTAGGTGCTACACGAATATTAAAGCAACTTAAGCACCCATATGAAGCACTCTGCATTGTAATTCACATATTTTTTTGAGATGCCACGCTACTCTTTCTTTTTAAGCACCGGGTTATAAGCACCCTGTATTGTACATGGCCTAACAACCTCTCCCATTAATTATCTGATTTGGAGGGAATTAACTTCCCTTATACTGTAGTTGTTTCCCCTCAAGAAAAAAGCTTACCTTACGGTTGTTCCCTCCAAAATGCTGATCACGATTATCCGAGACAACGTTCTGTACTGTTTTCCCTCCAAAACAACAACTGATCAGGTGATCCTACTAGCGGAGATCACGTTCTTCTTCCCCACTCATATCTGCGTTTCTTTCCTGCATTGCCTTCCTCCAACGAAACTCCAACTTGTGATTCCTTCCTGTTGCTAGTAGAACTACGTACCAATGGACAGATCTACAATGCAGTCAGAGGTGAACAATAGAAATTTGAACCTGGAGCATGCGAACGGCCACGGAGCAGACGGCAAAGGGAGAATCCAAGTAGCTAACGACGCGGAGACCCCTGCAACAGCCGTCGACGGGGCCGGCACCGGCGGTGAAGCCCGGCACACCAGAGAACTCGAGCATGGCGTCGACGCCGGCGCCATATGGCCATTCCTGCCGTCGTCGCCGGCGCATGCTCCTGCCGCCGCGGCATAGCTCGGCGAGGTAGAAGGAGGTGGCCGCGATTTTGTGGATGATGCTGATAGGTGGAGAATCGCACCGGATTTGTGAGAGCATCAAGCTTGACTGAGCTGGGCTACAAGATGGTGGCTGTCTTATCCAAATGTGGAAGGAGACGAGTAGTTTGTGGAAGGATTAATCCAGGCCATCGGAGGAAAAGTAGGGCTAGGATTTGTACAACTCCACCGGGTGGAGTTGGCCTCAACTCTAGAGGATCCGAACTCCATGCACTATATGTATAACTGCATTTTCCCCACCTTGTTCCTATATTTCAGGCATTGCTAGATGAGGAATCCAAAGAATTCCCAGTGTTCCATAACTTGGGCACCTTGATTCTTGATGACTGTGATGTTGGAATGAGCTCCCAAGCGTTGATGAGCATCCTTCAGAACACCCCTAATCTGGAGAAGCTTGGATTGCGCCTTTGCAAGGTATGCTATTTATTGTATCATTTATCCAAGTTAAATAGGACTCCCTCATCTAACGTACATGAATCCTTGCGCAACAAAGTTTTTAGATCGCCCAAAGAGGAGGAGAGGGAAGGCTGGGTCGAAAAGGGCATCTTCCAAATGCCGTAGCTCAACACCTCTTCGCTGCAAGAACCTGAAGTCAATAGAAATCAAGTACGAGGAAAATGATAAAGCGCACTTGGAAAAGGTTTTCTCGCAAATTTCGAAGGGAACGCAAGAGGAAATGTGGCTGACCCAGTGGCAGCGAGTCAAGAAATTGAGGAATGTGGGCCCGACAACAGTACAATTATTTAGAACAGAGAGGACAAAATCAATTCAAAGTTAACAAAAGAACATGCAACTTGCAAATAGCAAACCCGGAGATAAATTACAGGTCTCCTAGAAGATAAGGTGACATGGTTAATTATCATACAGACATAGACAATGCCATCTTTGGCCCTAAGGATTCCAACAAGGAAATTTCAAAAAGAAAAATGAAGGTACAACTGCATTGGCTGTTACGAGGCTTAGCGAATCTGGAAGAACTTAACTTGGTCTTGTTAATGTGATGTTCTCGTTTTCAAGAATTAGTTGAGTTGTAACGTGTTATTACCCAGGATATATACATTTTACATTCAATGTGCTTTACTTTTCACATGTTCATAATTTTAGGTGGAACCAGAGCTCGTGCACACGGCATCAGCACTAACCAACTCACATTTCGCACGGAGAATTGAAAAGAGGCTAATGGTGCTTTGAAAGCTAACGATGGCCAAAATATTGTAACTAGCGTTCGTGGAGCATTTAGAAGATAAAGAGTGCCACAATTTTGACGCTACAAATTATACATGTAGTTATCTGAAACGGGCACCAGGGCATTCTCGTCCTGGATCCGCCACTAGCTACAATGATCAAGGAACTAACTCGTCGATTCTTGATCCATGGGAAACTGGACTACACCTGACAGCTGACTTTACCGTCTAAAGGCATAGGATGTACTACATTTGTTTGCAGTAAAAAGTGTTTTCGTTTAAGTGAAAAGTTCATAACACATAAAAACCGCAGCCCAGAGCCTGCAACGATTCTTATAAGAACAGTGATGAAAAGAATTAGTCGAACGTCCCGTGTTATTTTCGCTGATCTAGACATTTTTGCAAAGTTGTGGTGGTTGCTGTGGCGACTTTTTTCTCAGATTGCAGCTGGAACGCTATTTGATCCACAGGAGATCATGGACACGGCGGCCTCCTCGCGCAAGCGCGATACGACCCACACGGAGACGGAGGCGGCGGCTGCCTCCTCCAGCAAGTGCACCCGCGTCGTCGGCGCGGACCGGCTGAAGCGACATGCCGGACTGCCTCCTGCACGGCATCCTCTCGCTCCTCGGGTCCCGGCAGGCCGTGCAGACGAGCGCGCTGTCGCGGTGGTGGAGGCACCTCTGGCGCTCCGTTCCCTGCGTCGACATCTACCAGCGGGAGTTCCGCGTAGCCGGCGCGCCATTAGGGGACGACACCCAGTGGGAGAGCTTCGAGGACTTCGCCGACAGCATACTGTCGTCGCTTCCCGGCACCGCGTCGGCACCGCGCGTACCGCCTGCACCTGGTCGACAATTGCAGACAAACGACCATCGCCATGCAGGTGGCTCCGCCGCGGCCCCAGGCGCCGGCCGGCGGAGGTCGACATACACCACACCTACGGCTACAACATTTACTGCCCGACCACCTCGCGCCCGGGCTCCGGCACCTGCCGCCGCCTGACGAGGCTGCGTTTCTTCGGGATCACCCTAAGCCGTAGTTTCGGGGAGGATCTTGGCGACCAGTGCCCGGTCCTCGATGACCTGCACATCGAGAACTGCACTGCATGTACGATTTCTGCACCATCGCCTCTCCCACGCTCAGGAGCCTCGCCCTCGTCATCACCTACCGCGACTACAGGCAAGCCGCTCTGGTCCTCGCGGCTCCTCGTCTAGCCTCGTTACGCCTCGTGCTCCCGTTCGGCAGCGAGCATGGCTATCCTGTTACTGTTGATCCAGGGGACGAGGTGCTGGCATCGCTCGTCAAAGCGCCCATCCGTGTAACGGACATGGACGAGCTACATGGGAACAGACGGGTGAAGCAACACAAGCTTGATTTCTTGAAGTCCATGTGCAAATTCCTCGCCTGCCTCCCGAATGTCAGAAATCTAGATTTGTCGGGGTTACGACGACGGTATCCATTCCCGGACTCTGTCTAAACTCTTTGAGAATTGATATCCTAGTATTGCTTTTTCTTTACGAGAAAGGCAGGTGCGCTGCCAATTTCATTAAGGAAAAGGAATATATAGTTTATGTATAGAAACAGAAAAATAAAATTATACAATCGCCCTCATGGCTAAGCTCCGCTGTGCTAAATCTTCTGCAGTCCTAAATGCCACCTCTAGGACAGCCATGGATTGGCCCTCGAGCCAAACATTCCATAGCACATATATAACGACGTCACTAAATTTGCGCCTCTGTTGACCATCGAGAGCAGACATGCAGCCCGTCCACCAGTCATCGAGCGGGCAACTGCCAAGGGAAGGGTTTGTGTTGATTGCCAGTATAAGACTTGCGCACATCAATCGTTTACAGGGATACATCATGTTCAAAATGTGTAGTTTCCTGAAAATTTTACAATTCCGTGGAAATTACACATATGATTTCTCAAAAAATACTAGAAAAATTGCAACACTAAGAAAGGGTGCGTTCTTAATGGATATGTTCTACATCATGAATTTCAACTTCAAATTCAAAGTATCTTTCTTTAAAAAAAAATCGGTTGTGTGACACTCAATAGCAATATCCGCGGTCGATTTATCTTTCTGGTATATATCTGCTCTCCTCTCTCTATCTCTCTTTTACTATGTTGACATCATCTGCAATTTGCGCACATGGGTTGGTAAAAACTGAGTAGCCTACTGGCATGCATTGTTACTAGAATGACGAATGTCCTTGTGCAAAGCTATAGCCAATAATAATTAATCCAATAATCAGCAAAGCCATAGCTCATCCTCAATCTATAGAAAATCTAGAGGGAGCGCAACCGTCGTATCTTCGACCACAAAGCCCTCAGGGGTAGGAGCCTCCTAATTCTTATCCAGAACGAGGCGGCGCTCTGGGCCAGAGCCGGGTGCCCGGGCCTCGGCGAGCTTACCTCTAGCTCAGATGATGTTTCATAAGCTTGGCCTTTAGCTGATTTTTCTGGTTTTCTATTTTTCTGTTTTTCTTTTTTTTGTCGCTTTTTCGTGTTTTACTTTACTCCCATCCCATGTATTTTCCTTCTGGTTGGGCCCTCCCCAACCCTACCTTTGGCAATAAACAGCACGCTGCGGTTGTTTCGTCAAAAAAATCAGCATGCACCATATGTATAACTGAATTTTTCCCCTTGTTCCTATATTTCAGGCATTGCTAGACGAGGAATCCCAAGAATTTCTGGTGTTCCATGACTTGAGAACCTTGATTCTCGAAGGGTGTGATGTTGGAGTCAGCTTCCAAGTGTTGATGAGCATCCTTCGGAACAGCTTGGATTGCACCTTTGCAGGGTATGTTCCTAACTGTATCGTTTAGCGAAGTTAAATATGAATATTAGCTCCTTTTTTGGTATGCGTCTAACATGCATGAAACCTTGTACGACTAAGTTTTTGGAACGCCCAAAGAGGAGAGGGAAGACTGATTCGAAGAGGAAATCTTCCAAATGTCGTAGCTCAACACTTCTTCACTACAAGAACCTGAAGTTAATAGAAAACATGCAACATCAAAACAGACCTGGAGATAAATATGGGTGTACTGGAATGTAAGGTGACATGGTTAACTACAATAAAGACACTGCCATCTAAGGACATTTCCAAGAGGAACAATGGAGGTACAATGCTACCATGTTCTAAGGAGTTCCTGCGTCTTGAACCATTTTATTTGTTTCCTTGATCAAAACTTGATTTGGTTGATTTACTGGATTGTTTCCGTGTTGCTTTTTGTCTTATGATGCAAAAGCCAGGAGAAAGTCCATTATTGAGAAAAGCGTTTAACGATTGTTGGAGATGGCTCTCTCAAGGTGGCTCTTGCTATCCACACTATATGAGGACCTACACACACTCTCAAAACCAATTAGTCTTTACTTCTATACTTAGTGCTTTGATTCCGGGCGGCTGTGTCACTCACGTTAAAGCACCGTTGTGATTTCGGGTGACCGAGCCGCTCACATCGAATCCCAACTCAATAAGCACTAAATACTAGAAGTACACGGCTTACCAGGGAGACCACACTTGCACAAAGAGAATTCCTTTATTCACTATAAAAAAACTTTGATACAACACTATTCTATCTTACCACTACCTAGAACTCTATGCCACACTCCCTAACACTCTCTCATATTCATAGTGGCTAATAGTGGTAACTCTTTCCTTCTTCTTGGTTACATAGTGGAGGGAGGGGTGTCACCCCTATTTATAGTTACATAAACCCGTTGGATTGTTGCCACATGGCACAATCAAAACCCTACAATACAACTCTAGAAACATCTCTACAAATATCTTCTCTCTAGAATTCTCTACAACATTATCCATCTCCTAGATATTTTTCTACTTCATAACAATTCTAGAGTTTTCCTGTAAAATATCTACCTATTTAATATTCTCCAATTTTAGAGTACTTCCTTAAAATATCTCTTCATACTTATCCCTTATTTCTTCTAGAGTCTTCTACTCAAATATTTTTCTCTTGCAATCCTCTAATGTCTTTTAGAACCTTCTTCTACTCAAATATTTTTCTTTTGCAATCCTCTAATGTCTTTTAGAACCTTCTCACTTTGCCATGAAGAATTATCTCCAATATCTCCCATGACAAATATCTAGGTATTCTTGAGAGCTCACGAACCTTCTAAAACCTTCTTGCTACAAGTATGCATTGGACTATATTTGACACTCTCCCTCAATGCATACTTGTCTAGTGAATTATCTCCTTATCAATGTCCTTGAATCTTCTGAGCTCTGTCATTTCTCCCTTGTTTCTTTTCTTCATATCTCCATGGAGGTTGTTTGCCGTCAACTTGGTCCTCCTCATTTTTCTGTGATGATCGAGACTTGCTTCCATTCTTGCTGCAACTTTGCAGCTCACTTTTCTTCTTTGCTCTTCTCTACATTTGACCATCTGCTTCTTCTTTATACGAAGGTAAAATAACTTGAGCAAGTGCATTACTAACGTACCTGAGATCCAGTGGTCTTGATCTCCAAACTCTGACCTCATGCTCCTTGGCCTCTAATGTACTTGGATGAAGATCATCAAGTGTAGAATGATCCATACCTTGTATGTCCTTCTCCTCTTTAGTGTGCACCGATGTACCTTCATATATAATCAGTGCTCTATCTGCAACTTCAATATGCTGATCATCCACTTGTGGCTTCTCAACATCAGGAGATATATGCTCTATCTCCTCCAACTTATCCTCATTCTCATTGTTGAGAGCCTCACAATCCTCATCATGTCATATCCAACTACTAGAAGACCACCAAGGATATCTTGATTTCTCACCTCCGTGGAGAAGTCACCTTCTGCATCCCACTCTTCTTCGTCTTCTTCTTTGATTTCTTCTGGAGTCATGCCACCGTCTGATGGATGCTCACTCTCTGTCAAGTCTTCTACAAAGTAGACTTCATTATCCTCCATGCAGATTGCTGCCTCAGCATCCCACTCCTCTTCACTTATGCATTCCTCCACAGTCACATTCGTGGTAGTAGCCACATTTCTTTTTGAACGCTTCTTTGGGCTCCAATATTCCCTAGCAAGATGACATCTCTTGCCACAGTTGAAGTACTCACCTCTCTTTCTTCTTTCTTCTATCAACTCTTGCTGATCTTCATCTCTCCTTCTTTGAGCTCCCCCTGAGTAGCTGCTCTCCTTTGGGCCACACCTTTCACCTCTTGTCCACTTCTCCTTTGCCGCTTCTCGGCCTTTAAGTAGACTATTCTTCTTGTTGACGAAGAGCGCCTCCTCTTCATCCTGCTCTCTAAAGGTGATGCTGCCCATCTGCTTGGCTAATACCTCTTGATTAGCCAACAAGTTCTCGAGCTCAACTAAGGAAGGCTGTGGTGGCCATCCTCTCACTGCGGCCATAAAACCGTTGTACTCGGGTCTTAGGCCATGGAGGATGATCCTCCTCATCCTTGCCTCACTGATCTTCTCCTCAGGATCAAGCTGGCATATCTCACGGCAAATATTCTTTACTTTTGTAAAGTACTCACTAATATTTAGAGTGCCTTGTGAGATACCTGTAAGCTCGTTTTCTAGGAGCTGGAGTCGCGCCTCATTCTTCTTCGAGAATAGCTTCGCCAATGTGTCCCAAGCCGTCTTTGATGTCTTCGCATCTCGTATGTGCTCCACCAGGTCCTCTTCGATCGTCGTCTTCAACATGAACATAGCCTTGCCTGCCTTGATACGCCACTTTCGCAAGGCTTCTGCATTATCTGGAGGAGTTGTCTTGGTGCTTGCAATGACCTCCCATAAGTCCTAACTCTGTAGGTAGGACTCCATACAGGTCTCCCAATGGCCATAGTTGTGGCTATTGAGCATCTTCAAGCCACTGCTTGCGCTCATGAGATCCGCCATCTCAACTGACGCCCAGCGTCCTTCGCTTGGTCTTAGACCAGCGACCTTCACAGTCCTAGACTGTGCTCCGGCAGAATCTCCCCTTAGCACCTCTCAGTGACACACCTTGTAAGTGCCCCGCGCTTACCAAAATTTGCACCGACCAATGTAAGTGCCCAGCAGTCACCTAAGACTCCTCTCACTCTCGACGGTCCCGGACCGCCTGCTTTGATACCAACTGTTGGGGATGGCTCTCTCGAGGTGGCTCTTGCTACCCACACTATATAAGGAGCTACACACACTCTCGACACCGACTAGCCTTTACTTCTATACTTAATGTTTTGATTCCAGGTGGCTGTGCCACTCACGTTGAAAGAGCATCTAGGCCCCAAGTTAGTTTTGATGGTTAATGGCAATTCAAACTGGAATCTAACGTTTACAGTGAGTGTAAGCAGGATCAAGGAAAGGATGACCACCAAAAAGGGTACAAGGGTGGTTTCTAGGACTAAAGAATGGCTGTGCTAGGCAGCTGTGCCACAGCTGTGAAGAAGCCGGTGTTGTGCAAGGAGTTGCAAGCAAGGTGATGGTGGCTTGATGCGTCAAGAGCCATGACTACAGTTGGTGGGCAGGTAAAGCCTAGATTTGCTAGTTTCTTTGAGTCCATAGGAAAAGCCCGTACTATCAAGAGGGATGAAGCAGTGATGATCTGTGGAGGTTCTAGTTGCTCAATGCTCAGGATGTTGGACAGTGGCACTAATGCCTTGAGGTTAGTGGCCCTGTGTCAGCAGTTTTGCATAAATATGAAACTGGTTGGAGCTGGCACTCTGCAGTGCTAGCAGTAGAAAACCCTAAGGGTTAGAGTCACCGGTGTGACACAGCGGTGTCACAGGTGGTCTAACGCTCTGTGACTCAGGTATATCTCTGTACCAGGGGAGAGCTTGTAAACGCTAAGGAACCTGCGCTGCGATAGCTTGTCTGCTGAGTCGGAGGGCTGTCGGAGGTTCTCTCCTTATAGGTTTCAGAGAGTGTGTGCGCTGAGGGCATGTCATGTGCCAAGACCGGGCTGAGCAGTGCGGCTGCGTCAGTTTATGATTTACCTGTGTGTGCCGCCGGTGACACAGGTATCGGTCTGCTTGAGCCGGTTATAGTTGGGCGGAGTGATTGGCTGTGTCACCGGTGGCTGACACCGGTGATTCACTTAATCCTATATAGCAACAGTGTAACGGTCAAGTGCCTATGAACCCTATATATAGGGGACCAGAGGAGGTCTTCGATCTCAACCAGTGAGCCAATCAGTAACTCACATTCGACCATTGCAAAGCCTCTTTCCACCGAACGAAAGCCAAGTTTTCTAAGTGTTAGTTCAGGAAGGGTTAGAGTTCTTGAGCAAAGAGCATTGGTTCCTCCAAGAGTTGTTACTACTGAATCTATTACTCTTAGAGTGTCTACTCCTAGACGAGCGTAGGAGTTGCTGGTACCACCCAATCTTGTGTGGGCTGGACCAATAGTCTGTGAGGGTGATTGAAGTCTACCTGTTGCAAGCAAAAGGACTTCCACAAGCAAAGGAAGAGGCCTGAGATCAGGTACTCGGAGAACAAGCACGATTCAGTGCTGGCGATCTCTTCGGAGTAGCCTCTCCAACGAAGACGTACCACTCTGCAAAGAGCTGGGAACTTCGGTGAAAAACACTCTGTCTTCTGAGTACTTGTTGTTTTACTCCTTGCTTCTTGCTATATCTGTTTGCCTGTATGCTCATATAGATATCCTGTTTATCTGCTTAGATCACCTTTACACCTGTGTCTTGTTAGCTGTCTCACAGTTGGTATTGATCATATTTCACACCTGTGGCGGCTACCTGTTACACAGACACTTTGATTGCTTATCATTTTGCTAAGTCATTAGCCCACCTGTTCTAGGCACCTGTGTGACAGCTGCATGCTAATTTACATATCGCAACTTACCTGTGTCACTCACCTGTCACACAGCTAGCTAATCCTTGCTTCTGCATAAGGCTTAATCTAAACAATCTAGTTAAAAGAAGTAATTTTTGTTAGCCTCCTATTCACCCCCCCCTCTAGTCGGCATCTGAGGTCCTTTCACACGTTAAAGCACCGTTGTGATTTCGAGGGACCGAGCCGCTCACGTTGAATCACAACTCAACAAGCACTAAGTACTAGAAGTACGCGACTTACCAGGGAGACCACACTTGCACAGGGGGAACTCCTTTATTCACTATTAAAAAAAAACTTTGATACAACACTATTCTATCTTACCACTACCTAGAACTCTATGCCACACTCCCTAACACTCTCATATTCATAGTGGCTAGTAGTGGTAACTCTTTTCTTTTTCTTAGTTACATAGTGGAGGGAGGGGTGGCACCCTTATTTTGTAGTTACATAAACCCGTTGGATTGTTGCCACATGGCACAATCAAAACCCTACAATACAACTCTAGAAACGTCTCTATAAATTCTCTAGAGTTCTCTACAACATTATCCATCTCCTAGATATTTTCCTACTTCATAACAATTCTAGAGTTCTCCTCTAAAATATCTACCTATTTAATATTCCCCAATTTTAGAGTACTCCCTTAAAACATCTCTTCATACTTATCCCTTATTTCTTCTAGAGTCTTCTGCTCAAATATTTTTCTCTTGCAATTCTCTAATGTCTTTTAGAACCTTCTCACTTTGCCATGAAGAATTATCTCCAATATCTCCCATGACAAATATCTAGGTATTCTTGAGAGCTCACGAACGTTCTAGAACATTCTTGCTACAAGTATTCATTGGACTATATTTAACAACGATTCTGGAAGAACTTAGCTTGGTCTTGTGAGTGTGATGTTTTTGTTTTCTAGTTTTTGTTTAGTTGTACAATGTTATTACCAGGGATATATATACACTGCGATCAGTATGCTTTACCTTTTACGTGGTTATACTTGTGGACAGAATGAGAGCTCGTTCACAAACTCACATTTCGTACGGAGAATTGAAAAGAGGTCAATGGTGTGTTTAGAGCAAACAATCGTCAAAAATTTGTAACTAACCTCCGTGTCTCATTCAGCACATAGAAAGTGCCACAATTTTGATGGTACGGTGCTCAAGGAACTAACTCGTTCCTGATCCATGGGTAACTGGAACAAAGCACGACACTTGCCACGCTGCCTTTATCGCTGCTTTTTTCTGTTGGAATTCGTTTCCAGAGAGAAGGTCATGGCACGTACAAACCTCAGTCAACAGCACGCACGTCTCAATGAGCCACTGAATCACCTGGCAATACCAGAATTCTGAGCCTGCAAACGCTTGGTAGCTAGGAACAATGATGAAAAGAACTGGTCGATCTAACACTGATCCAGAAATTTTTGTAGCTTTCCTTTTGAGATTACAAGAAAAACGTGTACTCACTCAGAAGCACTAACACGCACTATATCCACACACCTATGCAACTGCATCCACTTAGCAAACATCTAAAACTGACGGAGATCAAGGATAAGTCCGCGAGTCTTACAAAAATACTACTAAAGTGCAACCATTAACACACACCACATCCCTACACCCAGATAAGTACACCAAGTGACAAAGATTAGTAATAAGTCTAGGAATCTTGCAAAAGTTACTACTGAAGTGCACACACCTACGCAAACAGGCTAATTTTCCTTTCACCGCTCCTGGCATCGAACGAGAGAAAACCTGGGGACAGCCTGTTGGAAATATGCCCTAGAGGCAATAAATAAAGTTGTTATTTGTCATATTTTAAGTTCATGATAAAGTTTATTCTCCATGCTATAATTGTATTAATTGGAAACATTATTACTTGTGTGGTTATATAAACAACACCGTGTCCCTAGTGATCCTCTAACACTAGCTTGTTGATTAATTGATGGTTAAGGTTTCCTAACCATGAACATGAGTTGTTAATTAATAACAAGGTCATATCATTAGGAGAATGATGTGATGGATAGACCCAAGTTGAGCGTAGCAATTTGATCCTGTCACTAAGTTTTATTTGCTTCAGCTATCATATGTTAAATGTTCTAGTCCTTCGACCATGAGATAATGCCACTCCCTAGTACCGGAAGAATGCTTTGAGGGCATCAACCATCACGCCGTAACAGGGTGATCATAAAGGTGTCTTTCAGGTATCTCAGAAAGTACTTGTTGGGTTGCATGTATCAAGAGTGGGATTTGTCCATCCACGTGATGGAGAGATATTCTCTGGGCCCACTCGGTAATGCACATTCGATATCGCTTGCAAGCAAGGGACTAAGGAGTTAGTCACAGAGGATGTTGTATTACGGAACGAGTAAAGAGTACTTACCAGGAAACGAGATTGAACTAGGTATGGTGATACCGACGATCAAATCTCGGGCAAGTAAAATATCGTGAGACAAAGGAATGGAACATTCGACATCGTGGTTCAACCGATAAATGATATTCGTTGAATATGTGGGAATCAATATGGACATCCATGGTCCCGCTATTGATTATTGATCGGAGAGGTGTCTCGATCATGTCCGCATATTCCCGAACCCGTAGGGTCACACACTTAAGGTTCGTTGATGCTAGGGTAGAGAATGAGATATTAATATGGTGAGACCGAAATTTTGTTTGGAGTCTCGGATGGGATCCAGGACGTCACGAGGAGCTCCGGAATGGTCCGGAGATACAATTTCATATATGGGAAAGTATTTTTAGGGTTTCGGAAAGGTTCGGGATTTTTCCGGCAGAGTTCCGGAGAAGTTCTAGAAGGTTCCGGAGGGTTCTAGAGTAGGGCCCACTTATCCCGGAGGGGTCCACATGGACCAAGGGTACTGCATGAACAGTACACACGTGAATAGTGTCACGTGAACAGTAACCCCCTCTCTAGATGGATAAGATCGATATCCCTTAAAAATAGGAGAGATAAGATAAAGGAAAAGGGGAACTTGGGAGGCAAGTTACTGTTCACGTACTGTTCACGTGAACAGTACCGAGCCTATATAAAGGGGGGAGGGCTGGGCGCAGCCCCCCTTGAACCCGAGCCGCCAGCCCCTCCCTCTCTCCCATCTACTCCTCTCCCGCAGCTGCTTAGGCGAAGCCCTGCAGGAATTTCTCCACCACATCCACCACCACACCGTCGTGCTGCTGGAGATCTCATCTACCTCTCCACCTCACCTTGCTGGATCAAGAAGGAGGAGACGTCATCGAGCCGTACGTGTGCACATCTCGGAGATGCCGCTCGTTGTGGTGCTTGATCAGATTGGAACACGAGAAGATCCCTCTCGCGGCTGGGAGGTATAACCTAGCTGCGGGAGGCTGCGGGCTTCATCGACAACGGTCAAATTCTCCTCTCCGTTGACGTGTTCGTCGAGGGTATGTAAATATGATCTGTCTCTCGTTGCAAGCTTCTTCTAGATTGGATCTTGGTTTTCTAGATTGGATCTAGGTTTTCGTTTGCATCTCGTAGGAAAAATTTTGTTTTCTATGCTACGAATCCCATCAGTGGTATCAGAGCTAGATCTATGCGTAGATGCTTTGTACGAGTAGAACACAATTGGATTTTGGGCGTTGATTCTCTTGTTGCTACCTCTTTTCGTGCACTTTGGATTTTGCGGGATAGCAAGATGAAGCGGCCCGGACCAACTTTACATGTCCTCGCACATGAGACCGGTTCTGCGCTCGACATGCAACTTGTATTGCATAAGCAGCTGGCGGGTGTCTGTGTCTCTTGCTATAGTGAAATCTAATTTGCAACGGGAGGCTTGAAAAAGTTTATAGCAATAATTGAATCCACGTTGTGGCTTTGCGTAGGTAAGAACGGTTCTTGTATACAACCCCTAGAAGCCACGTAAAACTTGTAAACAATAAGTAGAGGCGTCTAACTTGTTTTTGCAGGGGGCATGTGATGTGGTATAGCCAAGATGTGATGTGATATATGTGATGTATGAGATGATCATGTTTTGTAATATTTCACAGCTTGCATGTCGATGAGTACGGCAACCGGCAGGAGCCACATGGTTGTCTTTAATATTTATTGTATGACCTGCGTGTCAACTCCAAACGCCATGTAATTGCATTACTTTATCGCTAGTGGTAGCAATAGTTGTAGTTGCAACACGTGGTGGTGAGTATCATGTGCGACGCCCAAGGAGTTAGGCATCATGCTGGTGATGATGGAGATCGTGCCGGTGCGTTGGAGATGGAGATCAAAGGCGCAAAAGAAGAAAAGGCTATACCATGTCACATTATTCTTGCATGTGATGTTTATCCTTTTTATGCATCTTATTTTGCTTAGTACGGCGGTAGCATTATAAGATGATCCCTCACACTAATATCAAGATAAAATGTGTTCTCCCTTAGTATGCACCGTTGCGAAAGTTCGTCGTTTTGAAGCACCTCGTGATGATCGGGTGTGATAAACTCTACGCTCACATACAACGGGTGTAAGCCAGTTTTACACATGCGGAAATACTTTGGTTAGCTTGACGAGCCTAGCATGTACAGACATGGCCTCGGAACACATCGAACCGAAAGGTTAAACATGAGTCATATGGATGATATGATCAACATGTTGATGTTCACCATTGAAATTACCCCATCTCACGTGATGATCGGACTTGGGATAGTGGATTTGGATCATGTATCACTAAACAACTTGAGGGATGTTGAGTTTAGTGGGAGTTCATTAGTAATTTGATTAATTTAAACTAATTATCATGAACATAGTCTAAATGCCTTTGCAAATATGTTGTAGATCAATGGCTTGCCCCGTAGCTCCGTCGCTCAATTTTAATGCGTTCCTAGAGAAAGAGAAACTGAAATCCAATGGAAGCAACTTCGCGGACTGGTACCGCAATCTGAGGATCATCCTCACTGCTGCACAGAAGGCTTATGTCCTTGATGCAACGCTGGGTCAGGCCCCTGCTAATGACGCTCCTGAGGATGTCAGGAATGTCTATCAATCTCGCAAAGATGACCACACGATAGTTCAGTGCGCCATTCTGTACGGTTTAGAACCTGATCTCTAAAAACGTTTTGAGAAACACGGGGCATATGAGATGATTGAGGAACTGAAAGTGATATTTCAGACTCATGCCCGTGTGGAGAGCTATGAAGCCTCTGAGAAGTTCTTTAACTGTAAGATGGAGGAGAACAGCTCCGTCAGTGAGCACGTACTCAAAATGTCTGGGTACGCCGATCGCCTAAGTCAGTTGGGTGTAGTCATTCCCAATCAGTTGGGGATTGACAGGGTTCTCCAGTCACTGCCACCAAGCTACAAGAGCTTTGTGATGAACTATAATATGCAAGGCATGCAGAAGACGCTTCCCGAACTGTTCGCGATGCTGCAAGCTGCTGAGGTGGAAATCAAGAAGGAACATCAAGTGTTGATGGTCAATAAGACCACCAGTTTCAAGAAGAAGGGCAAGAAGGGAAACTTCAAGAAGGGTGGCAAGAAAGTTGCCGCTCCCGCAAAGAAACCCAAGGCTGGCCCTAAACCTGACACTGAGTGCTTCCATTGCAAGGAGAGTGGCCACTGGAAGCGTAACTGCCCCAAGTACTTGGCAGATTTGAAGGCTGGCAACATCAAGAAGAAAGGTATATTTGATATACATGTTATTGATGTTTACCTTACTAGTACTCGTAGTAGTGCCTGGGTATTTGATACTGGTTCGGTTGCTAATATTTGTAACTCAAAACAGGAGCTGCAGAATAAACGAAGACTAGCAAGGGATGAGGTGACGATGCGCGTTGGAAATGGCTCCAAGGTTGATGTGATCGCCGTCGGCACGCTCCCTCTACGTCTACCTTCAGGATTAGTTTTAAACCTCAATAATTGTTATTTGGTGCCTGCGTTAAGCATGAACATTATATCTGGATCTTGTTTATTGCGAGACGGTTATTCATTTAAGTCTGAGAATAATGGTTGTTCTATTTATATGAGTAATATCTTTTATGGTCATGCACCCATTGTGAATGGTTTATTCTTGTTAAATCTCGATTGTAGTGACACACATGTTCATAATATTGATGCCAAAAGATGCAAAGTAAATAGTGATAATACCACATACTTGTGGCACTGCCGTTTAGGTCATATTGGTGTAGATCGCATGAAGAAGCTTCATTCTAATAGACTTCTGGAATCACTTGACTTTGAATCATTTGATACATGTAAACCATGCCTTATGGGCAAGATGACTAGAACCTCGTTCTCTGGAACAATGGAGCGGGCAAGTGAATTGTTGGAAATCATACATACTGATGTGTGTGGACCAATGAGTTCTTCTACGCGCGGTGGATATCGTTATTTCCTAACCTTCACGGATGATTTAAGTAGATATGGGTATATTTACTTAATGAAACGCAAGTCTGAAACGTTTGAAAAGTTCAAAGAATTTCAGAGTGAAGTAGAAAATCATCGTAACAAGAAAATTAAGTTTCTACGATCTGATCGTGGAGGTGAATATTTGAGTTACGAGTTTGGTATGCATTTGAAGAAGTGTGAAATTGTTCAACAACTCACGCCAGCAGGAACACCACAGCGCAATGGTGTGTCCGAACGTCGTAATCGCACTCTATTGGATATGGTGCGGTCTATGATGTCTCTTACCGATCTGCCACTATCGTTTTGGGGTTATGCATTAGAGACAGCCGCATTCACTTTAAATAGGGCTCCATCAAAATCCGTTGAAACGACTCCATATGAGTTATGGTATGGTAAAAAGCCTAAGATATCGTTTCTTAAAGTTTGGGGATGCGATGCTTATGTAAAGAAGTTACAGCCTGATAAGCTCGAAACCAAAGCGGAAAAATGTGTCTTCATAGGATACCCTAAAGAAACAATTGGGTATACCTTCTATCACAGATCCGAGGGCAAAGTCTTTGTTGCCAAGAATGGATCCTTTCTTGAGAAGGAGTTTCTCTCGAAAGAAGTGAGTGAGAGGAAAGTAGAGCTGAACGAGGTTGATGAACCTTCTCTCGAATTGGAGAGTGGCGCAGCGACGGAAGATGTTCCAGTGCAGCCTTCACCACCTAGAGAGGAAGCTAATGATGATGATCATGAAACTTCAAACGAGGCTGCTACTGAACTTCGCAGGTCGACTAGGACACGTACCACTCCTGAATGGTACGGTAATCCTGTCATGAATGTTTTGTTGTTGGACAACGACGAACCCGCGAACTATGAGGAAGCGATGATGGGCCCAGACTCCAAGAAATGGCTAGACGCCATGAAATCCGAAATGGGATCCATGTATGATAACCAAGTGTGGACTTTGGTTGATCTCCCTGATGGTCGGAAGGCCGTTGAGAACAAATGGATCTTTAAGAAGAAAACAGACGCTGATGGTAATGTGACTGTCTATAAAGCTCGACTTGTCGCAAAAGGGTTTCGACAAATTCAAGGAGTTGACTACGATGAGACCTTCTCACCGGTAGCGATGCTAAAGTCTGTTCGGATTCTACTAGCAATTGCTGCATTTTTCGATTATGAAATTTGGCAGATGGATGTCAAAACTGCGTTCCTTAATGGTAACATTGAGGAAGAGTTGTACATGGTGCAACCCGAAGGTTTTGTCGATCCTAAGGATGCTGGTAAAGTATGCAAACTTCAGCGTTCCATCTATGGACTGAAGCAAGCATCCCGGAGTTGGAACCTTCGATTTGATGAGGTGATCAAAGGTTTTGGATTTGTCCAAAATTACAAGGAGACTTGTATTTACAAGAAAGTGAGTGGGAGCTCTGTAGCATTTCTGGTATTATATGTGGATGACATATTATTGATTGGAAATGATATAGAACTTCTTGAAAGTGTAAAAAGTTATTTGAATAAGAATTTTTAATGAAAGATCTTGGTGAAGCTGCTTACATATTAGGTATTAAGATCTATAGAGATAGGTCAAAACGCCTGATAGCACTTAATCAAAGCACATACCTTGACAAGGTTCTGAAGAAGTTCAGAATGGATGAGTCAAAGAAAGGGTTCTTGCCCATGTTGCAAGGTAAGATATTGAGCAAGGCTCAGTGTCCGGCTACGGCAGAAGATAGAGAAAAGATGAGTAATATCCCCTATGCCTCGGCCATAGGCTCTATTATGTATGCCATGCTGTGTACTAGACCGGATGTGTCCCATGCTCTTAGTTTGACGAGCAGATACCAGAGTGATCCAGGAGTGGAACACTGGACAGCAGTTAAGAATATCCTTAAGTACCTGAAGAGGACTAAGGACATGTTTCTAGTCTATGGTGGTGATGAAGAGCTTGTCGTAAAGGGTTACGTCGATGCTAGCTTCAACACAGACATAGATGACTCTAAATCTCAATCAGGATATGTATTCATTTTGAATGGTGCAGCAGTGAGCTGGAGAAGCTCGAAGCAGAGCGTCATCGCGGCATCTACATCTGAAGCGGAGTATGTGGCTGCTGCTGAAGCAGCACAGGAAGGTGTCTGGATGAGAGAGTTCATGATTGAACTTGGTGTGGTTCCTAGCGCGTTAGACCCTATGGCTATCTACTGTGACAACACTGGTGCCATAGCGAACGCCAAAGAGCCAAGGTCTCACAAGAATTCCAAGCACATCAAGCGCCGCTTTCACACCATTCGTGAGTATGTCAAAAAAGGTGACATAAAGATTTGCAAAGTACATACGGATCTGAATGTGGCGGACCCGTTGACTAAACCTCTTCCACGAGCAAAACATGATCAGCACCAGGAGTCCATGGGTGTTAGACCTTTACCAATGTAAACTAGATTATTGACTCTAGTGCAAGTGGGAGACTGTTGGAAATATGCCCTAGAGGCAATAAATAAAGTTGTTATTTGTCATATTTCAAGTTCATGATAAAGTTTATTCTCCATGCTATAATTGTATTAATTGGAAACATTATTACTTGTGTGGTTATATAAACAACACCGTGTCCCTAGTGATCCTCTAACACTAGCTTGTTGATTAATTGATGGTTAAGGTTTCCTAACCATGAACATGAGTTGTTAATTAATAACAAGGGCATATCATTAGGAGAATGATGTGATGGATAGACCCAAGTTGAGCGTAGCAATTTGATCCTGTCACTAAGTTTTATTTGCTTCAGCTATCATATGTTAAATGTTCTAGTCCTTCGACCATGAGATAATGCCACTCCCTAGTACCGGAAGAATGCTTTGAGGGCATCAACCATCACGCCGTAACAGGGTGATCATAAAGGTGTCTCTCAGGTATCTCAGAAAGTACTTGTTGGGTTGCATGTATCAAGAGTGGGATTTGTCCATCCACGTGACGGAGAGATATTCTCTGGGCCCACTCGGTAATGCACATTCGATATCGCTTGCAAGCAAGGGACTAAGGAGTTAGTCACAGAGGATGTTGTATTACGGAACGAGTAAAGAGTACTTACCAGGAAACGAGATTGAACTAGGTATGGTGATACCGACGATCAAATCTCGGGCAAGTAAAATATCGTGAGACAAAGGAATGGAACATTCGACATCGTGGTTCAACCGATAAATGATATTCGTTGAATATGTGGGAATCAATATGGACATCCATGGTCCCGCTATTGATTATTGATCGGAGAGGTGTCTCGATCATGTCCGCATATTCCCGAACTCGTAGGGTCACACACTTAAGGTTCGTTGATGTTAGGGTAGAGAATGAGATATTAATATGGTGAGACCGAAATTTTGTTCGGAGTCTCGGATGGGATCCAGGACGTCACGAGGAGCTCCGGAATGGTCCGGAGATACAATTTCATATATGGGAAAGTATTTTTAGGGTTTCGGAAAGGTTCGGGATTTTTCCGGCAGAGTTCCGGAGAAGTTCTAGAAGGTTCCGGAGGGTTCTAGAATAGGGCCCACTTATCCCGGAGGGGTCCACATGGACCAAGGGTACTGCATGAACAGTACACACGTGAATAGTGTCACGTGAACAGTAACCCCCTCTCTAGATGGATAAGATCGATATCCCTTAAAAATAGGAGAGATAAGATAAAGGAAAAGGGGAACTTGGGAGGCAAGTTACTGTTCACGTACTGTTCACGTGAACAGTACCGAGCCTATATAAAGGGGGGGAGGGCTGGGCGCAGCCCCCCTTGAACCCGAGTCGCCAGCCCCTCCCTCTCTCCCATCTACTCCTCTCCCGCGGCTGCTTAGGCGAAGCCCTGCAGGAATTTCTCCACCACATCCACCACCACACCGTCGTGCTGCTGGAGATCTCATCTACCTCTCCACCTCACCTTGCTGGATCAAGAAGGAGGAGACGTCATCGAGCCGTACGTGTGCACATCTCGGAGGTGCCGCTCGTTGCGGTGCTTGATCGGATTGGAACACGAGAAGATCCCTCTCGCGGCTGCGAGGTATAACCTAGCTGCGGGAGGCTGCGGGCTTCATCGACAACAGTCAAATTCTCCGCTGCGTTGACGTGTTCGTCGAGGGTATGTAAATATGATCTGTCTCTCGTTGCAAGCTTCTTCTAGATTGAATCTTGGTTTTCTAGATTGGATCTAGGTTTTCGTTTGCATCTCGTAGGAAAAATTTTGTTTTCTATGCTACGAATCCCATCACAGCCCACTTGCGTGTTTGGGCATACCAGGGCCCAGCGTCGGCGACAGCCGCAGCAGCTCGCATCCCGATGGCGTCGCTGGCACGTACGGCACTGTTCACCGTCCGCCATTCCCGCATGCCCCGAGCTACACGACCCGCAACAAAAGCCGAAGGGCGACCAAGGGCGTGCTTGAGGCCCCCCTCTCTGATGCTGGTGTTGGAGGTGGACTGTTTGAGCGGCGGGGCTGTTTCGCGACCAGAACCAAACGCCTCGGATCCGTATCTTGGCATTGTTTTATGTGTGCAATGCGACGCTGCACAAGGGGCCGGCACTCTTAGGGCATGATTGGTTGGATGTCAATTTTTGTCATGCCAATTGTTGGCAAGTTGTCAAAAATTAGCTAGCAATTGGTTGGCTACCAATTGGTTCTTGTCAACCTCTAAAAAAGTTACCAATTTTTGGTAATTTTTGATTTTGCCAAATATTGGCAATGCCAAATGCTGGCATCCAACCAATCATGCCCTTAATTTCCCTGTGCCTTTGTCGCGCCGCCCGTGTTATGTCCCAACCGGCAAGAGGATTTACCGCCAGAGTTAGGTAGGAGAGATCGGGAAGAAGACAGCAAGGAGGGATGCAGATTCTATTTCTCAACGATAACCAAATCGTTACAGAGCAGTGGCTTATAACACGCCACCCTGTCCACCTCACACACACCCACGGCCCACACGGCCCGAACCACATACTCCCTTCATCTCAAAATGTAAGGTGTATTTTATTTAGTTAAGATAAGATTTTAATCAATAATTACTCTATTAGTATATAGTATATGTGATATAAAATTGATGTCATGAGATTCGTATTTAAAAGTACTGATTGTGACTTTACATCACATAAATCATATATTAATAGAGTAATTACTGGTTAAAATTTTATCTTAACTAAATAAAATATATCTTATATTTTGAGACAGAGGGAGTATAACTTAACTCACCGGCTTGGCCCACCCTGGCCTTCACTACGGTGCTTATGCTTGGAGCCTTTCCTTGTTCATCTTGAGCTTCCCTGGCACTGCCCTTCCCATCGCCTGAACACCAGCGGTGACACCGACAATACCCGTCAAGCTCAGGCGGAAGCAGCCGTACAGCTAGCGTGCGCCGTGCGTGGCAACGGGTTGGTGGGTTCGTTTGCAAACACCCAACCACACCCCAACATGTACTTCGTTTCGGGGTAGCCCACTAGCCCGAGACGTGACAGGGCGCCTACCACTCTCTCTCTCTCTCTCTCTCTCTAGCAGACGCGGACCAAGTCCGGGCCTTCCATTACGGTACGTGACCTACACATCTCAAATCCACATCGCGTACCACGTTTAACATGCCACACATCTAGCGTTACCACTTCCTTCCAGATTACTGGATCAGCATACCGCGGCAACAGCAGCAACCGCAGCGCAGAGGACCAAGTACGAATCAAATTTTGTTACAACAAACAGCACTTTACACTTCCAGGATGCACAGAAGCAGGCATAACTATGCAGAGCATGTAACATTGGCAGGTTATAATAAACAACCTCCATGCTAATTTGCCAAACTAGGAATTGATTCCATTCCAGAATACAAACACTCATCAACACTCGAGCACTCAACACAGCAACAGTAAGCACACGCACACACGCAACAAGCTTTTTCATATCTACAGGAAAGCTTATCTTTGGTCAATACTAGGTTTTTTGTATACAACCACTGCAACAGCTGCAGGTAAAAAGGCCATTCTATGGTGATATGCACTCAAAAAATTACATGAATCAGCTACACTCAGCGGGATCAAGCAGATTAGGACACACACACCCAACAAATGGTTACAGCTTTCTTACCTGTAGCAGTCTCCAGTGAGAAAAGATGAGGCCGTGTCATGTTAGTGACCACGAACGTGGCAAGAAAAACTGATCTACCACTGTGTCTGGCTCTGCTTTTGCTTTCGTTGTAGCATATGAGCTTTCAAGCTACACTGTTTAACCTGCGTTGAGATATATATATATAATTAACACAATGGTCTAAACAACAGTAAACAATGGTTAGGATTGAAAGAAGTTCTCCCTACATGTATTGCTGCGACCGTGGACAAGAGATCTCTTGATTGGTCCAACAACATTTGCTCTTGTGTTGCAAGCTTGGCAAGCTCAGACACCACAGAGCGTGTTCCCTCCACCTGGATCAGTAGAATTATGACAAGTGAGAGATTGCCACAGGAAACTCATTGAAACACCGTGCATGTCTGTGTAAAAGTCAGCTTATTATCCCAAGGCCTTACAAAGCATTAACAGTCATTACATCGTATTGTTCAGTGTCCACAAAAGAGACAAACAATCCACTAGCCTAAATTGACGAGAGCATTTTAGGTTTACTATAACAAAAAGCAGGCCTGTTTTCAACAGGATAATATCTCCAGAGACCAGAGCAAAACTTGCAGAGATCTCAATATATCTGCATTTACAAAGGACCAAATATTTTGCAAATGAGCTAATTAGCCACAAGAAAATGATATCTTATTAGCAGTTTAGAGCAGATCTAGGCAATTATGTTCCTTATCTGCGAAATATACATGGAACAATTGCTCCCTTTCTAGAATAGTGTGCATATTGCCGCCCCACCTTTAATTGTCTGAAAACGACAAGGGCGCATTTAAATGGAACTGCAGAGATCAGAAAGTACAGCATAGATCCAGATCGGGATTCGAGCTCATACTCAAGATAAACCAGGATCTAAAAAAAAGCTCGTGTCATCCAAACTTAAGACGTAAAGAGAAAAATATACTAGCTGTTGAAAACAATGGGCACCAAACATTATTTTATACAATACAATAGTTAGGAATAAATATAAAATTCCTTATGATAAAAAAGCCACCCATCAGGGAAGGAGCTTATGGATCTATTCATCTATTTGTAGACTTGTTGTAATTTAGGCATGATGATTTTTGTTCTTAACATAATTTACCAAACAAGAACCACGGAAAAGAATATTAATTGAAGCTTTGCAGGAAGAAGGAATGCACCTTTGACAACAAATTACACAGCGAGGATGCCATTGTATGCATTACATCCACCGCTGAGTTAACAGCTTCCTTCACACCTTGGGCATCAGCCTGCTCAGAGATAAGCAACTATTATTTTGTGCATATCAAATCGAGTCAGCTACTATATGATGAGACAATTCCCACCTTTGCACCACCAACAACTGGAAGACGGAGTGTACTAGCCTTCAGCGCTTCAATTGCTGCTGACAAAGAACTTGAATGATGTTTTTCAATATGAGACCACTCCTCTAGAAAGGATATCTGAACATGTCAAATGGCAGCACTTAGATACATAAGCTATACGAATACGAAGTAAATAAAAAAGACTAGAAATCCTAGTTCAAACCGCAAACCAATTAAAACAATAAGATATATCGTAACACTTACCTCTCCCCTAAGAATGGCAAACAACTTCAGTTTTTGTTTTTGAAGCTGGAGTTTGCACCTTTTTGAACTGACATTGTCACGCAATTTTGATATTTCCTTCCAAGCACTGTGCAGGGTTTTCTGAAGAAATATTGAGATAGGTAACATTAGTTAAAAGAACATATTGAGCCCTTTCTGTTTCTCTTACACAGAAGCATCTAACTTGCTACAATATAAGAAGTTTGAGAAGTTGATAGATTAGTTTCAAACATAGCTGCCCAAGTACAAGTGATTAAGCATCACTATGTTTGCTGATTTTGGGTTTGTATTTCATTTGTTTCTCATAATATAAATTTTAGATTTGACTACTAGTGGTACATGCATGTAGAGACACATGTAGGATGTAACTGAAGCCTTGTCATCACTAGATATTATGTAGCAATGACTAGATAGCAACCTAGAGTACAAATAACAAAAGGATAGCAATAACACAATGGAACCAATTATCTCTAAGAGGTGTTTTCCCCCAATTTATCCATTTAAATGGCAAATGTTCTTGCCAACAAATAAATGGGTCAAATATGAATAGAAAAATGGCAGATCATCAAAAGGAAATACATGATTTATCAGATAGTATCAACTGTAATTCATTTGAGGTTATTGTTTGAAGAACTAGTATCCCCTTGCTATCCTACAGTTTAGAAGCTTTGTCAAATTATTTATGACAGTAAATGTCTAGCTGTGATCCATACTTTTCAAGTAGAGACTAGTAATTAATGAATAACCAGTCTATCCTTATGTTTTCGTATGCCCACAACTGCATGCCAGTCCGCCTCCGCCTTCAACTATGCCCATGAATGAAGTCCAAAACAACACGGTTGATTCAACAGTGTATAGACTTGGCAACGAAGATGGATACATCGTACATGTGAAACTCTACGAGTTCAAAGATTCTTCTCTATCAACAATCAGACATGGTGCCAGGACCGAGTAATCTCAATAAGCTACACTTGACCGAAAAAGAATGTTGATATGTTCTCTTTGCAAATCAGCTGCTAATCAATGTAGTTACTGTGAGCGACTGAGCATTATTCTGGAAAGGCAGCTAGCCAGTCCTCGACTTCTCAGGTTACTTCTTTGGTCTTAAACCCCATGATAACAAACAAAAAAAGGGAAAACTTTGCATTCTTTCCTATTACCAATCTTCTATTTGTGATATAATGAATATTCCAACCTGCGCAATCATATTGAGGAAGCACCCACATGATTTATATTTCCTTTGAAAGCAAACAAGTAAAAAAGTTATGTGCATATCACAGATTTGCAGTTTAGGAACTTAAGCAAACAACCATAATGTCAAAATTGGTTTTGTTAATGAGTGCAATGCCAGCTAGAAGATAAACAAAGTTATACTTAAGAATGAACTTACTATTAATAACAAGCTATCACATCAAAGTTCAAAATTCATAGGTTATATGACTTACCTCAGCAGTGAAGCTCTGCACCAGAAGGGCTGCATCCGTCCGAGCATTGATGCACCGCCACTGCAAATGCTGGTTGTCCAGCAACCGCAACCTGTGTGCCTCCTCAATTCTGCTCTCCCCCTTCTTCGCCCTCCTCACCTCTGCAGCAAAGCTAATGATAGACGGAGCATTTGCTGCCGCCTGCACTATATGCCCATTTGGTGATGCCTCCCCACCTCGCCCTCTTGACGGGCTCACCATCCCCCTGCTTCCTCGGTTTGGAGATGGGGACCGGCCGGGCAGCCTCGGTGACATTGGACTGTCTGAGAACGATCTCCGTCCTGAGGACGACGGTAGCGGCAGCCCTGCCTCCGGAAGCCGTCGTAGGCGGCTGTTGGTTTCCTGCCAGAACCTCGCCGGCACGCTGATGCCACGGCGTGGCGGATCGCCGGCGCCCGAGTTGCTACCGGAGGAGACACTGTCGGTGTCGGAGGAGGCAGAGAGGTCGGGGGCGGCGGCGGCGGCCGGGTCAGAGGGGGAGAGGGAGGTAGTGGAGTCGAAGGCCATGGATCGGCGGAGGAGTTGAACGGCGGCCAGGATGGAGTCCTTGCGGTCGAGGCTACAGTCGAGGCTGCGAGCAAGCGGGTCCGACGCCTTGGGCTTCGCCGCGGGCCATCGGTGCTGCGGCCGCGCGTTCTCGGCCTCCGGCACGGAGGACACGCTCTTCCGCCGCTCCGGCGTGGGTCCCCGCCGCGCTCCAGGGGAGGACGGCGACGCGGCCCGCGGCGCGCGCGACGTCTGGTAGAAGAAGGACTCGCCCTGGAACGACACCGAGAGGCTCCGCATCGTGGTCGCCGTCACCGTCGCGGCCGCGGGTGTGGGCGACGTGGAGTGCTGCGGCGGGGGAGTAGATGAGCGGACACGCTGCGCGGAGAGTGAGCGGCGAGACGAGGTCGACGAGGATGAGGACGACGTCGACGAAGTCGAGGAGGCCGGCGACGCGGCGGAGGCGAGGTAGCGCGAGGACACGGGCTTGCTGGAGCGCGGCGCGGGGCGGCGCGACGCGGCAGAGTTGGGCTTGTCGAGCGCCGGCGTGAGCGGGGGGCGCGACGGGCGGGCCGGATCTGGCGCGGTGGCCGCTGTTGCGGCAGCCACCATGCCGTGCCGAGGGCAGCAGGAGGAGATCTGGCTACCCCGCCGCGCTCCCTCAGCAATGCAGGTTCCGGCGGGGCTCCAGATTCGCCGGTTCCCGCTGCCGCTGCGGCGCGTGGGCGGGCGGCGCCCTCCGGATCGACGTGGCCTGCCTGCGAGGAGGAGGAAGATGAGGAGCGAACAGGTGAGGGGATGCAGTGTAGTTACAGCATAGGTGGGGGGAATTGGGGGCGCTGAGGTAGAAGAGAGAGAGGGGAGTGAAGTGGGGGAATTTGTGTGCCTTTTTTGTTCTATACGTAGTATATTTCTTTGGCCGCTTTGCTGCTGTTTTACTCTGTTTTGTATCTTGCTTTGGTTTTTCCTATCTTTTCTTGTGCTGTGCAGCTCTGCTCCTGGACTCTGTCCTTCCGGTGTCGCGCTTGCTGTCTGGTGTGTGCGCGTGTGGTGTGGCCATCAAGCTATCCGAGGTGTGTAACATTTTCTTTCTTTAATCAATTTTAAGTCCTCCTTTAAATATTTGGAACATGAATGCTACGAGTAATTTCTTTTTTTGAATAACAGCTTCTTAGTGGGGTACCTTGTAAAGAATAATGGAGTTTGAACTTTGAAGAAATGGGTGTTTGGACCTTGAATAGCAGCTACTTGTCTTCTTTTTTTTTGACATGTTAAATAATAGCTTCTGTTTGCAATTGATAGCTAAGGTTTAGTAGGTTATATGAATAAAATAATAATTAAAAAAGGTGATTTATCTTGTCAATTTGTTACTTAGGTTGGAAAGTGACATTTCTGCAGATGGTTGAAGCAAGCTGACGAATGTAGATTCCTTATGTTCTGTGTCAAAATTTTAGCGATTTTACTACTGAATATAATTCAAGAAAAAAATGAATGAATGTGATGGGACCTAGGTGCAAGGGTGAGAAATATATTTTTTCGAAAAGGAAGGGTGAGAATAATTGAAATCCACAAGAAATACTGGAAGAAATATTATACGTAATAAATTTGACAATGCTTTTTTTTCTTTGAGATTTTTGCAATTCTCTAAGTTCTTAATGCAGTACTTGGTTCAAGAAAAGGAAGACATTCAAAAACTAGTGAGGATGAACAAAGAGGCACAAATAAGAACAAAATTAATAAATAAATACAATAAATGAAGGAGAAAATAGTGGAGATGAAATGCAAGTACTGGTTCAGAGGTGGGAGGCCCAAAGCCGAAGAGCTCGGGTAGGTTAAGCTAAACTGCCCTTATCGATCTTCTAGTACTTCCTTTAGTTTAATTAGGATGTTACTGAAAGAACGCAAGGACATTTTGTCCTGGTTACATTGCTTAATTGGGTGCTTGCTCATGTAACCGGAGAGGAATGGTTATCCTCATCGAGTTGTTATTGCTTTTTTCTTGTACTTGATCTACTTCGTTATTTCAATGCTATTTTCTTGTACTTGATCTACTTCGTTATTTTAATGCTACGGACATAATTCACTTCTTATTTAGGGGTAAAATTTGAGTTGCACAAAATTAATGCTAATGGTACAACCTTCAAATTAGCCCTCTACTTTTTTCCGATAATGTACCCTCTATTATTTTAGATGACTATAGATTTCGATACAGATTTTAGTGACATTTCATTCTCCGTCTTGGAATTGATCTACAACATTAACTCACTATCTTGCTTGTACGATTGACCAGACTTTCTACCTCGTATCTATAACAACAACAAATAAAAAAAGCTCCCATGTGAAAGAAACGCCTTAAGCCTTGAAAGACAATAGCAACTCACACCCTGTGAATTTAACAAAAATCATGAGCTAATCAAGTGGTGGATAGATTAGCTCAAGGCGCTAGTGGTCATGATATGATGGGCGAGATCAATGTCCGGGCGGGTATGGTTGGAGGCTCCGATAGGGAGATTTGATGGCTGATATAACACGAGTCCACCTCTAGGCTTGAGCCGCATGCACTCTCTGGTTCAGTGATCAGTATAGTGAACTTGTGATGGCTACTTGCGATCTCAATTCTTGAGCTAGAATTAGTTTTCTTCGACGAGACGTAACAATTTATTGGTTATATAATCATTAATCACAACCGCAAACTTTATTTCCTGATAAATAACAATATGGATGACCCACGTAAACAGCTCCTTAGAAAGGTTCGGTGTATACCATGAAGAATTTTCCCGGAAAGAATGACCTAAACAAGACTAGCTAGAAAAATATGAGATATGCGTGGTGCACAATTATGTATAATTCTTCTCTTTAGGCAAATGATAGAAGTAACGGGTGACACACAAATAAAGCAAACAGGGGAAAGTTGTTCTTTTGATAAAAGAAAGGTGTGCCATGTAAGTTTTATTGGTGGACTTTTTGTACTAAATCTCCAAGAAATTCTTAAATGGGTGTACCATGAACACCCTTACGTATGGCCGATGGGTATTATTGAAATAACCAAGTCTTTTGCAAAATGATTGCTTATATGACCCATGAGAAATATCGCCCCAAAAATTCGGCATATTACCACTAACCAGTTAGTTGGTTTCTTTGTGATATTAAAACTGAAAAGTGTTATCATCGTGCGTGACTATTGAGTATTGACTATAGAATGATGACAACTGTGCTATATATACATAAGAAAAGAAAAACGAAAGTATTAGCTGGTTTCTTCTTGAACTCAATTTGATTTCTGACAAAAAGGGGGAAACCTAAGCAGCTTCAGTACTGATACTTGAGGGGATTTTTTATTTTTTTGGAAGGGACTACTCGAGGAAAATAATGGAACATTTTTTCGGTTGAGGAGAAATCACGTGATACCCATGTGGATCCTATGTTTAAACTATTAATTTCCACTTCTCTAATTTCTTAAAGTTCCTAAATGGACTAATACTACAGTGCACACATTTGCTTCCACATAATAGTCAGTGTCATTGTCCTACCTTTCTCAGGTTTAGGTAAACAGTACCTATTTAAACAACAACAAGGAACTACACATTGCATTAGTAGCTAGCTTGCTCCAATCACTCTGTTATATATGCCTCATCTCATGCTAAATATAGTAGTAATCTCGCTAAGGAGTCATTCTCACATCAATGCTGGCTTCGCCTTTCTTTTTCTAATTGCGTGGTTGCTTAGCATCTAACCTTCCTAACGCTTTTCTCGAGAATGTTGTTTCCCGTCCTGTCAGGACCAGAAGGCGTCACCACTACAGGGCCTAGTGTACATGTCAATTTGGAGAGAGGAGGCTTCTAAGGCCCCTTATAGACAACTTATGGGGTGGTTTATAGCCTCAGAAAGCCATAAACTGTCTAGAAGGGTAAATGTCAGCTTAGTTTTAAAAATTAAGCACCTCCTTTTCCTGTTGGTGGTTAGAAGCACCAAAATAGAGGCTTCCCGAGCTTCTTCTAGCAAAATTTACATAAAATGACTATTTTGTCTTCACTAGTTTGCATTATTTACCTACGAATGCCACTGCGTATATAAAAGAAATCTCCTCAATTTTTCCCTTCACCCGCACCCACACCCTGGCTCCTCGCCACCTCCCCCGCCCTCTCTCTCCCTCCCTTCCCCAACCCTCGTCAACCCACCCGAGAGCCCTTGACGGCGGAGCGCCGCCGGTGACTCCCGCACCCTCGCGAGACCGAAGCCCCTCCTCCCCTCCTCCCATCTTCCCCGCCGACGCCGAAGCCCCCTCCACGCCGCTGGCTCCTCCGGCTCCTCCCCGCCAAGATCCGAGCTCTGCCGCGCCGTTTTTCGGCTAGGGGCCGCCGGCCGTTCCTCCTCCCCGCCCACGTCCCGCGCCCCCTCCTGCCAGCCCAGAGCCCTTCCTCCCCTCCTCCCTGCCAGCCCGCAGCCCTTCCTCCCCTCCTCTCCGCCGGCCCGAGCCCGGATCTCTGAGGTGACCTCCAGCTCACCCGTGGCGGCATGGCGCAGCGTGGCGACCTCGCCGACGACGCCACCAAGCTCTAGGACGCGCTTCTGCCGCCGTCCTCCAGCCCTCTGCCTCCCTTGTGCTGTATTTGTGCATATTTGTGCTGCTGATGACGTATAAGTTTAGGGTTCTTGGCATCCTCTGCTTTGCTCCCAATTGGCATCAGTTTAAGGTTGCAGGAGGAATTGATAGTGCAATTAAGGAGTGATAATCTAATTGTTTATGTATGATAATCTAATTGCTGTTCAATTCATCATTTAATTTTAGAGATGGATGTACACTTGTTAGATGGCAATTTCTCATTTAATCTGAGCTGCTTGTTGCTGTGTTTGAATTATCTCATGTGCTTGAAGAATGAGATGCGAGATCCATGAAGATGGTCCTGTTTTTTTGTCAGGTCCATGAAGATCTGCGTTTGAATTATCTCATGCGCTTGAAGAACACAGCTTCTCCCTCACCGTAGGGGGAGCTTTCTTGCAGGGGGAGCCTAAGATGATTCTGAAGAACACATTAATGAGTTAGAGCAACAAGGATTCTGGAGGATTTTAGCTTGAGTTGTGCTGTAAAATTGTATGCTTGATGTTTGATTAATGCAGTGAGGAATGAATGAGGCGATTGACCTAAGCATAGTTTTTCCTTGACCTTTTGCATATATGTTTAGTATTCTGGATCTTCTCCTAAGTTGAGCATTGCCGTGAGATTTGATGTACATCCTTGCATAGAATCTTGACTTGTGCAATGGTAAAGCATAGTTTAGGTTCAGTTTTGTTTTTCTTTACAGTAGCGAATATACTTGCTATATGCAATTCTTGCTATGTGGTTTACATGACCCATTTGCTTAGAATCTAGTACAATTAAAATTCAGTTTGATTGGCTAATTTGCTAAACCTTGCAGTGAATAGTTCAAGCTGTGAAATGAATTTGACAACAGTCCACTCGCTGTTAGCTGCTTGTGTGAGGATGTGTGTACAAATTTGTTTGACAATTTGTTAACTCAAACTGATAAAGTTTACTCAAATTTGGTACTAGTAGATCCAATCAACAAGAATAAAATGTGTTTTTAAATAAAACTGCTATCATCATCATAAAATTTTGCCACTTGTTTGTAAGAACTACTGCCCAAATATATGCATTAGAGCCTGTTTCAATGCATGTTTGTATTTTTGTCTCTGAAAGTAAGTCAAAGGGTATCTCATTTATGTGTTAAACTGCGTAAAAAATATATGTAAATAGTGTTAATATCATTCAAATAGCAAACAAACAAGACAAAGGGTATTACAGACTTTTCACAGTCCACCTCTGCCTATAAGCTCAAATCTCAGAAGCCGTCTAAAAGGGGATGGTGGATCTTATCAGGTTTCCCCACACCGCAGCTTCCCCACACTATTAAACTTAAGCCGGCTTATGTACAAATCGAAGCCGTCTAGAAGAGGACCTAAATCAAGTAACAACAATTTCCTCTCAAAAGAGGTCAGAACAATTCAAAAGGATATCTTAGTGCAATTGTCCAAGAGCCATTCTCTTCCTCCTCCTAATTCTAATATTATTGTTGTACTAGTCGAGTGCTCGTGTATCACAGTGGATTGATCACACATGAATGATAGCACAGGTTAGAACTTCATGCGAGTTTTCGTGTATACATGAGTGCTTGCAGGTTATGCGTGCTTTACGACATTACGACGGGAACTCAAACTTTGCACTCAAACAGCATGTTAAAGCAATATGTGAAATACGTCGCGCAGAAACAATTTAGTAATCAATTGTAGTAATATAGTACCCATCGACCTATTCATGCATAGATAATTTCTATGCATGGAAATTGCATTGAAAATTTGCACCGATCAGCACTGACAGAAAATCATATCACAAGTCAGATGTGCAAATTATCCTGTCCTCCACAAAAGATCCTCCAATGTGCGCGTCCACGGAAGGGGAGATATCTCTCGCGAAAGCATTATTTGGTGCAACCATGAAAAACTTTTGGTTTCGGCACTGTATTAATAGGAAAAATGCGGAGAATTTTTTTATGTAAATACAGATATGCGTTGTAGCACGTTTTAAGATCTCAAGTTCAAACTCGAAACATGTCACCATCGAGTAACTAAAAAAAGGTAATGTAAAAAGGAAGTTTTTCTTTTTTTTTATTTATCATTTGTCATAATTCTCTCACATTGTTACTATCACTATTGCAGAACTAGCAATAATAGACGACTCATTCCGGATGGTTTCACAAAACCGTAACGAGTGAGAGTCATTTGAGACGGTTCTATAAAGCAGACCATCTAGGATATATTTTCCCCTGTTGAAGCGTCTCGGATGAATCCACCTCTTATATGGTTGACAGTTTGAACTTCAAATTTCATAAGCGATTGTAGTAATCTGAAATTGTATACATACATCTTTTCAGAATTTTGTTTTCGTATTGTCACAGTTCCCGAACCAAATATCTTTGCATGTTTGCTTTCATACAAGCTATAGCCACCATCACCACCAACCTAATCTTATATGTTAGTATAAATATACCAAGAAATTGTAACAGTTTGAAAACAAACAGTACCACTTGGTCTTTTGCTTTCTAACTAAACAAAACACATGAGGTCTGAGGTCTGAGTGCCAATCACATGTCAATTTCTTCTCCAAACTATTATCTTAAATTGGTCACCATAAAATATGTAGCATATCACATCGCCATGTGGCTTGCTCAATAGTGTGTGACTTGTTTTATGACTAGCTTAACAGACAAACCTTAGCATCTTGAACGCTTCATGGGAATGTGGAACAGTATTTGTCCCCAGTGTTCTAACATTTGTCGTTTTGGCTATAGGCACATTCTCGAAACCACAGCTTTAACCACTAAATATATTGTGTATATATTTATAAGACATCATAAAATTATCATTTGATGAGAAATGAAAGAAATATTGAGAATTCACGTGGCTGAAGCTGAAGCGGGCAACAATAGAAATGCAGGAGTTTAAGAAGCAGCTACGAGAACTTTTTTTAAACATAAATTAATAGTCGTATTTTTGGATCAATCTTTACAAAATTTTATTTTGTAGCATTTCCTATGCCTATGATTATTATTTTTTAAAATTCTGGAACATCTATGGTGCAAAACCATCCTAAAACTGAGCTAAGGTTTGAAAGGTGGTTTTGTCTTCCGATGTACCCAAAATTTTTGAAATAAAATTATGGATGATTGGAATGTTATGTAATAAGAACCAGCAAGATTTCATCAAATAATATGCGTGTTTCTATTATGTAAAAAAAGACAAGAGATAAATGGAATTCTCTTATCATTTTTGCACAGGACCCAAATTATCATACTTTTAGCTTAATTTTTATAGGTTATCATCTCATAGCATGCTTTATAGCCTGAATTTTTTTTCATAATTTCTCTAAAATGTCTATAAAAAACCACTATCCAAAATCTAGTTAGGGTTTAAGTTAAACGGTTTTACAAAGTTTAGGATTTTATATAAACGGTTTTATAGTTTTGGGTTCAATTTAGACCAAGCATCGTAATTTAGGATTCAAAATGGGACATCTTATACTTGAGTATTTTTGCGTTGTACGCTAGCCATAGGTGACGATAGCAATCTTTAATCTGAAACACACTTAATAAAGAGACTGCCTATTTCTTAATTATCTAAAGGAAATTTAGCTCTCCTTCACTTTTCTAAGTCTTAGAATCAACATTCAACCATCATTTTCTCCACCTCACTCTAATATAACCTAAAGACTAAAAGTGATAGTAAACTTTCACTAAAATTACAGATTTTCGGTACTATAGTTTTAGGCTAAATAATATATAATTTTAGATGACTAAGATTTATAAAAAATTTAAACAACTGAGAATTAGAAAATAGATTAATAAAAATACGCGGTTGCTTGAACAACTAAAGTCGATTATTAGCTTAATTTGCAGTCCGCCGGTGCCGTATGATGATCAAGGTGCATGGTGTGCACTGAGGAGTGGCTCTAAATAATCCATGGCCACCGAAAAGTTTAACTCCGAATGTACAATACGTGTTTCATTAGTTGGTAGTGGTGGTACCAACTGCACCTACGGACGCAGATGTGTCCAGTCCAACCCGACGTGTCACGTCGAACGGAGTCTTACGTTACTCTGCTACCTACCGTGTTTTCCTAATCTCATCAACGAATATACGTTCATGGTCGCAATTAATTAAGAGTGCTCCTGCATGCTCGTCTCTAGCCAGACCAGGCAAATGAAGGTTGGATTCAGACCGACCGACTGTGTGAACGAATACCTAATCCATCTGAGAGAGGCATGGAGTTCAGCTGGCCATACATGCATGCTGGGTTTTTGTTGTTGTATGAAATGAAACTATACATGCATGCTGGTTAGTGGTTATCGCCTTCCTGGTTATTGTTAGTGGTTATCGCCTTCATATGAATTTTTTGTGTGTGTACTGAGTAGTCTAGTTTGGCTGTTTCACCGTGACTAGTGACTAGACAATTTTTTTTTGAAAGCAGTGACTACACAACTAATTAAACTAGACTACTCAGTACAGGTTAGTTACAATGGCGTTGGCTATATAGACAGTACAAGTGCTACAATCAGGCATGGTTTTCTGACTAACACAAGACTGCACTAGAACTGCGGTGTCCCATCGTTGGAGCTGAAATCCAACGCTGCACCAGCCGGAAACGGCATGGCATCCGCACGGAGAAAGACGTAGCATAGCATTGGATGCGCGCTCCCGTGGGTGAGGCTGTAAAGAGACGCGATCCAGCCAAAACCTCCCGGGGTTGTCACGCACTTTGCGCAAAGCGCCCGCGCAGCGACCGTCTTTCGGCCACCTTATCGCAAACTCGCGACCTCCACGTAAACCCGCACAGGCAGACACGCTATGTGATCTGGTCCCCCTTGGTTCTTCGGCACCAGTGACCTGCTCGCTCGCCGGATAAAAAGGCTGCTCACTGCTGCCTCCTCTGTAAAGTTGGCATCAAGAATTCTCTTCTTTCGAGATGAATTGCTGTCTGCCGTATCTCCACACATCAGGGACCAACCAACATTGTAGTGGCAGCTGGCTTCCAGACCTAGCAGCAGTAGTAAAGACCAGTTGTCACGCTCGCAAGTGACATGTCACTGCAGATGCAGCTGAACGGGGTTCGTCCATATATTGGCCTACGTACGGCGGTATGGCACATTCTAAGCATCAAGACAAAGGGTAGTGGTGGGAAGGAAGGAAGGAGGATATTGCAGCGTTTCAAGTCGAAAGAACTTTGGGGCTGGTTTGCGCCGTGATGGGGAAAGAAGGGATGGGAGGCTAGCTAGCATGCGCGCAGCACTGTGGTGCTGTAGCGCTCTCTTCTGCTAACCAACCCTACAAGTGACAGTCCAAGGCGTTACCAGGGGGACCAACGGAGCTGGTGCACATGCGCCTCTCCGCCACACCCGCACGTCCAGACATGGCATGGAGGCGATCGAGATGAAATGAAAAAACGCATTGGTTTCGGGGAGGCTGGACCACCGGACTCCACTCCACTCCACTCCAACTGATCCCCTGATGGCCGGACGCCTCATTGCCGTTTTCGCCGGCTCTGCCCTGCGTGCCTCGCCTCTCTGTCGCCTCTCTGTTACCGTCGCTGTGCCCGTCCTTGCACGTACAGTACATCCGTGCAAACTCGTCTGCTGGCTGCTGGTATGATCTAGTGCTACTATGCGATCAGGAAAAGAACTGTAACCGTGGTCACACACACAAAAAGATTGACCTTTAACAAAACGCAACTGGTAGTATCTGTCGGGATAGCACCCATAGTTCAACCTTCATACGGAGACAGCAAATGTGACGGGAAGCTACGTGGAACTCTGTCGGTTTTGTTTCACTAACTATACAGCCATGTGGACTGGGCTGATTATGTGTCCCAGAACAGTGAACCGGATCACCGATAGTCTACAGAACAAACTGGGCGCTTTTAGAAGCAAAAATAATCCACGAGAGATTCCATTTCTCCCATGGAGCCATGAATGGTAGCGACATAAACACTACACATTCTCCTAGATCTCGGACAAGAACAAATCACCCCTCAATGATCAGGATCAGCTTGCAGAACAAGAGTGTTTTGATCGGAGTTTAGTTTGGCTAGAGCTTTTGTCTGATGACGATTATGTTGATTGAGAGGAGATGAGACAAGGGAAGCATCATGTGCCCCATAATTGTGCTTGTCTACGGCTCATGGGGCTCTGATCCCAGCACGTACATGTGTGTCATGTTCTTGTGCACATTTTAAGATACTGTATATGTAATAAGGATAGAGTTTTTGACCCACGTGTGCTAATAATAATAATACTTCGATGGCAATGAAATCGTTGGTGTTTTGAGCATGGTGTACCCGTAAACATGTAGCTGTACACGAACACAGGCCCATGGCATATTCACAATACGTGGAGGAACATGATAGAGCAGTTAAGACTTACTCCTATCGTTGATGGCGATTTACAGGGACAGGACCAGGGTGACGACATGAACTACGTATACACTTTGCCAGTGACAAGGATTTGAGAACAATTGGGAGCAATACTAGAAGTTCCGTGTATTTTCTTTAATTAGCTTTTGTGGCTGCTTGCTTAGCAATTCACACCCTAATTTGATTTGCGTACGTGACGTCACTAAGCTGCTACCGCACCGACTTCGTTCTGAAAGCGCCAAAATAGCATTTGACAGATACCTTCTTCACAACTGCTGCATCAAATATAGATGTATGTATACGTGCTGTATTAGATTACTAGTGGACTGAGATAGCTACATTGTAAATAAAGTGTGTTAGGTTTGCCCAAGGCTAGGATTTACCGCCTTTCATTTTTTCTGAATAACCTTTCTTGTCAATAGCGACTAAAAGTTCTTTAGTCTGAACATTGATCTCCCCGAAATCCTGCCATCCGAAAGCGGAGTTCGTCATTGTATATACTAATCAAAACCTCAACTTGGATAGTCTCTTTGGTAACTCGTTATCTAGCAAGAAAGGATCAAACAATTTCGACTTTGCACATAGCATGCATAGTGAAATACAGTTGTCTAGTGAAATACAATGCATGGTCCAATTTGATAAGCTACGGTGCAGCGTTACATGGTGAGAAAGGAACAAGGAGCAAGGAACAAGGGAATATGAAAACGGCAATGGCGTATGGCAATAGAAGAGAAAAGGAATGAGATAGAGCATCTCAAGATTCCAAACAAAACCAATCAAAAACGAAACTAATTAAAGCTGCCATTATAGCAGAAAGCAAATCTGAAGTTTGAAAAGGTTGACAAGGTTTCAGTACTACCTGAGTTGCAACGCGATGCTCCAGCACGCACGGAGACAGAGATGAGAAGCTTAGCAGCTGAAATGCGGCCTCCCAAACCAGCTGTTCAACTGATGCCAGCAAAATAGGCTCCAAAACCCAGCGAGCAGCGCTTTAGGCCCCTTAAAGGTAGCTATTATTTGTAAATTAAGCTTTGTTATGTCCCACACAATTCCCTCCTCTCTGCGTACCTTTCCTTGTCCTCCCCCCTTTGCTTCTAAGGAGGTTCTACCCCCTTTTATGCCCTTTTAATCAGTCCTGGGGTCGCACAGTATCCTTTTAAATTTACAGATTGGAACAGTGTATCTACTTTTCCAAAAACATACGTTCTCTTCTCAGGATTAATTAGTTTATGAATACACATTAGCATTTGGTCATGTGCTAATGCATGTGCACATGTGTACAAAGGTGACTGGTATCTGACTGCTGCTCCACACAGTAAAGTGGCAGCATCTTAGTAGAGCTGGACCTTTGTACTGGCTTGCTCATGAAGATCTGTGGATTGCAGTTTCTGATGTAGTGATTATTGATTGATGGAGAGGACTGGAGTTGTTATGAAATCACAGCGATGTTACTGTTCAGTGACTCTAATTAATGCAGGTTCAACACAGAAGGATAGTGAACAACAAAGAAGCCAAATATAGCTCCGGGACGATTACAGCATTAATTAGAGTTTGGCCCTTACTAATCTCATGTACTAGCAAGTAGAAGCCAGTAAGTTAAATTTGATGTACTAACCAGTTGCTGTTTAGTACAACAAATGGTACATTGCGCTGTATAAGTACCTTCACGTAGGAATTAGCTAGGGAGGGACATTTAAGTTTGATGTACTAACCTGTCGCTCATCTCATGTACTAGCAATTTGTGTGGCTTCAGAAAATAGGCACAAATTATTACTCATAAGTTTCAGCTATCAAACAGAAGAAGCATCCAGGGAAAGTCAAGAAGGCATGAGTAGGTCTCAAGAGCGCATTTCTTTACATGACTTAACACTGACTACTGCAAAAAGAATAGGAACTCAACTTGCTAACCTGGGCATGGCTGGCATAATTGTCTATGATGCGTATGCCTTTGCATCAGCACAGCGTGACTAGGACGATTGCTCTTGACGTTCAGATAAGGATCATTACCGTGTGCAATGCAACAGCTAAGCGTGTGCCCAGAACTTTTCTCGTTTTGCTTACATTTCCGTGCAGAATTTAAATAGTATCTACCTAGGTTGAATTGAGCCAATTGTCTTTATCGATGAGTTATAGAAATTCATCATTCTTCTTCTGCATAGCCCCAACACTTTGCTTGCAGTTACGACCACTGCATTATTTTGAAATTCGTTTTGTGTAAAACACGAAGTGGCATTGCTTGGTGCATGTTATTTTTCATATTCCATGCATACAAAGGATTGTGTTGAAGATAGCATCCAAAGTAAAGTTCCGCAAGCTTGGGATTCAGTGCTCCAATTTATTTTGATATTTGATTCAGTTGTACAATTAGACCCATTTTTCATGGCAAGGAAGTCTCCACCCTAACTTTGATTATATGGGGGAATTAAACACTCAAAGAATTGCTAAGAGGCGGCTGCTCTTGCTTTAAATATAGTTAAAGGAAAGTAGACCCTGTGGTGTTTAACTTGTTCGAGAATCTTCTCTCATTTGAAACTTAAGAATTTATCAAAGTGGAATCCACTTTCCTCTTTTAAAGCTTTCCTGAAAGAACCGATTAATGCAACCCTTACCAGCACTGAATGTCCATTGAACAGCATCCGTATCTGCATGAAACAAATATATCTCAATAAGAACATCTTATTGAAATTGGAGTTCTCAGCCGACATGGATGGAGATATATAAGATATGACATAAAATGAGAAAATGAAGACATGACGACCTACCAAAACAGAAGGTGATCTGACATCAGTTGCAACACAATGTCACATAGAAGGATTATTCAAGGAATGTGTCACACGACAGCAAGCGATAAATGCACGTCTATTTTATACGGGAAATTTAGATATACGCCACTCGGAAGTGTCCGTTTCCGACTTCCGAGAGCGTACCACTGCAAAGTGACGGCTTGGAAAAATGTCATAGCAAAGTGCAAACCCAACAGCTTCTGAACAACCTCTGAGACTGAGACTGTATCTATGGGACTAGGAATACTGTTGAAAGAAACAACAGCATCTTTTTTTTCGTTCTAAATCTAGCAGAGCGTCAGCATTAGCTAAGATGTCAGCGAGGTGATTGCTGAGTCTTAACACCGGTACTCGACCACCAACGTTGTCCACTAACAACGCTTGTTAGCTAGGTAGTTTGTAGTAATAGGCCTATCACTGAAAGTAAATGCCACCTACAGAGCATAATTTGGTCACTCAGCCTCAAAATAGTTTAGATGGAGGCTGTCAGCGGAGAGATAATTGAGCCTGACTGCTGCCTAGTAGATAAAAAAGGGGAGGCAGGCATGAAAATTTTCTGCATAAAAAGATCCCGTAGTGGTGGATGCATTGTGTACGTAGACTCAACTCGAATGCTGATGGGATTTTATACCTTGAAATGGAACATTCATGTCATGACTCATGATAGTAATCAAAGTTGTTGCCAGTGATGCTTGGTGATTAGGTCTCATGTCACTCTAGCTTATCCAAGTTGATGATGATATCTGATTCTTTTTCTCTGCATGTGAATCAACATTGGTTTTTCTTTATAAGATTAAGACCAAGATGTGCCCTGGCAGGTAATGTGCATGTTTAGTTCTACTTGCTTTTGATCTAGAATACGCATTCTTAGCCTAACAGAACATGCTTTTGGCAACCAAGTTCATTTCAAGTAGACGTTATGGTCAAATTTGCTTTTGAAAAATATTAGTTTCCAGAGATAAAATAGTGACATGTTTCATAGGATAGATCATATGATATTGTGTGACGTCTCCATATGTCAGAGGGACAAAATGAACAAAGCTTGAAGGAAGAGACCAGAATAAGGGAAACCATCAGTCTATCACCATTAGTTTGTTCTGCTTGTCTGAGCTTAAGTTAAAAGCAATCCCGGAAATCTTAACAGCCAGATCTGCGGAATTGAACGATTACATCAAATAGGTAAGCTAACATAATATTTGAACAACATATCGGGTATCATGGCCTGTATTAATCTATAGTATTCTACAAAGAAAGAAGCTAACCATGCTATATTTCTTCTTCTGTTTCGATGTCAGTAAAATGAACAGCTGGTTTTGCAAATGGTTTTAAAATGCTTAGTCTATTGGGAACTTGATTTGTAAACTAAGTTTTGTTGTAGTTGCATACATACATCAAATAAGCTGAATATGATGGTAGTGTATTATCACTTGCTCAGATATGATGTACATTTCAACACGTGAAGCAAGTCGCCGAGCAGTGTTTCAACGACAGGTGGTACGCTTCGTTTTTTGATTAACTCATCATTCGTAGTTTCCAAGGCAAATCAAGAATAAAAGAATCAGCACGTGCTCAATACAATGCCATAAAATATGTACGAGGGTATGGTAACGGTAGGTGGTTGTGCAAAATATAATCAGCACATGTTTGTACACTGAATTATTGTATTTGGAAAGTGGCTTTGGAAATGACTTGTACTTCTAACTAGCGTCCTTCTTGTTATACCGACCAAAATTAAAGGGCTTCTAACCTTACCAAGAAAACCTTATTCGTAGATTTTCAACATATGTGACAATACCCATATTAGAAACACTTAGAGCTTAAGCATCGACTCTCCATTAATCAAGAATCCGGATTTGATGATAACAATCTTTAGTAGGTTGTCAAATTCACCATCCTTTCAGATGGGTGATAGAAGAAGGGGATGAATAATCTTTTAAAGCATGTTTGTAACAACAAGAATTTTAGAGGAAATAGTTCAAGTTCGAATATGGAAAAATTCTCGTGTTCCAAACAGAGTCTGCTACGAGTCTTAGATTAGTAACTCATAAATAAAGTTTTTCAACTCTATGAAGCCATAACTCCTCCTGCCCCACTTGTCCGATTTGTTTGGGATCCATTCCATGTTTAGAGGTCGAAGAAGCTTGGTCCAAACATTGTACAAGAGTGCCTCGCAACGTACAATTTTTGTAACCACTATCCACCGACAAGTTTTGTAACCACTATCTACCGACAAGTCTCCTGCGAGAATGCGACACAGTGCTCCCACAGGGTTAAATAAAAGAAATGTCACATATTTGCCATTACTGGTGGAGTGAGTTCAACTAATGCCCTTACTTTTTCACACCTTTAGGGAGTATTTGGTTGGGCTTTTCAGCAGCTTTTCACTGGAAAAAGCTACAGCCCAACCAAACGGCCAGCTTTTCAGCAGCTTTTGCCAATGGTAGTTGTGGGACTTTGCAGTGTAAATTCAGCTGTTTAGAAAAGCTGCCTTCTGTCAGCTTTTTGCAATGTGCTGAAGTTTCAGTGCTCATTTTCTAAAATGCTGTAGATGGTTTAGATCAACCAAAAGCCATATATTCATTTTCCCACGGCCACAGCAGCTTTTTCAGACAACCAGCCAACAACAGTTTTGTCAACAGCCACAACCCAACCAAACAGGCCCTTAGAATGGCTCCCGTCACTACCTCGTGCCATCGCACGCTGTTACCACAGAGTAATGGCCGCTTGAGCTCTCTAGCTCCATTTTTCTCCCCAAAATAGCCCCACCCGTTTGACAATGGGACCTGATACCATTTGGCTAACTGACATTGTTGGCCCACATGTCAGGGCTCCCTTTTGTATACCCCTAGGCTTGTTTGGTCAGGCCCGTCCTAGCTAGGATCTCAGCCTCATCCATGGGAAAAGAACTCACGTGCTAAACTTAGCCCGGGCAGCCCACAGACGCATTTGGATGCCCACCTGACGGGGGTATACTGGCCCATTCCGCGTAATTTCCACGTGGGAGAAGTCCCGCCCTCGCGACGTCGTGGAGGAAACCCTTGCCTCTCTTGCGATTGGTCAGCATCACCTCCACCCCGGCGACTGAGCTGTCTCTCTCCGGCAGCCGCGACGACTGCGACCTCCTCCACATCAGCAGCATCAGCGGGCTCCGTGCCAGGACGTGAGCCCGTGGCTCGCCTTCCACTACGGCGTCCCCGTCGATGCTGCACTCCTTGCCTACGACCCCATCCTCCATGTCCTCGCTGTCACCACCAAGTCAGTCTCACAGCGCGCTGCCCCACTCATGGATGCTCTTCCAACTCTCCCCACTGTTGCTCATACACTTTGCTGCACTATGCGCTTGCAGGAATGGGCAGATCAAGTTGTTCAGCCACGACAACACGCAGGTGCTGCTCCAATCCCCGTCACCCATCTCCTCCAAGTTCTTGTGGGTACCACTTCCTTCCTCCTACCTCCAATCCCATTGCTTTGTGTGCCGATGCTACATTGCATGACTTGGATGCGACTCAATCCGATGTTTTGTTTCAGTTTGCTGATTATAACACCGCGATTTTCTAAAACCTGAAAATTAGGGCCAACAAAAAAAAATTCTGCTAATAATGTGAGATTTAGTGAACCTAATTTAAACCTTGATTTCAAAATCATGAAAGTGATGCACATCCAAAACCTCTTCTCCATCAATCTTGATGTCCCCCACCATCAGTGTATGTGAACCTTTCTGTTCTTATCTTATCCCGGCTCATCTTTTGTTGGAACTCCTAGTTTCTATCCTCTCGGGAGAAACCCTGATCTTGCTGCTCCAAAACCATCAGGTAATTTGTTCTCCTTCCATATGGAACCATTGAGGTGAAATCCCGCACTCCAATCCCTTCTCTCTGTCTTCCTTGTTTTTCAGACCTAGTGTGCCAAAACCCTAATGCCCCGGCACTCCCTTTCTCCTCCTATTTCATGCATATATATGCATATATCAATGGCAGCACTCAAACTCCAACTCACCGTAACCTCGCATGTCCATTCCATCCACGTACAAACCACATATACGCTAAAATATTCAAGTGTATGTGGACACATACACTCCAAACCCTGCTTTATACCTTGTCTCCATACGAGGCTGCTCACCCTTGCATCCTGCCACGAGTATACCTTCGGCATTCCATCCCTCTTTTGCCTAGCCGGTGCAACCTAGACCTACATCTGCCGCTAAGTGCCCACACGGTACTATTGCGAAACAGAAACGTATATACGCCATGAACCTCTTCTGAATGCCATGATCTTCTACCATCTACTTCGCCGTGACCTATCATGAGCGTGTGCACATATATATTGCTTCCGAGTATACGCATGTATGCAAACCCTAACCCCCGGCACGCTCCGATTGTCTCGGCCACCAATCATGTGCATATACATATACACCGGTATAGTGGTGTCATCTCACAAACCTTAACCCACGGTGAATTCCCACATATCCCCCGTCTCCCGCGCAACCCCATGTATGCTAAAATCCCCCAGCATGTGCATGCACGTACACCCTACCACCTTTTCTCTCTCCTAAACATACCTCTAGTATACTCCCTAAATGTTTTGGCAATCTCCGCTATGCGAAGATTCAACAAAAATCGCATGTGCACCTATTCGTGAACTTACGTGTAGTCTTAACCCATTCCATCCGCACCCAGCTAATTCCTTTCGGGCGACAGGATTCCACCCCCTCCATTCAAGCTTTCTCTTACATAATCGATCGAAGCTCCAGGGAAATACCTACTCTCCTTCGTGGTTAATCCCTCTCCCTCTTTGCTAAGTTTACTCCAACTGCACCAACCACCCAGCTCATCTTTATCTTCCTGTGCCTCTACGGTCTTACTGCTCTGACCCTGCCATGATTCTTCCTCTTGATTTTCTTCCCACTAGCTTCATGTTGCACCAGGCCACACCACCCTCAAGCCTGAAATTAATGCCTAACTCTGCTATTCGTTCACAGCACGCGAGCATGTGCCTAGTCTACTCTATATCCCTTCAGTGGTCGCCCAACTCACAGGATTGGTGTCAACTTTTCTTTCCTTTGCGTGTCAGCAGGCTGCCCCTCCCCCTGCCGTGTCAGTAGGCTGCCCCTCCCCCTGCCATGCTTGAGTTGCCCATGCGCTCTCTTTTTCCCTACTCTTCCTAAAGCCAAACCAGCACTCCATCTCCCCCTTGATACATCAGTGCTACTTGGCCAGCTCCCATGTGGTTCCATAGTACTAGCAGTAAATGGCCAGCTGTTTTTCCAGCAACCGAGCTGCCCTCACTCAAGTCAACCGAGCTCCTCTACCTCTCATCTCCCTCGAGCACGCAACAAATTCTCGGCAACAGGGCAGTGCCCACCTCCTCCCCAAAGTGAGCTCCTTGCTCCCCTATTCTCTCCCGAGCAACACAAACCAGCTCTCCCTCTACCCTTTTTCCTCCCGAGCTCCAATGATTCCTTCTTCCCAGCCCGAGCTCACCTGCCTTTCTTCTCCCCTTCACACCCGAGCTTCCTCCTGCTCTATTATTCTCCCTCCCGAGCTCATTTTTCCCCAATCAGCCACGTCCTGGCCTCAATCTGGACGAGCTTGCCACTGGTGCGTTGCTGCCTAGCTGCCACCCCCCACCTCTAAGTCCTGCTTCAGCGCCGCTGGATCCCCCAAGCCACTGCCGCTGTCGGTGGAAATTCCTTACCACAGCCACCCCGTGCGGCACTGATCCGACCAGACTCCACCAGCACTCCTACTCCTTCCCTCGGACCTCAGTCCTCTTCCTCGCCGCCCGTCCAGATCCAGCCCACCGCATCCCCTCGTGCCCGGCCCCAGCTTCCGCTACTAATCTCGCGCCACCGCGCTTCACCTCACCGCCGGTCAACCCGTGCACCGCACCCTTTCTCCTTTCCCCAGTCAGGCCCTGCGCTGCCGCCGGAGGCTATCTCCCCACTGCCGCTATACTCCTCCGAGCAACCGAGCTGCTGCCGCGGCAGTTCTTCCCCCACCGCGGCAGCACTGCGGCAGTACCGCGGCAACTCCCCACCGCGACAACTCCTCACCGCGACAACCCCTCCCCTACCGCGGCAGAACCGCGCCACTGCTCCTTCCACCGCGGCAGAACCACGCCGCTGCTCCTTCCACCGCGGCAAAACCGCGCAGCTTCTCCTCCACCACAGCCACCGCTCCGTTTGTCTTCTCCCCGTCCGTTTCCTCTCCTCCCCAAAATCTTCTCCCTCCCCGTGAGTGTTAACCAAGTTCATTCAATGTGCTGACATTTGATTTTTCTTTAGCTAATGGGGCAGGTCCATTTTTGGTTGAAGGAAGCGTAAACTCCCCGTTTACGGGTCCCCTGGTTGCACACGCAGTCTACTGACATTTTCCTAAAAATACGTGTTCACTGCCGGATGGCAAACTACGTTCACTTCTCTCCCTGATTTATGTTTCCTTTCATCGGAAGCGTAATCCCCTTCTTTACGATTTCCAGTTACGCCGTACAGAGCTAAAGGTGTATTCCTCACGCACGTCTTCTATGTTATCATCCTTCCCTCCCCGGCAGACCAGTTCCTCTCGCTATTTCTCTCTCGGCAAATCTTCACAAGCTCATATCTTCGTCGCCATCGCTCCAAGCAGAGAAATTCTTCTTCTATTAATACTCTAAAATCAACTCAACCGGAGCATGCAGCATTCATAATTTTTGGAAATATTCTAAAATTTAAAAACTTAATAGATCATGCGTATCTTCGTTAATATGAACTCAAAACCAATTGATTCTTCGTCTGACTCCCCTCTAAAACAAATACCTTGATCCTAGTAGGGTTGAAAATTTAAGTATATCATTTTAACTGAATACCATAAGAGTATATGCAACCCTAAAGTGCTCAAAATGCGACTAAGTAAATATATACGCCACAAAACCAAATTGCTATGTCATCAATACTTATAATCGAAACATCATCATCTTTGACATAAAACCCAACCCTCAGTCCAGTATGAACCCAAGTTTAAAGTTGTTCACATTAATATACACGAGGTCAAAGAAACCCTAGCTCGGCTCCAAAACCCTAGAAACAACATCTCTCGTCATGGGAACCTAACACACCTCTTTCCAAACCTCTAAAGCTTTATATATAAGCAGCCACCCTACCCCACCATGAGGTTATGATCTCGATGCCCCGGTTCTTCATTTGATGTTGTTGAGATTTTGCTTGCACCGATGTTTATTCGATACCCCTCGGCGTGTAGATACGACGTTACAAATCTGCATGTGGAGGATTCCGGACGACTGCCGTACTCAGCTCGAGACCAGCATTCGGCCAATATCACCAGGCAAGCTCTCCACCTTTGATCATGTTGAATCCCATGAATACAAAATGTTATGTTGTTTACGAAATATGCATGCTATGTTTTACAACCCGTTATTTTATGTAGTATAGTTATGTCCGATACTTAGCAAACCCTAATTCGACACTATATTCCCTGTCACCCTAAGGACTATGTATTTCGGGAAAGTTACCAGAAACCTAGTGTAGGGTATGTATGTATGCTTAGCCCTGCTGTAGCAAAAGTAGGTTTTCAAAAAGGGAAGGAATACCCCATATTTCATGTGGTGAAATAATTGAAAAAGGACCGTCGTGTCCGAAGGTGTATAAAGGTAGAATATCCATAGGTGGGATGTTTTGCCGAAAGGAGGTTTTGTTAAAATCTGAAAACAAAATGGAGAAGATTTTGATCCGGGTTGGAAATGAAGGGAGAAAGCAGGAAGCTTGTTAAAAGCGAGGTAATGCCCGGCGCGGTTCTCGCTGCCCATTTACGGGTGTGGTGTGAAGTCCCTCTCGGATCACATAAGGACCGAGCTTAAGTGCCGTTTGGCCAAGTGTTACCGTATGTCCACATGTCCTTTATGGGAACGACTTGATCTAGTACCCGGTCTGAGACTAGCATGAACCCGTAGGCAGGGAGAAGTATGCAGATGAGGTTGTAGCCTCTGTAGAGAAAAGTTTCCGCAGGAAGCGATGGCTTGTTCGCCATAAAGTTGGAACACCAACCTCCTTGTAGCGATGATACTGACTCAAGCTAGGTTTGGGACATGTCCTTCTGGCGGGTTCATGGCTAGGTTTACTCCGGTGAAGAGTCTCGTTGTACTAGCCCTGTCAGTATACGGCGTGCAGTATGGCCAGGGTGAACTACATCGTATGGGTAAAACCGTACCACCTCTGCAGAGGGTTAAAACTATTCGAATAGCCGTGTCCACGGTCATGGACTGTGGCGTACCCGGTTTTAAGACCGGATACTCCCTTGTGATTATTGTACCGGTCCCTGGATCAGTAGCTGGTACACACAAGTTAACCTGTATATCAAGGTCATACATACGTATATCAACATACAATATGGGAATGGACCGTCAAGGTCGATTGTCAAATACCTGTAGCCCAATGTGAGGATCCGGACTTAACTTCCAGACCCTCCCTGTGTATCTCCTCATCAGTCCAGGATCAAGCTGATGAACACAGGCGAATTGATATCACTGCACACATCACGAAACATTTTAGAAACATAAACAATTGAGTTATAGCAGCGATAAGACTAAATGAAGTAACTAGGACTTATGTCCCTTACCATTCAGAAACACAGCGGAAAATAAAGCGTAGATGTCTCCATCTCAACCACAGGCAGTCGACGGAGGCCACGTGACCTAAACCTCAGCATTGACGTAGAAAAACCTCATATCTTCACCACCATCTTCAAAGATATCTGAACAGTCCAACAAACAACATGCACGATGAGTACTTTGCGTACTCAGTAAGCCATCTGGCGGCAGATGGTCCTATTAAACTACATGCAAGGCTTCAACGGAAGGCTGTATGGTTCATTTGCAGAAAAGCAGTTTTAGTTGAAATATTACGGTAGATTCAAAGGCATCATTTTGATGAAAACTAATTTTTATTATCAGAGGTGTTTTTCAACAGGTGTGGTCCACGACCAACACACTCGAGCAAGGACTCCCGCCTTAGCTCGCCCATAGGATTCATCAGCAAATGGGTAAAGGGAAATAGCAAGGGGGAGAGGGACATGTCCTTTTCATCAAGAATGAGGCATGTGCTGTCCATAACTGTGGACACGGCTAATCGATTAGTTTTAACTCTGCAGAATTTGTATACTTTACCCACATGACACAATCATCCCCTTATGCCAAGCTGATTGGGCTTGTACACACGCCCATCGGTGTGTCGGCAGGGTGACCGTGACGAGGTCTTTTAGCTAGACTCATCCCGATGCGACATGCCCACTAGGTTTCGACACGGAGGAGCATACACCTGCTTACCCTACGTGGCCCCCTTTTGTGCCGAGGTCCTCGTAGCTACGTCCACCCTTCTGCGGTATGGCAATGTCGACACCAAGACTCGACTAACCGACTTAACCAAGCCAGTGCCCATATAGCATGTGGTTGTACTGTTGACACAGTTCTCCAATTACATGACTTCGGCCTTATGCGGTACGGACGACCCATGGTTCATTTGAACCGGCCTTCTGCGGGTAGGCAACCATATGCTCCTTCATCACATGATCCAGCTGTCGCCCGCACCATATTAGATGGTAAGTTTCACCCAGAGTAGAATAGGAAGAATAGAGAGAGAGGGACAACATCGGGCATCCGGCCCTAGCTCAGCGAGCTCAACATCAAGTTTCAATTCGAGGATCATCGATCCGTAGATCATTCCTCCGTAGAGGCAAAACAAAACAACCTAAAGATGAATTTAAGGATGGCTAAGCATCTCTCTACTCTATTTAGAATAAAGCCTATTAATCTACTCAGGGTATCAGGTAAATGGCGACAAGCGGACAGGAAATGGTGTGTCAATCGACACGCTAGCTACTGGAATAAAACAGCATGCATGTTTATAAACAATAAAATATAATGACTTTAAAAATATAGGATCAACATGATCAAGAAGAGGGGGCATGCCTTCGTTGACGTGTAGGTCTTCTTTTGCAAGAACTTGACCTTACCCAACTTCGCTACTTCCTATTTGTCCCAACAGCAATAAAGTGCAAGGCAAATAAATATAAATCCAAATTAAATATCAAATAGAAATACCAGAAGAATAGGGCTAGCAAGGTTGAATAGGTGTCAAAGGACAAAGGTGAAGGGATAGGATTGTCGAGAGACAACTAGGAAGGTATGAGATTATATATCTCAACCAAATGGAGTACATGTACTCGAAAGGTGGTCTTTCGAATCAGGATCATTCTGGAAAAAGGATAGATTTATGGAGGATAGAATTTGCAACTGGGAATAGGATATGGTCGATGACAACAATAGCACAACCATATGATTAAACATGAAAACCCGACATACAAGTAAAATAAGCATAACCTATCGTACTATTACACAAGCAAGGTCCTAGCATGCTAGTCGGTTAGAAATGATAATAGACGACATGACAATCTATATGAACTACCATGCACCATGTAATTAGACATCATGTAACAAACCAGATAGACTAGGCATGAAATAGAAATTAGGCAAGGCATAGCATAGCACCAAACGTATAATCGTGCAGTCACAATCTAATAACAATCATTAATAATACAAATGGTGATTAAACTATATGGCCAAATAACAACTAGCATCGATATGACATGCACCAAACATACATGCAATCTATGACATAACATTAACTCTACTAATGCTATTGTGTATACAATGCAACAATCAACCTACACATACTACACATAACAATAACAATATTTTAGTAAAGAATGATTATTAGCAACATATATGCATATATTATAATCGATACCTAAATGTTAACCATGTATGTGTGAGTATACACTACCTTATGGAAGTGTAACATAAGATATCAAGCTATGCATACTGGTACATACATATTATATGTCCATCAACTAACATACGATATGATTAAATAATAATAACTCAGTAAGGGATTATATTCTAACATGTAGATTGTCAACAATATTAAGTCTAATTATATATATATATATATATATATATCTATATACAACTGCATGATTATGCAACATAAAGTCATATTGAACATGTGCAACGTAATCGTGTTTAAACAAACAATTAAATTATACACATGAATGAAATAATGTGTTCAACCATTGCATGACATATTATTATCTAACACATGGATTAGTCTATGTATATATGCATAAACATATACACACAACTGCATATGCAAACCCCATGAAATGCATCGAACAAATATGAGACATGTGTGTGATCTTAACCATATTATACACAGAGGTTACCATTATGGCTAAATATTTTACAACACCATTAGTTCAAACAGAAAGCATCTATATATATAATAACTTTATATTTTGCATAACATCATGTCATACTTCCATTTAAATCTACACATATATATCTTATCATATTATCTACACATGGTGACATGGGAATCATAACATGTTTATTAAACAATCATCATCACGTGTGATTCAAGACACTAACATGCTAGTAAGCAACCTTATGCCATATACAATAATAATCTTATGCGTGCTAGTAGACGTACATTATACAAAGATCAACTACCATATGATATGTCATATTAATATTAGCTTAGTAAGATTATGCTTCTACTATTATAAGTTATATGCAATATTAGGTTCGGTTATATATTGTATAACACAATATATGTGAACATACATAATATCATGCAATATGAATCTTATTAAATATGAACAAATTTATCCACAATATAAACAAGATTGAACTAACATGTTGAACTACCTCATGTCTACTAACTATTAAAACCAAATTATATTGTATATGCGTATGTTATATTCAACTATACAAACATGCAACATGTAGCTATATGGATGAATAAACCTAGTATTGAACTAAACATGATTGATCACATGATGAATTCTAAGCATGAACATTACATAAATAGAAGTAAGGACTATATAAGAACTAAGCATATAATATATGAAACTATAGTTTAACATAATATGCAATTTAATTTGGTGATCAAACAATGATGAAAAACATTATAGATGAACATAAGGTGATGCGGATAATTTTGGATAGAGCATAATGGTGGAAAATAATGGCATAATGTGCCACAAGATGATACAAGATTAACTATATGGGTGGTGGCGACGTTCGCAACACAAAACGGTTGGAACGGATTATAGATTGGTTCTGGATAGACCGGACGGTTTTGGTTGCTGCGTGATGCTCGCTCAACGAAATTGCAATCCGCCAATTGGGTTAGAAACTAGACATACAGAGGCACAATCCTACCAAAGGGTTTTGGATAGTTCGTACCGAGTCAACGGGAAAAGATCAGACAAGATAGACATTCTGTAGATTGAAACTGGACATCCGCGGAAAGCACGTCGGAGACGGATCAATTCCCGCCAAACGGCTACATGGATCAAGGTAAAAATTCACAGAGGTGTTTATAGATACCTAAGGCATAACTTGACCAAAGGGATTGATGATGGACTCACCGGATCAACTACAAAGGAGGTGATAATGCCAAGCTACTATTTCTGTAATCAAATCTGGACATGAACAGCAGCACAAAGAAACTTGATTTCCCGGAGATTGGACCATTGGATTGCCTTCAAATTTTGTGGAGATGATCTTGACAACATTATCCAGGATCTCACTGAATGGATCTTGAAAAGGAGATCCGAGCTGATGAGGGTGTTGATCCAATGTAGATGCACGCGTAGAAAATCTGGGTGCAAACAGCATGTTAGTATTTGGCAATTTTCCGATGATTGCACCGTTGGATCTTCACCAAATTTTGCAGAGAGGTAGAGGGAAAGGTTAAGAACAATCTCACTGGAGGGATTTTCCAAAAGATGTTCGAGACGACGGAAATTGGCAAAATACTGAGGTGGGATGTGCTGTTCAGGAACTGCATGGGAAGAGAAAGGGGGGTGGCGGCTGTTTAGAGGGGTTGGGGGCTAGGGTTTCGTGGGAAAAGAGTGTGGGGGAGTGGGGAAAAGGTGGGAGGGGTGTGGGGTATTTATAGGAAGGTTAGGGGAAAGAGATTAGGTCAAACCCTATTGGAAAAGAGGTGGCGACGCATGCTGCGCTACGCAGCACTCGCCGGAGTGGCTGCTCAAGGGAGGAATGAGACGGCGGGATGCCGGGTGGGGATGAGCCGGGATGGCGGCCGTAAAGGAAAGGAGGAAAGAAAAGGAGAAACCAAAATAAAAACAAAGAACAGTAGAGCGAGATTGAATATCAAACGAACTCCGAAAATTCTGAGAAAAACTTTGGAGACATATTTCAAATTGAAAAGCAAATCAAATTCAAGTTGGATTGATTCAAATTAACTCTGGTCCAATTTGTGAAATTCTAATTAAGTTTTAATTAACTTGAGAATAAACAACGAAATTTTTCAGCTCTGATTTTTTATAAAAAGATTTTAAAAAGCTCTGAAAATCAGGATGTTACACCCAACGGCTATAGACTTGCAGCAGAAAAACAAGCGATGATGTGGCCCAACGATATGCCATACCCAACAGGCAACTGACTGGGGTTATGCCCTAGCTTTCACGTTCGTATCCGTATCTTTGGAATTGATGTCTCCTTCGTCTGGCCAAATCAACAAGCCAGGTGAGTACATTGAATGTACTCGCAAGTTATTCCCACAGGAGAAAATATACGGCAATATTTCATGCAGGGAATAGATCAAGGAATAGCTCTAACCTATGTTGCTGGTTGTGCGGAAATGTAAGTTTTCATCGTAAATACGATAGTAGGTTTCAGAGCTATTTTGAAAGCAGAAGTAGTTCGTAGTAACAATCATCATTCGAGGTAGAATCCGCTACCTCCCTTTTTCCTTTCCTCAGCGTGATAGCTCAGCCTATCACGCCTACCCTTTTTGGCTCCCACTCGCACTACCCCGGGCAGTGCAGCTAGCCTCCTCTTCTGCAATTCCTGGTTACCATCCGTGTAGTGTAAATTGCACTCTGTGGACACATCATGCCCACGTCCTTAATCCCTTTTCCCAACTTTCGCAAACAAAACTCTGTCTAACCAGTGTGTGGCCTTACCAGTTCATGTCCATGGCCGAGGACGCGGCTATTCGAATAGTTTTTAACACACTGCAGATGTTGTACGGCTTTACCCACAAGATGTAAGTCACCCTAGGTACACTGCGCGCCGTGTATTGACAGGGATATTACAACGAGACCCTTCGCCCATGTTCACACCAGAGCCGGACCCGCTAGGTGGGTAACCCAACTTTTGCATCCTGGATGTCAAAAATGGGACTCTCCACCTTTGTGTCGAACCATATTTTCACGTACTACGTGGAACCCACTGAGAGCTTTACCTCCACACAGACGTGGAACTCACTGAGGGCTTTACCTCCGCGTAGTCCCGTGAAGATCCTCTAGGGATCCCAAATCCACCCTAGCACATCACCTAACTTCCCACGGCTCCGAGCTCTAGTATTAGACGAGGTACCGAGTCAAGTCCTTCCCATAAAGGACATGTGGACGTACGGTGGGGGAACTGACTCAGCGGCACTTAGGTTCAGTCCTTAACTGATTCGAGCAAGACTCCAATTTCAACTCATCACCTCAGGTAGCGACCGGCTACCCTACCATTCATTACCTCAAGTAGCAACCGGCTACTCTACCACCTCCCAACATCCCTTAGCATTCTTGCCCGAATCAAAATCCTCCTTCTTTTCATTCAGGATTTTAACAAATATTTCTTTTAAATGGCACCTCAGTATGCATTTACAAACCAAGGGTTTTGATCCCATACCCAAGTAACCGTTGAAACTTAATTTTATCTATAGCGGGGCTAAGCACGGCTAAACCCTATATCCCTACTAACTCGTCGATTGAATATCGACCGACTCGTTAAGCCTAGGGTTTCCAAGGATGGGTATTCAAGCCTACGTCACATGCAACTACTAGGCTTAACTCTTCTAGCATAAAATAACGTTGGTATTAAAATAGCATGCAAGGTTTGCAAACAACATATTTACATTTCAAACATATGGGATTCAACATGATCAAGGTGGGAATGCTTGCCTGGCAACTCTTGTTCCTGTTCTTGTTCTTGACGTGGGGGTGATCCCGGGTCCTTCTGAGGTACGTACCTCTCTCCGTTAACTATACGTCGGAAAGAAACGTAGAATAAGAATCAACCAAAACAACTTCAATAAAACCAAGTAACATGCGTGCTAAAAGGTAATGATGTTAACTAGGTGAACCAATAGGAGAGTTGGCCCTAGGACAGTCGAGTTAGGATTTAGGGTTTTGGTTGTTAAGGGGATTGAGTTTTGTGTCTAGGGCTTTTTGACAAATAGAGGTTGGATTCTAACTAATAAGCCTCCGGCTTTTGAACATCCTAAGATGGTATCTGGGGGTGTACATGGACTCAACCTGGTGGTAGTGCTCTGAGGTTGATAGCTGAGGCTAAGGAAATATATACACATATATATATATATATATATATATATATATATATATATCCTAGGTATTTATTATGCAGGACATAAAATGTCGATGCATCCGATTGGAAGACATTCATGCTCCTAAGGTTGCATTTAAGAGGAAACTTGTTCTATCACACTAACTAGCTCGTCAGTTACCTTGTTATTCTCTGGGCATTGTGAAAAGATTCACTTTGGCTGCACTTGGAAAGACTATATATAGCGTATATGTCATTTTTAAAGAAAAAGGTGTGTTATTTTCTAATCCCTACTGATCCTGCTTTAAATTGTTTCAAATTCTAGCTTTCTTCTGAACCAAAAGTTGTAATTAATCTTGTGGATTTCAAAATCGGAAAAAGTGTTCCAAAAACCGATCTAGATCGAGTTGAACCGGCTGAACCGGTGGTAGCCCGGTTTTGTAATAAAAGAACCCGGCCCTAATGCGTTTTCGACCATTTACTTACGCTTTAAATGTATTGGAGACGGAACCGAGCGGGAGCGCATTAAACTGCTGGACGCGGGGACTCGGATGCGAACCAATTGATTGCGTCTTAAATGAGGAAACACGGTAACTCGACCGGGCGTCAGCCACTGGAGTTAGATGGGCCAAGTTGATGTGGAGCACACGCGTCAGAGTCGTTGGTCGACTTACCAGTTCGGTATCCCGAGTATTTTCCTCTTCGGCGGTTTGGATCTGGCGTTCCGGTTTGGAGGCCGACGCCGACAGGGCAGGAACTCAGACAAGCTCTTAGGTACCCTTGGCGGCGAAGCTCTGCTCGGATGATTGGGGAAGGTCTCTGGCTCAAGGTAGGTGGTAAGGGAGCTGGCGCAGACCTCCTGGTTGGTGGTACTGGTGGAGCTTGGGAGGTAGGGAAGCTGAGAAGGGCTTGAGGAATTGGGAGCAAGGTGGTGGGGAGAAGTTGCTATGTGGGAGAAGAGGGAATCGGGGATGGACGCCGAGGTGGCCGAGGGCGAGCTCCCAGCCAGGTAGCTCCCGCCGGCGGCAGCGTGTGCAGGAGCTCCGCGGCGACGGCAGTGTGGGGCTTCGTCTGCGTCGTCCTGGTGGTGGTGCGGAAGAGGAGGCCGAGCGGCCGTCGCGCCAGAGCTTGTGGCCGGAGCTAAAGGAGTAGGGGAGGGTGAGCCCGGTGCTTGGAGGAGAAATGGAGAAGGGGAAGAGAGGGAGTTCGGGTCTTGGGAAACTAGAGGAGGCACAGCTCGGTTGAAGACTTGGGAGCTTCGCTTGGGGAGAAATGGTTGAGGCAGCTCGGCATGGAGAAGAAGAAGTGGCAGGGAGGAATGCGGGGATCCCGGCGTTGCTCGGACTAGAGATGGAGAAGGCGTACGGGAGCTTGGCTGCTATGGAGGCAAGACGCAAATAGAAGGAGTGGAGCTGGGGCACAGGAAGGCTCGGGAAGAGAGCTTAGATAGCTCAGCACTAGCACTTGGGAAAATGGCACATGGCCGAGGGTGCGTGGCGACGGTGGACACGGCGGGTCTTGCGGTGATAGCTGCAGGGAGGGCAACACTATGTGGCCAGGCGCTGTAGACATGAGCAACGCTCGGTTGTATGGGGAGAAAAGGGAGGACGGGCCGGGAGAAGGAGCTGAGGGAGAAGAAGCCTGGTTAGTGGGGACCCGGGCTCACATGGCATAGATGGCTTGGCTGGTCGGTTGGTACATCATATGTGTACTTAGCAAGGGACAGAGTTACTCACAGGGGTAGGACAGAGGGCACAACTCAGCTTTGGTGTGTCTCTTGTATGTGACTTCTTGTAAAACACGGTATGGGATGAATAGGAGGATGCTGTAGACAATTTGAGATGTCGGGCATTGATTCAGATGAGCTGTGAGCTGATCAAGCATAGAAGATAGAGGAGCTGCAGGGCAAGGGAATTAGCTATCCTATGGCGTGAAGAAACAGGGGGAAGTTAGGCACCGAACGCACTAGTGTTTGGGTCAGGGCATTGAATGCCATGTTGTGCCAAACACGAGGTTCCAATTGGAAGGGACGACTCGTGGGCTGACCAGGGGAGTTAGGGACTCTGGTAGGTTGAGAAGATCAAGGAGAGGCTTCACAAGCTTGTTGGCAGCTTTTCATTAGAGTTTCCCTTTTGATTTCTTGTGACGGAGCAGTTCAAACCAATGTGTTCGATGCTGTCCTTTGTGGATTTTTGAACATGAGGTGTCCATATACGCATTCCTGCTCCTGGGTGGGTAGGGGTCATTATGGTATTTTATCATAATTTTCAGAGACTTATTCGCCGAGGTTGCAGTTCAACGCTCATTTATGCCCTAGGGTTTACTATTTCTATTTGTGAATATTTTTAAACTGGCCATTATTATTTTTATGTTATATTCAGGTTAAGGATATTATTAGGATGTTCCACAAATTTTCTCGGAATTTTTGGGTGAGCCGAAGAGCGTTAGGTTTTGCGATTAGGATTTTTGGAAAGATTTGTAATTAAATAGGAAGGGCAGGATCGAGAGCTGTAATTAGAGTCCCGGGGCGTGGCAAGGGGAAGGGGTTATGGGATCTCTCGGGTACTCTCATATCTTGGTTCGGGGTATTTGGTGGTAGGGTGCCGTAAGTGTATCAGCGTATATGGTGCGGTTGTTGGGTTAGTGTCTTCTCGCGTTAGGTTTTAGTCCGGGGCTGTGCGTGTGTGGCGGGTTGGGTTTAATGAATGCATGTAAATCTTAAATTGTACTAGACACATGTGGGTTTATAATGGCATGTCAATTTTCGAAAATTAGGGTGTGACACTAGGGGTTTGGATTCGTCGTTCGGGGAGAAGGGGATTAGGGTTTTGCGTATAGACGTGTATGCAAAGGCAGTATATACGTGCACATATTCTTGCAGAACATGACGAGGTAGATGGCAGAAGATCACATTGTTCGGAAGTGGTATGCGACATATATACGTTTCAATTTTTGCAAAGTACCGTGTGGTTACTCAGCGACAGATTTCAGTCTGGATTACGCCGATTAGGAAAAGAGAAGAGATGCCGAAGAAGCGTTCGCGGTGGGAATACCAGGCGAGAGGCCACGGTTGGATGGGGTTGCCCGCGCTGTCGGACGGGGCTCGGTGAATTAAGGTTTCGACAAAACGGAGATCAAGAAAGGTAGGAGCAAGGGTTTTCGTGCTTTGGTATTTAGCTACATCACAATTTGTACTAAAGTTTTAGTTGGGTGTATTTTACCTGACATTGTTAGAGAAAAGTTTTTTTTTGAAAGCCCTAACTTTCGGGTTTTGGAAAGTTGGGGTGTGACATGGACGAACTTGGTTGGGCCACACTAAAGTAGACTGACTTTCAAAGTCAAAATGGTTATGGGTTTAAGGACGCGATCCGCCGTGTTCGCAGGGTGACCTGAAAGACTCCCGTTGTAGCGGGAGGAGTGAAGAAAGGGTTCCCGTTGAAGCGAGCAACCGTTGATATCCCCGTCGTAGCGGGTGAGCAAAGACTCCCCGTTGTAGCGGGTAGATTACAGAGTTTTCCGTTGTAGCGGAAACATGCAGGTACAATTCCCCATCGTAGCGGGTGAGCATATGTCTCCCCGTTGAAGCGGGTGATTACCAGACTTTTCCGTTGTAGCGGAAAAGCACAGAGATGATCTTCCCGTTGTAGCGGGAAGAATGATGAAAACAGTCGTTGCGCCGAGACAACTTGTGAAAACTGCTTTTACTATCTATTTAAATATTACATATGCAAACTTACTTTTTCGCAAAACATGAAACATAGGGTAAGGCCCAATTCTTGATATACCCATGCATGCATAAATGTGTGATAAACTCCCTGGCGGAGAGTTTGCGAGTACATTCAATATACTCACCTGGCTTGTTGATTTGGCCAGACGAAGGAGGCGTCGTATCCGAAGATGACGAAGGAGGTGTCGTATCTGTGATAAACTCCTTTGTTTGCTCAGTAACACTCATATTGTGATCAATTTTGCAGTTTTGGTTTTTACCTTACTGCCTGGCCTGTTTGTAATAAAGGATTTTCTCAAAGATGCTTCTTTGCTAGCCTCATTTTGAAGGAATTGGTGAGCTATGCTCTTGCCATTCAATTTTTGGACATGCCAAATCTTAAAAATACAATGACCCATGTTACTGCCCTTTTGTATTAGGGAAGGCAATAATAGGATTCAGGAAATCAGTCCTATATAATTATAGTATGCAATATTTTCTTGTTTACTGCTTAAGCGGCATAATCATGAGCTGTTTTTGTGTTATTTTAGTTTTGTAGTTTAGAAATGATGGGGAGGTTTTCCTTTATGATCTTGGAAGCACACATGGGTCTTCCATCAACAAAACAAAGGTAATAGTCTCTTGCCATTTTTCGTAATTCAGAAAAGAACAAAAAGTTTCCATTTATTCAAGATTTCTAATAAGTTTGTTTCAAGATCTTTATATCTTGAAACTACATGACCTCTTGTAATGAATGCACTGTTCATTGCTCATGCTATTTTGTTCGTTCATTTACCTTAGGCTTAACTGAGAAATAATAGAACAGTTAGTTTTGTATCCTTTGTTCCATTCATGCTTAACTGAAAATGTTGCTTATTTGAGCTAATTTGTTCTCTAGCTATTCCTGTACGATCCATTTCGCTACAAAAGGAACCTTTTATTAGTTTTCCATGTTGAACGTTGGTTCACAAATGGAATAGCTACCGTTTAGAGCTAGGGGAGAATGACATGGCTCGAAGGGGATTAGGGTTTAGGAGAGGGAGATTGGACTAGGGATTAAGATGAGAGAACTTTAGATAGAGACTAATTCAATATTCTTCTTTAATGAAAAGGATGGAAATGCCTCCTTATTTATAAGGGGCTCCTAACAACCAAACTAGAGATGAGATTGTACCTATCAAGCAACTAATCTAATTGGAGATAAATAGGTATAGGGTTCCTGACGTGCCCTTCTTGCACTGTTGCTGTTGTAGTTTGGCGCCTCTGACCAATCAATGGTTGACAACTGATATGAACATGTACTGTTGTTTTGTTTTGCAGTGCTGAAACTTGAGAGCTCATGAGGACTGCAAGCATGGATTGGAAAATTTGTCCTAATTGATTGAGTACTATATTTATCTGAAAGCACATCTAGACCCCTAAGAGTAATTTTGGTGGTTAATGACAAAAGATTAAGGGTCTAATAACCTTTAATGAGTGCATGAAAATGTTTAGTCCAAAGAAAGCTCTAAAGAGAAGCACCCACGACTCCTCAAAAGAAAAAGGAGAAAAGAAGTCGATAAAATCTCAAGACGAAAAGATTTTCTTTGTTCTAGTGGTGTAAGTAACCTTGAGTATAGGTACATCGTTCTATTAAGAGGGGTTTGATGAATATGTCTAGAGAAGGCCCAATGCTAAGTGTAAAATCATTGTTGCCCAAAGCCAAAGAAATTCGGACCTCAGCCCGGATAGTCTGGATGAGGGCGCGGCTAGTCCAGAGGATTCCGGACCTCAGCCCAAACATCTGGATGAGGGTCCGGATTGGTACTGGACTACCCAGACCCCAGGCCCGGATAGTCCGGACAGGGGTCCGGATTCCGGATTGCTACTGGACTGCTTGGACCCCCGCCCGGAGTATCTAGGAACCGGAGGGTCCGGGTGAAATCCGGACAATCCGGGTGAGTTTTCGCCCTGTTCGAACAGTGAGCTCCCCTTTGCCGCCTCAACTAGTAGCCGTTGGATTTCAAAATCCGTAGGATCCGGGCCAAATCCGGATAGTCTGGATTTTGGTAGATTTCCTCCAACGGTTAGTTTTGAGGAGCCTCTATATAAGCCTCCTTGCTCAAAATAAGGGGAACTCTTTGCTAAACTCATTTCATGCATACTCAAGAGCATTTTTCCACTCCTCCAAGCACCAAGAGAGAATCATTGTGAGGAAAATAAAGATTTGAGCTATTTGAGATTCATTTGAAGCAAAGCATTGAGTTCGTCTCCAAGTGTTCATCAAGCTCATCTCTCTTGGAGATTGTGGTCTCCTAGACGGTTAGGAGTCCTTGAGATCTCCCATCCTTTATGGTGAGGCTCAAGAAGTTTGTAAAGGCTGGGATTCGCTTCCACGAGGAAAGAATCACCAACAAGAAGTCGAGGAGATGCAAGAGCGTCCTCGAGGGATAAAACGCTTAAGAGGAAGTGGGCTCTTGATCACGTGTGATCGAGCTCCCCAACGGAGATGTAGGATTCCCCCAATAATCCGAACTTCAGCAACAAATCCTGTGTCTCTCCTTTGGTTATTTATTCTCTCATTTACATTTTTGCTTGTGAAATAGTTAGTTCATTATTGTACTCATATCATTCTTGCTCTAGATAATCTTAATTTTGCATAATTGCAAGAATTGTTAAAGTTGATTAAAATTGTTTAGTCGTCTATTCACCCCTCCCTCTAGATCGACATCTTAATCCTTTATTATCACTATGTAATAAATTAGCATATTCTTACCGGTGTCAATGTAATTAACTAAATTTGCTATCATCTTGTTGGAACTTAGCAAAATCTTGGTAATTTCATCGCACAAGGACCAATCATCATGTTTGTTTTTGCCATTCTAGACCATATATTCTATAATTATTTGTGTTTTGTTTCCAAATCCTAGATTTGCCCTAGATATTTCTGATTATTGAGAATTATTTACAACCTCTTTGACATTTTCAAAAAAAACTTAGAATTATATGTAACATTTTTTTAATTTTCTAATTTTTAAAAATAAATCAGAAAATATCCCATTTTTTTGTTAGCTCGGGATTTCTTCCCCTCCCTTTTGATGCCAAACAGCAATAGGAATGATATCCTTGTTGGGGAGATCTTCCCCACGGGGGAGGAGGATCCCATGGCTCATCAAAATCCCTCCCCCCCAAAGGGGTTTGCTTCCTTAGGTTTTTCTCCACTAGCAACCAAACAAGCCCTCACTGGGAAAAAAAATCCCGATCCCCTTCAAATCCCTAATCTCCCCATCGATAGATGCCATTGCCAACCACCAAATCCACCCAAAAAAATCCATCGCAGAGGCCAAAGGGGAGCTAGATTGTGTGAGCAGCGGAGCGCACGATGCTAAAATGGTACAAGCTATTCGACAGCTCACCAGATTGGAGTCCTAGGAAGTCAAGGCGTAACCTAAATTGATCTGGTCGATTCCAAGCGAGTACGTTTCCAATCCAGTGTAGCTCATATCCCTCAGGATGTGTCTGATTTTTGTTATGTTTGTTCACGATTTAGGTTTCGCTAGACACACGGTTCAATTTCACCTAGCATTGTTCGGTTTGACCTAGTACTCTTCTTGCTTTGTTGTACAAAGGGTTGCTTTTCTTTGGCATTTTAGCTGGAGATTAGGCATGGTGCAAAAGCAGTAAGCTTAGATGATGATAGGAACCCTGTCTATACCAGCGGATTTATACTCCCTCCATCTGGAAATGTAAGACGTATTTTGATTGGTTAAGACAAGACTTTGACCAATAATTACTCTATTAGTATGTGATTTTATGTGATATAAATTATAATCGTAAGAAAGTACTTTTTAATACGAATATAATGATATCAATTTTCTGTCACATAAATAACATATTAATAGAGTAATTGTTGGTCAAAACCTTGTCTTAATCAATCATATTATTCTGGACAGAGGGAGTATTTCTCATGATGGTAGATGCGGCTGATACAACATTCAAGGTTCTTCTAGAGGCTATTGGGAACAAATATCCATGGGGATATTTCGATTCTCTTGACATGAAGTATTATGATAGTGTATTGAGGGATTTCATTCAACTCACCTATCATGTTTGCCAAACATCAGAGCACAAAGGCTATATCATTGGTCACTTTGTTTATCAAGAAGAATTCTGCCACTAAATCCCAAAATCTTTGCACTACCTCAATTGCTAAAGCTTGTGTGTTTAAAGCTAGTCAGTCCTCATTGTCAAATTCAAATGAAGCTGTTAACTGCAACTCAACTCCTCAATTTGAAGCTGATCCCTCCAGTAGCCAGCCTTCTAGTTCACAAGGCAGGTTCAAACAAGTTTACATTGATGAGGCCGGAGAGGATATCTATCTGCAATATGATGATGATGATGATGATGATGGGCATTAGTACCCGGACTGGCCCCAAAAAGTCATAGGTGATCGATCCAGATTATGTGCCTAAATACAGTGACGAGGAGGAAGAGAGGGAGGAGGAATTGCAATGGCTTGCATGGCTTGCATGGCTTATGAGGAGAATAAGCCTATTGTGCACTATGACAAGGAGAATCCTTCTGTTGATGAAGGGACTGTTTTTCCTGATGTACATGCCTTTAGAACTGCACTTTCTTCATTTGCTATAAGACATAATTTGATTATGAAACTAAAAAGAGTGATTCATCAAGGCTTAGAGTTTTTTGTGCACATTAAGATTGCATGTGGAAGCTTCATGCATCTTATATAAAGGATGGGCACACATTTCAAGTAAATAATTTAAAATTATGTTTTTCTATTGAATGGCACACTCTAGTAATAATACAAAGTCCTTTTTCAAGGTTAAGGTTAACGTTCTTCCTCACAGATGCCCTAGTACTCAAAGAAGTAAGGGAGTTACGCAGGCAGAAGGAAGTGGGTTAGTGAAATAGTGGTCGATTGGTTGAGAGAATCCTACTCTAGGGCCTTCTAACTTTGTAGAAGAAAATTCAAGATAAATTCCCCATCAAAGTTCCATACATGAGGATTTTTTATGGCAAATAAATGAGTCACGAGAAAACATATGTTAAATATTAGAGAAAGCGCCGTGGGCTGCAATATTTCTAGCCTTTTATTAAACGAGTTTTTTTTTAATATTATTTTTTTCAGAAATTTCAGAAATAATACCGTGTATGAAAAATTTACAAAAATGGCTTCAACCTCCACGGGTCGTGGCGATTTGGGACTAATCGCCACGGCTCGTGGCAATTTCTCTGTACCGCCAGCGCAGTTGACGATTCAGTATTGAATCGCCATGGGCCATGGCGGTTTGACCTAATCGCCACCAGCCATGGCGATTTCGCCTAATCGCCACGGCTCGTGGCGATTTCGCGTCGAAAGTGGCTCTGCCCCGCCTGGCCCCCCTCCAGCGTCCCTTTTGTCACCCGTGAAGCTTTACGTCGCCTCCTGCCCGTGAAGTGAGAATCCTAAGCCCCTCTCCCTCTATTTATTCACCCCTCAGCTGTCTCTGCCTCCCACCAATTCGAAAATTGAAAAATCGATACAGAGAAGAGAGGGAGAGGGATTAGGGTTTGGGAGCGAGGTGAGAAGAAATAAGCTCTCGGAAGTGGCAAGAGGGAGAGAAGGGACATTAAAGTTCGGGCGGTGTGAGGTAAATAGTTGCGTTATTATTTTGTTTAGTTTCCTAAAAATAGTAACTATGGCGTATTCCAAAATGGCAGGAATGGCCTCATCTGATGCTGACGAGATGCCGAAGCAGAAGATGGTTGTCGACGTGCCCGCAGGTGTCGAAGTTCCCCTTTGCTGGTGCCAAGATCCGTGCAGACTGATGGAGTCGCAAGAGTTCTCGTACATGTATGGAAGAAGGTTCTTCATGTGTGCTAACTACGACGAAGAGCCACCGAAGTTTGGCATGTCAAGACGGCGTGAAAGGGTAAAACTCACACATACCCGCATTTCTAACACGATGAAATACTATGGTAACAATCGTTTGCTTGCAGTCTCCACCTACTATATGTGACTACATACAGTGGCTGGACGTTACCCAATCGAAAGAGGCTGAGGAAGAACTCATGTGGAAGGTTGGCTGTGCTCGAGGTCGGCTTCTGGAACACATGCACGAGGAAGAGGAGGAGAAGAAGAGAAAGCGTTGGCAGGAGATGCAACGCAAAGAAAAGGAGGAGGCGGAACGTCGAGCTGCGGAGGCACGTGAGGCCGAAAGGGCGAGGAAGCGCGAGATGGCGCGTCGCGCGAAGGAAGAAGGGAAGGAAGCTCACGCTCGTCGTATGAGGAAGGGAAAATATCCGAAAGGCCCTGAGTAGTTATTTCAATATTCTATTAGGTTGTTTGGCTGTATGCGAATGTTATCGTAACGTGTTGTCACGCCGTGCGTAGTGCTAACGATGTATCGAACTCTAGATTTCGAAGAAATAAACAGAGTGTTCCATGCAATTCAGTACAACTAATGATACTCGAAATACGAAGTGCTGATAGAATATAATGTAATACAGTACTAAAGTCATGGACGCCTAGTCTCGTTGTCGCCTCTTCCTGATCAGCGACGGTGAGTACCTCTGCCTAGGCTGCCCCGCTCCCGCTCTAGGAGCCCTGCCCACCGGAAGTGTCGGGTCAGCCTGTGTATCCTGCGTGGGCGCTGGTGGCTGAGTCTGCTGCGTCGTGCCGAACTGCCCTCGTGGAGTCAACTCGGCCGCCTCGTCGTCGTCGTGAAAGCTGAAGCCCTGAGTGTCGGGGCTGTTGAGGATGTAGTCAAGCGGACTACCTGGCACCTCAAGCGGCACGTGACCTACACACGTTTGGTCGATCCTTCACAAGACCTTTCTTAGATACACAAGGAACCACATCCAGTTGTCGTAGCTCTCGCAATCAGCGAAAGCCCATTGCAAGTGGCACTAACTGATCATTTCCGTCTGTCCCAATTGCGGTAAAGAGTGTCTCCTTCAGCTGGCCTGTCATGAATGTCCCATCAATACAAATAACCGGCCGAATATGTCTGAACGCTTCTGCGCACGGGCCAAAGCACCAGAAAGCACCATTCAGCATAATTTTTCCAGGCATGTCCGCAGATGGCAATAAGAGACGGCTAACAAATGTCCCGTCGTTCCTCTGGCCTAGTGTGTCCAGAAGATATGGCAAATTGTGGTATGAATCGATGAATGTCCCGAAACCGCGGCTCCAGTGCGATCTGCTTAGCCCTCCATGCCATGGCATAACTTATGCTATACTGGTATTTGCTCTCTATAGATGTCTGTATGAACTGTGCTGGAATGCAGGCATTCTTCACTATCTCGTGATACATCAACCTAGCCACGAGTTCAACACTGATATTCCGATGGGTGTCAGGAACTCCGCTTATCACACATGTATGCGGCACCACCCGTCGTATGACCCACTGCACTTCATACTTCCTCAGGGATGCATGCACGTAGCTCTCACACCCAGCAGACTTGCACTTCACTGAGTACTGATCCCTGCAACTTTTCTGCACTCCAAATGTCCTCTGTGTCGACATCGCCCAAAGCTTGACCGCCTCTTTCACCTCTTTCTTCGTGTCGTAGAATGCGCCTTGGACAATCTCGTTCGGTTTGTACGGATACCTGTCGTCACTTCCGCCCTCGAGATTCATTCTGCTGGACATGTCAAGATTTCACATACTAGGAATCGGATCGTCGCTTCCTTCTTCATCCTCATCTTCGTCCTCTTCGCTGCTACCGTCTTCGAGATTCGTCTGTTCCTCTCTAGCAACGGCATCATCATGCTCCATGCTCTGCACTAGTTCCTCGCGTATCTCCCCCTCGTCCACCGAACCGCTGAGGTATTCGTTACCTCCTATCACGGAAGGTCCAGCAGAAGGTCCACCGACTTCCACTACAGTGCCTTCTTCGCCAACAACTTCCTCCGCCGCTGGGCTGTTCTGTCCTCCGCCTCCGCCTTCTTCATTGCCCTCCGTCTCCGCCTTCTTCATTGCCTCCGCCTCCGCTGTTCTGTCTAACTTCGTTGCCTCCGCCTCCGCCTTCTTCATATGACACCTGCTTAGGTACTGCCTGAACCAACAGATAATGGGAACCATTGCGTTTCTTACTTGCCCTCAACCAAGCCTGCTAGTCTTTTGTCAGATCGAGCGGAAACAAATCCCACCGGACATGCTTGCAAGACTTGCTAAAATACGCCTGCAAGGTTACACTTGTGACCTCCGGATCAAGACCAAAGACCCGTGTGAACCATTCTTTAATATTATTGATGTGGTATCTGTGTGGATCTTGCATACGTAGTGTCATTTGTTGGAAGCTACTAAGATCGACGGATCCAGATTCATCTATACGGACGGTACCAATACCCTAGTAGACTACAAATTCTACTACTTCTGACATTCCTGCCATCCAAAACGTAATATTTTAGGCTACACAGTCTAAGATTCTGCGTGCGTAAAAATGTAGTCTACTCGATTTCTAAGTACAGTATGACTGGGTATAATTTGTTTCGAAAATAAATTTAGTCTACTCGATTTCTAAGTACAGTACGACTGGGTACAATTTGTTCTGAACTAATCATCTATGTAATCTACCAAACGTTTCTATTTAAAAATATCACTCTATTTCTACACATTACGAGATCAAAATACTATGAATAGATCTACCCTAAATTGCATCTTGCTACAAATCTACACTAAATTTACCACGATTCTAGATCTACTATTATGTCTAAATACTACGAATACATCTACCCTAAGTTATATCTTCTAACCCTAAATCTACTCTAGTTCTATATCTACTAATACATCTAAGAGATTTAGAAATTTACCTTCAAATTAGTGCAAAAAAATCCCACACTTTCTCTCCCTTTCTCTCCTCTCTATTTTTTCTCTCCCTCTCTACCCGAGCTCTCCTTTCTTCTCCTCCCGCGGCGCCTGGCTCGAAGTCCTCCTCCTCCCACGCCGCTGTCGGCTGGCGATTGCGAGCGCTTATATAGGCCCGAGGCTTATCGCCACCACTTGTGGTGATTTCCCCGTAATCACCACGGGTCGTGGCGATTGTGCCACGTGGCGTGGCGGTTACTGGTTTCTGCGCGGAATTAACTTCCAGTCACCACGACTCGTGGCGGTTGGACCGTTATCGCCAGCACGCGTGGCGATAGGATTTAATGCCGTAACGGCCCGCGGCGGTAGCCAGAAATCGCCGCTGCCCGTGGCGGTTAGGGAGAAATCGCCACGGGTCATGGCGATTAGACCCTACCACCTTGGCCCGTGGCGATTGAAGCCATTTTTGAAAATTTTTTCATATGCGGTATTATTTCTGAAATTTCTGAAAAAAATAATATTTTTTAAAAAAACTCCTTATTAAACAACTATATGCAAACGTGATTTCTCTATAGTTCTCTAATCACTCAATCGTAATGTGTAGGCTATCTAAACAAGAGTCTGATCCCCAGGTCCTGTTTTTTGACTCATGCCTTAAGTTTAGGAGTGATTTGACATTCATCCCACCATGTTTCAGACATATGAAAAGCACTGATACATGCCATTGCATTTTTTTTTGAAAGGAATACATGCCATTGCATTTGGTTTGACACGATGAGTAAAAAGCTATTTATGGAATATCAAATGGTGTCAGACATGCAGGGTGGTGACATATATGGGCCCACTCATCATTAGAAACATGTGGCAAACATGTACCGCCTAGCCAAAATACTATTGAAGTCATGCTAATAGCTCTGAGGAAAGGCTAAATCAGCACACATCCCGATGTAAATGAATTGCATCCAACGGCCCCGAAGTGTGGAGCCGTGGCTCTATGATTCTAAAAATGCGTACTCGTGACTTGTACCTGCCCAATTTGATGCATATTGGAAATTGGCATTCCAACACTAATGGTACAAAGGCTCCGCAAAATGGACTGCGGCAAGTTGGGTACTGCTTCAGCCGAACACTTTAGGTCGCACAAGAACTCAGTAACCAGTTCTAAATACAACCCTAGCTATGCAATAACATAACAATATTACTTACACATGACAATAATTGTGCAGCTGGCCGTTTGCCTAGGTACCCACAGGAAAATGGTGTTACCAGGTCTCTAAATTAGAAGCGTGCCCTCAAGATTTGAGCACTTGCCTAATTCACCACCGATAAAGCAAAACACCACTGTCTCTTACCAGGTGATCTCATATACATCAAAGAACATGCACCATTCAAGTACGTAGGGTAAACACACATATGAAACACTACTAAACATTAATAACAGAACATCACAGAAGACTTTGGGCATATAAGGAGGGGTTCTCTAATTTCAAGTACCCGAGCAGTTTTCAGCTAAGTGACAGGAGAAGCAGGGGAATCAGCAGGAGGCACATCCTTGGCGTGGCCAGGAGGCGGCATGTACCGTGGCACATAAGGAAGAAGTGGAGTGCCATGCTCAATGGGACCTGCCCTGATGGTTGCCTTGGAGCTTGGACTTGCGTCAACAGGTTGGTAGTCATCCGTCCTTACATTTTGCAAGCCCCTTGTCTTTCGATTGGTAAAAGCATGTCTTCTTTCCTGGAAAGGATAGATCAGAGAACACAAATTAGTTATTCTTCCATCAAAGGTTAAGCTATACTAAACAAGAACACAAATTCATAAGGAAAGATGTGAGGTTGAGGGTATATGTGGTGTTTGTATGCTTATGCTAATCTGTAAAATGCAGGGTATTTTCCAAGTTCTGTCTGAAAGCGCGCACCTTCAGTCTCCTGCCATTTAGCTCAACGGTTCCATAGGCCGATTCTGCATTGAATGCGACTAAAATGTCAAGACATAGGCCATCTATTCCCTACGGAAACTAAACAATTGCTCAATAGAAAGACGAACCTACTTACAGAACTGAATAAATCAGAACCAACTGCAAACCATAAACTGACCACCAACACCAGAAAGTTGCTATAGCTATATATACAGGCACAGTTCTCACTTTTAACTCCAATCCAAACGTGACAGAACGAGAAGACTGCCAGAGACAGAACAAACAGAGCAATCTCTCTGTGTACCTGAGGACGTCACCGTGCTTCTGGCGTTGAAAGAGATCCCCAGGAACAGGTTCCCTCCAACGAACGCAACGATCAGCAAAACCAACACAGAGGAACTCTTCATCGTCATCTCCCCTGCATAATCCCTTCTTCAGATGCTTCCAGCGCTCGTGTCCGTTTTATTGGCTTCCCTGCAGGGACAGCTTCCTGCTTCTAAAAGATGAAAGAGAGGCCCATCCATGCATGATGCAATTTCATGTGCATTACTCGTAGGTGTCAATACGGGATTAAAAAAATGTTGTGGTAAGAGGGGAGAATTTATGTCTCGGCAGCACCGAGGAGCTGCAGGAAAATGGCCGGGGAACGCGAGGAAGGTGGCCTCCATGCATTCCTCCGTCGCACCAGCACTTCGCATTGATTGTTGCAAGCTTGCAGGTGTTGACCTTGAGTATATTAGTGCTTCCATATATTTACCGCCTCTTTTTCCCCAAAATTTTCCTACGCAACCTTGTATACATAGCGTGTCCTGTTTCCCAGATTTTTGAAATACTCCCTTTGTCCACAAATGTAAAGTGTGCACAGAATTTTAGGTTTAATTTTGACCAGAAATTAAGCCAATAATGTTAAACTATATGACATAAAAGTGGTACTATTGTATTCATATTCAAATATATTTTCAAATGATATCACTTTTGTGTTATACAATACAATATTACTTCCTCCGTCCATAAATGTAAGGCGTGTACAGAATTTAAGATCCAATTTTGACCACAAATTAAACCAATAATATTGAATTATATAATACAAAAGTGATACCATTTGAAAATACGTTTGAATATGAATCCAATGGTACCACTACTATGTCATATAAGTCAATAGTATTGGTTTAATTGTTAGTCAAAGTTAGACTTTAAATTTCGTACACGCCTTATATTTGTAGACGGAGGAAGTATTAGTTTAATTGTTGATCAAAGTTAAATTTTGTGCACACCTTATATTTATGGATGGAAAAAAGTATCGAATACAGGTTGCACAGAAACCTGTATAGACCGGTATGATTGTTAGATAGGGGGAGTTGAAAGCATCAGACTTCGGACTTTAGAGAGTAGTACATCCACAAAAGTGACAGAACTTTACTAAAAGATCTTCATAGCTCAACGAAATTGCATCATTGTAAAGATGGCGAAACTGTACAAAAGCACAACATGGCTAAGTTCATATGTGATAGACTAGTATTACATTTGCCAAGGATAGGATGAAGAAGGCAGGCGATGCTATGTCGGCACGGTGTCCCGAATTCTCTTTCCTTATCCTCCTGGTATTGCCCATCCAATAGTTTGTTACTAGTGTAGAAATTTTATAAGAATTCTGGGTAATGTCATCGATTCGGCATGATGTCGTTGGGGCCTTCTAGGTCACACGAGCGTTCCGGACAATCCAGCTTACCCCACCGTGCATTTACTCTCTGGCAGGGAAATATTTGTTTTCCGAGGCTGCAAAAGACAACCACAAAACGCTAAGATTAGCAACTCATAAGAATGCTCTCATCAGGGGAGGCCATAAGGTTCTGTAAAAACCATGATGTTGTGAACGAAAATGAGAACGTATACTCTTAAAACACATACACATTTATGCTAAGTATAAAAAACGGTATATTGCTTTAGTTTCCTCTTTTTGGTCTGGAGACCTTATTTTTCCCGTGACTATAGAAACAAATTAACACTAGAACACCTTAACATAGTTCCTAAGGGATCACCGAGTCAACGGTTCAAAGTTTTCATATGGACTTACCTTCGATTAACCACATTGTGCACATAGCATAGCCACTGAGAGAATTCAGCCTGAGATCCTGCCTGCACAGGATTTGCTCTGGGAAAAGGACATAAGTCAGTTTAATATAGTTCCAACTTCCAAGATAAGTCTATTTGTTATTATGTTGAATTGTTGAGCATAACACAATAAAATATTGGAACAACAATAATTGGATAACCCAGCCGCATGGTTGGAACATCTTAATAGGTAGTGAATGAAGTGTTTTACTCTACGCAAGCTTTCAACAACAACAAAAGGACCACCAATTCATCCACGTAGCATATTGATAAAATAAGCACTCAAAATATAAACAGTAATTGGATTATTGTGCCTGATTGTTATATCTATGCCACCAATCAGTTATTATCTACAGCGCATGTGGAAAGTATGGTCATAACTCATAACGTGCATCATACGCCCAAAAGGTAGATGTATTGCAAAGTGTGCCAGACAAAATGCACGGATATAGTAATTCATAATCTAAGATTCAGATGCACAGTTGCATACTGCAAAAGTAACATGAGTTCCTAGTTCTTACCATGTGATATTCTCAAGGCTCCATCACAAAGCAACAAATCGTCAAAGGTTGATATTTTATCAAATACCAACATTTCAACAAGAGATAATTGCTATACAAACAGGCTTGGTCAAGTTCTTAAAGAAGCGGCGACCCAAATGATTTCAGTGAGTTAGTATTTGGTCACATTGGAACAATTGGATTCATAAGGAAAGAATTATGTAACATACAAACGCATCGCGGTGAATCATACTACTGAAATGGACATCACAATTTATGCAAGAGGCCAAAGAGCATTGCTTACTTCAAAACTTCCTTGAAATGATCAGCACATTCTTTGCAAGGGTATACTCTAGAAATTATAGCCATCTGAATATGCAAACCAGCAGAAATGTTATCTTTGTATACTGACCAAAAACAAGCAAAAGGAGTAATGAGATGTGGAACAGGGAAACTTTCAGGAAGAGAAAAGTATGCTTATGTTTGTTCAAACGAATCAAAATTTGTCAAGTAACCAACTTGTACTTGCTATTCCTGATGAATTTAGTAGTAGTCATAACAAATTATTTTAAAGATGTTAATACTTCAGAGTTCAGAGTCATGGTAAACAAAGCACAAGCCACACTTAATAAAAATGCCTAAGCTCAAAATTGGTGGGAACTGGATAAAGAGAGCACGACTTATATCCGATCAAGATCCCTATGAAGGAATGCTGATTGAACATCGAGCTTATAAAGGAGTACCATACCTAAGATACTCCACTAAAGGAAGGGGAAAATCCCTTTTACTCACCCAAGTATTGCAGTTGTTCGCATAACCCCTTTATCTATTTTTTGGTTCACTTTACAGGACCCAAATTCAATACAGTTTACTTAACCCCCTAGCCCGGTATTCTACAGTGGTTTTGCTTACGTGTTCTCCACGTCACCCTGATTTTGCACGTGTGTTATCCATGACACTAGTTTTGCCCAAGTGGTCATCCACATCATTAATCACAAAACAGTAATGCATGAGGCATCTTCTTCTCCCTCCTCCATCTCTATTTCTCCCTCTCACTCTCCACATCCAACGTGCCTCCTCAGAATGGCCGTGGCTATGAATCCCGATGCTACAACGGTCTCACCGCTCACTCCCTGCCCCACCGCCATCATCTCCCCTCCACTAGAGCCGTCACACCAGGGCACCACCACCGCCATGTTCAACCACGTGCAACTGGAGCTGCATGTCGTCTTGAAGTTGAGCGCACCATCGATTGAAGCTCCCTCACGCCCTATTGCCGAAAATAGTGGCACCTTCCCTGATTCCAGCCACGCTCCGCTGCCCCTTTTCTCCCTGTAGGTGAGCCTCTGCCTAATTCCTTCCATCTACATCATCTTCTCCTCTCCTTCGTTGTTGTCCCTGTGTGATCGATTTTGTGATTCCACGACTGTAGCGCCACACCCGGGGACTGATGCCACCACTATCTGTCCTCGCCCCGACGACGAATGGTGCACCCCCAGACCCTCGCGCCCGCATGATGTGCATGCACTCCCCTGGAGTTAAGCACCATCAAGGTCCCGATTTTGCACGTGTGTTATCCATGACACTAGTTTTGCCCAAGTGGTCGTCCACATCATTAATCACAAAACAATAATGCATGAGGCATCTTCTTCTCCCTCCTCCATCTCTATTTCTCCCTCTCACTCTCCACATCCAACGTGCCTCCTCAGAATGGCCGTGGCTGTGAATCCCGATGCTACAACGGTCTCACCGCTCACTCCCTGCCCCACCGCCATCATCTCCCCTCCACTAGAGCCGTCACACCAGGGCACCACCACCGCATGTTCAACCCCGTGCAACTGGAGTTGCACGTCGTCTTGAAGTTGAGCGCACCATCGATTGAAGCTCCCTCACGCCCTATTGCCGAAAATAGTGGCACCTTCCCTGATTCCAGCCACGCTCCGCTGCCCCTTTTCTCCCTGTAGGTGAGCCTCTGCCTAATTCCTTCCATCTACATCATCTTCTCCTCTCCTTTGTTGTTGTCCCTGTGTGATCGATTTTGTGATTCCACGACTGTAGCGCCACACCCTCGGGGGACTGATGCCACCACTATCTGTCCTCGCCCCGACGACGAATGGTGCACCCCCAGACCCTCGAGCCCGCATGATGTGCATGCACTCCACTGGAGTTAAGCACCATCAAGGTCAAGATTTTGTCACGTGGCGGGTTTCTTCCCTAACTCCGGAGAGAACAGAGGAGATGGGGATAAAGAGAAGAAATAGAATAGGAGGTGGACGAAGAAGAGTCAGTCCATGTTGACAATCTTTTTTTATTTCCAGTCCGACGTGGCTAAAACCAATAAACACTGTCCATATCAGTAAAAACGGGCTAGGGGGTTACGTAAACGGTATTGAAACTTGGGGGGAGCAAAGTGAACCAAAACAACTGTAATACTTGGGGGAAAGTAAAACGGATTTTTTTCCTTAAAGGAAATGAATGCTTGTTTGGTTTCTTTGGTCCGAGAACACACACCAGAAACTCTCGCAGTCGACGAGGAAACATTGGTAAACTACTTCTTTTATTCAGACTATCCAACGGAAAGTGGACCTCTATCTACAGGTCATGGATACCTGGGTGCTAGAAAGGTTACTGAACCATCCCAATATCACCCTGGATCAACGAAAGATCTGAATAACACTAGGTTGTGATACTGATGTCCTTTTTTACATCCGATAGTGAAGGCCGTGAAGTTTGATCAGCCTCACAGCAATGCTCAAACAGTGAAAGTTATCGTGCTGGATTTTTACCAAGTAGCAGTTTGGAATCTTTTTTAGAAGAATATAGTAAGCTTTGCTCACAACAAATTCATTACTGGTGATTTTACTGAATACGTACATATTAAGCAAGCACATGGATCTCAAGCTAAATCTAAACATTAAAAAAAACATCAATTTCTGAGTTGCAACTTTCTTGTGTTTAGCCATGACAGAAGATAACTACTGACTGCAAAGTCTTCACACATCTTACAAAACCACAACAGAGGACTTTCCATAGTATACCTATATATCCTCTCCAACTATAAACAAAGCAAACTAAGTTGTCTGTCCTGCTTACCAGCTCTTTCGCATCCCCTTTTTGCTGCCTGGTTGGTTCATCGGGAAACTGAAACACAAGCAAAAATATGCAATACGAATTAAATCTGACAGCAATCGTAATTTTAAAAACCCATACTTTGAACAACTCTTTGCCCTATCCACAACTTACGGAGACGCAACATGATTCAGGGACCATACACATTCACGATTCATGCTGCTATATGAACAAAGGCTTGTTGTAGCGTAATGCAATTGCTTATTGCTGAACTACTGTGTGCTGCCACAGAGCGAAAAAAAAAGATCGATCACCTGCGCTGCTATGGTGTGGAGCAGCGTCCACGTGGCCCGGCCGACCTCCTCCTTCGTCAGGGGCACTACCTTCGCGTCCTTCTGCTGCGCATTCACTCGAACACCTTACAACTCACCTCTCCCTCCGGAGAGACGGAGAAGAAACGAGGGCACAAGAAACGGGGAAGGAACTTGCCTTGAGGACCTCCGGCGGCGGGGGCGGCGGCGGCGGCGGCGGCGGCGGCGGCGAAGGCGCAGAGAGGGAGAGGGAGAGGGAGAGGAGGGGGCGGAGGCGGTGGTCGTCGGGCGCTGTGTCGGGGGCGATAAGGAGACCGCGGGAGAAGGCGGCGACGGTCTGGAGGACGGGCTCCAGCGGGTTCGAGCCCGACGGTGGCATCGCGGTGGCCGCCGCGGCCTATCTGTCACTTGCGCGGGTTCGTCTAATCGTACGGCAATCCGAGGCGAGGAGAGCGCGGAGCGGTGGATGGCGAGGGATTAGGCAGGCGACCGTAGCAATGACGAACGAGGTGGCGGGCGGGGTGCGGACTGCGGAGGGGGAGAACCGGAGAAGAGAGCAGCGCAAACACGGTGGATTTTGAGGCGAAATCGATGGATTTGGAGGGGAATTTATGGTGGGCCGTAAGGCCTGGTTTGTTCCAGTGACACGTAGAAGTGTTCATGGCCAGGCTGAAACGCGCGGACATCCCCTGCCCCGTGCCCATCCGACGGCGCCGGTGCAAGAAAATGAGTACCCGACATGTGCTGCGCTCGGTTTCCATGCTGGCCTGACTCGGTCATGCCACGCTGAGCGCCCGGTGCAGGCCTTTTCTTCCAGTAGAACCTCCGTGCGGGTTGACAGCCGTAGAAAATGTTGATGCTTGTGGACCGGGTCAGATCGCTTCACCGGCCCATCATATTTTTCCTGGGATCTTTATTTGAGGCCGAGCGTTGCAAGACTCACGGTCACCTCTCCTTCCCCACGTTCATCTTCTTTTTGCTTTCTAATTTACAGTCGACCGTCATTTTTTTTTAAGAACATGGCAGGAGCTCTGCCTTTCTCATAGATTAGAGGTTACCGAAAATAAGAGCGTTATTTACAAAGGTGGAAAAGATAACTGCTAAACAACAACAACCGTTGAACAGCAACAAAATCAAAAGACAAAAGGGGGGTCTCCTGTGTCACTCGAGGTTTCACTGAACGCCATTCTTTGGGCTATGATGTCTTCCTGTGCCTTTACAGCTACTTTGAGAACGTCGCTAAACACCTTGTTGAAGATGCGGGCATTCCTTTCTTTCCAAGTGTTCCACAACGCATGAATGATGATACCATATATCTTGCTGCTTTCTTTTCCTGTTCTCCCTTCCCCACAGGAGTGCCACCACTTAGCTAGGTCATCATGTGTGGTATGAAGGAACACATCGTGAGCGAGGCCATTCATTGTGGATACTTTGCGCAAGACCTGTCTGGCGAAGGAGCATTCGGTGGAGATGTGAAGGGCGGTTTCTGGATGAATCCCGCAGAGCGTGCATGTGGAACCGTTTTCCCAGCCTCGTTGCTCAAGCTTATCTGCTGTTAGGATTTTCTGTTGAATAAGAAGCCAGGCATGGGTTTTACATTTTTGTTCGGCGTCTGCTGTCCAAATTGTTGCGGCGTTAAACTTGGCGTATGATCCAGAAAATTGAATCCTGTATGCCAATTTGGCGGAGTATTGTGCATTGCCTGTCCAGTGCCAGGCAATCAAGTCTGTCATTTGACCATGCAGTTGGGTTTACTGTATGAGATTCCAGAGGCAGATGAACTGGTGTGCTTGTCTCGTTGTGTGGATATTCCTTAGTGGTTTCAACCATCTATTATCTTCTAGTTCGTGAGCTATGGATCTATGCTTTCTTTTGACTAGCAGGAAGAGATCTGGAGCAAGCTCGCATGGGGCTGTCGCTTGGACCATCTGGAAGTCCAGAACTTAGCTGTTTGTCTGTCTCCTATTTGGATCATCGTTGAAGCTGCAAAGCAGGATGCATCTGTTTCATCACAGGGTGTCTGTTGGCCAAACCAAGGTTTTTTCACTGTGTTCCATTCGTTCCATAACCATCTGAATCTGAGGGCTGCACTGAATCTCTGTATATCCTTGATCCCTAGACCTCCCATATCTTTTGGTCTGCATACCTGTTTCCAATTCACCAGACATTGTCCCCTCAGATCAGGACTCATCTCCTTTCCAAAAGAAGGACCTGAGGATCTTTTCAATCTTTTTTATCGCCCATTTATCTAGTTTGAAAGTTGATAAGAACTAGACAAGGCAAGGTGACAACACTGAGTTTATGAGTGTGAGCCTTCCTGCTCTAGAGAGCAATTTTCCTTTCCATCCCGCCAGTCTGGAAGCTAGCTTATCAAATATTAGCTGCACATCTGCTCTTCGAAGCTTTGAAGTGTGTAGTGGTAACCCGAGATAGGTGCAAGGGAACTGCATTAACTGTGCTTGAAAATTCTGCGTGATGTCCTGTAGGTTGACCTGTGAGCATCTAATAGGGTAGATGCAGCTCTTCTGAATGTTGGTTTGAAGACCTATTGTCTCTCCAAAGACGTGGAGACAGTTTTGTATCGCTTGCAATTCTGATCTTTCAGGGTTTGCAAAAATCGTCGCATCATCCGCATATAGGGATATTCTAAGCTCATTTGTGATACCTGTAATTGGTTTAATGAGGTCGACCTATATTGCTCGAAGCAGTAATTTCTGTAGAGGATCAATTGCTAGAATGAAAAGCAAGGGAGATAGCGGGTCTCCCTACCGGAACCCTCGACGGTGTTGTAAACTTTGCGTACGTTCACCATTAATGATGAAGCAGCTCGAGGAAGAGGCTAGAACACAAGCAACCCAGTTTCTCCATCTTGGACCAAAACCAAGGTGCTCAAGCAGCTCAATCAAGTATTCCCAGCTAACTGAGTCAAATGCGTTTTGGATATCTAGCTTGAGGAACAGGCTTGGGGTCTGTTTCCTGTGCAACATTTTGATGATATTTTAGGTATAAATGAAGTTGTCTTGAATTCCTCTCCTTTTGATATATGCACTCTGTGTCCTCGAGATGATTTTTTCAAGCTCTAGTCCTAGCCGGTTGGCCATTATCTTTGTGACTATTTTGCCAAACGCATGGATTAAGCTGATTGGGCGGTAGTCTTTGATTGTTGATGCCTGCTTTTCCATTGCAATAAGCACCACATCTGCGTTGTTCAAGAGGCTTAATCTGTCGTTGCGGAGGCAGCAGAACTGGTTCATTGCCAGGATTAGATTATCCTTAATAATTCCCTAGTAATGCTTGTAGAATTTGTTTGTGAACCCATCTGGACCCGGGGATTTGTCGTTTGGCATTGAATTTATCGTGTTTAGGACTTCCTCCTTCGTAAATCTGTTTTCAAGATGAGTAAGACTGTGTCTCTGTATCCCTAAGAGCTCCCAGTCTAGCGTGTGGCTTCTCTGCCTTTTTGTTCCTAGGACTGATTTGAAGTGTTGGGCTAGAAAGTGCTTCTTCTCGTTCTGGTTGTAGACCGTTTGCTCATTGATCTGAAAGGAGAGTATGGTGTTTCGTCTCTTGCGTGAATTTACCTTGAGATGAAAAAATCTTGTGTTGGACCTGGAGAAGCGGCTCCTCTTCTTGTGGGGATAGTTGAGTCTTGAATGGAAAGCGTTCAGGGGATCGTGAGCGCTCCCACTCCTGGCCATCTTCACTGAATATCTTGTTATGAGAGCTCAGAATTGTCAGATTGGGGGGAGCAGCATTGTGGTGGTAATCTCTCTGTCTTCCTACTCTCCTGTTAGAGCCTCTGTTTCCTCTCAAATGTCGAGTTCTTCCCTGTGTGGTGCTGTGAGATGGTGGCACATCCCACCCGGAAGGATGACGCGCACGCAGCGGGGTCCTGCTGCGTTCATGAACATCATTGGAGTCATCTGAAGGGGGGGTTATCCTGTCATGGATGGAACGCCTCGGAGGCTGGAGAGGGCCATCACGAACACCAAGCTCCCAATGATACGAAGTGTGCACAGGGCCACCGTCATCAGAGGAGGGTGGGGAGAGTTCTCCGCTACGTGGGCTCGCCGGGTCTTGGGCATGGAACGGCGGACTGTTCATCGGAGGCTCGTAGTCGACTATCTGATCAATGTGGATGAGCACCGGGTGCGACAAGAATCGCAGTGGAGGTCCACGAGGACGGCCCTGGCCCGCGAAGCGCCGTGTCATAGCATCTGAGTCTGCTGGAGAATCTAGGCAACGGGCGGCTTGTTCTGTGGTGTATATGCCAGAGCGAGGGATGGAATCAACGCTGTTTGTCGACACCCACACGCACATGCATGCCGTCTCTTTATCTGCGAGAGGTTCGTCGAACACGCCCTCTTGAAGACCTATGTGCGCCAGGACTGCTGCCACGGCGTCTAGTCCCTACTCGGAGCGCGGCACTCCCTCGATGCAGAGGCGCAGGCGAAAACGAGCCTGGTTTACATTCCCTATAGCCAGCCGCGACCAGGGTCGGAAGCGCAGGCTTAGCTCCTCGATGTTCAGGCCTGGCTCATCCAGCACCATTGCGCGAACATCAGGGTCTCGGAATACTGCAAAGTATTCCTTGGCACCCAGCATAGTGACTTCCACCTCTTCCCGCCTTATCACGAAGTAGTCGGCTAGAATCCGACAAATTTGCCTGTTGGAGCTCTGCAGGTGTTGGTTGAGAAGAAGCACTATGACACCTGTGGAGGACAAGTCCCTTTCCTCGCTCATCATCCTGGCGGAGAGCCTGCTGTAGCAACGAATATTGTCTGGACGAGTAGACCAGGCGTTTCCTGTCGCAGCCATGCTGGAGAGCAACGGGGGGAAACTGTTTTTGTTGGACGGTGCTGGTCCCCTGCTTGCTGGGACGCGGCGACGAAGATCTGTAGGGCACCAGCGGGCTAAATGGCCTGAGCGGCTACAAAGCAAACAGCGTGGAGGTTCTCTGCATTCTGCAACGTAGTGCTTTGGACTGAGGCAACGGAAACAGCAACCTTGAGCTCTTTTCTCAAACAGGGCGGACAAGAGTGGGTGCCTTTACTCTGATAGGTGGAATATGTGCTGTGAAGTGGCTTCGCCCCAACCTATGAACAGGAGCTTGGGCTCTCTTGTCTTGAATGCGGAACGAACTCTCCTGCCTGTGGCGCTGGGAATAAGGAATGGGAGGCTGTAGCAAGCTGTGCGTCTGATTTCGTTTGTACCTGCGATTTGAAACCTGTATCCACGGATTGTTGTTGCCATCAAGGCAATGTGAGTCCTGTGGAGCAACTTGCTGTGAGAGTTGAATTACTGGTTGCCAGCGCCTCTCCTGCAGTGACACGGAGTCGCCATTACTCTTCTTGAGGTGACATGGGAGTGGCTCTGCCTGCAGCATAGGCGCCTTACCGCGCGCAACGGCATTAATGGCTTGGATATTCGGGGAGACGGCAGGGGCAGTAGACAACTGGATCTGGAGCTGGGCATGGGGAGAATCCAGAAGCTAGGTTTCCGGAACAAAGTCTGGGGAAGAGACCTGCTGTGGATCCAGATCTGGGCCTGGGGAGCGGTTGGGTGGCAGGGGAGGGAGAGGCAGGGCGAGGACCGGGGGTTTGCGGGCTTGGCTTGGCGACGGAGGGGGTGGGGGGTGGGGGGCGGGGGGTGGAGGTGGTGGGAAGGGGGGTGGCTGGCGGTGGATGGGGGGTCGGCGGCGCGGGCGAGAGGGGGGGCGGTGGCGGCGGAGAGCGAGACATATTTTTTTGAACAGACTTGCAGCACAGTCGACCGTCTTGAAGGTCACTTTTTGACAACTAGCTGTCGGAATCATCCTGCTTGACATCGGAATCTTCTTTCGGCTCTTTATATTTATTTCTCTTTTCAGTTGGTCATCTTTTTCTCTTTCCATCTCCAGCCTTGGCCACTATTGGTGAGGTCTCCGATAAGGAATGAGCTTGGAAAAAAGACAACAAAAAATCAAGAAAGAAATAATCAACAAATGATTGAAAGAACTGAATCATAGATTTCTATCATTAACAAATGACACGCACGGAGGAGTAGATCCGTGAATCATCTATGACAGCGGCTCGCGTGGTCCAAGGACTCGATGGTGGAGAGTGGTGCTCATCGTCGGCTTGGCCAGCACAGTCAAGTTCATCCACTGTGTCGACACCTTCAGCCTCTTCACTGAGTGCTTGTCGTCGCCTTCGCCATCGCAAGCTTCGCATTCATTAGCGTGAGTGCACCTGTCGACTTGCGGGTGCAATGCTTGCCCTCTCTTACTTCGTGTTTGTTGGTGAATTCTTTTGTGTATTCTAAATGCAATGCAAGTGATGGAATGTAGTAGTGGCATCTGCGGAAGAATCTACAAAGTGGTAGACCTCTATGTATTGACGGGGAGGGGAGCATGTCATCATCGCTGACAAATCCAAGCACTCGCCCCAACTCTCTTTGATTTGTGTTGAATTGAATGTTTCTTGTATGGTAATCGGAGCAGTTAGGAGTGTAATCTAGCCTTATAATTATTGTCAAATATTTCTATGCAATGAACAATTTGTAATGCTTGCTTGTTAAGTGTTGTTTCTATGTAATGTATCATTCAAGTGTTTCTTTGTTGCTTGAGCTTTGGTGCTTCTAAGGAATTTGGTTCTTTTGAATAATAATGAGCTCGAGCTGAAATAAAAACTTAAAGATAGATCTTTTTTTAATTCTAAAATAAATATCACAGCTGATTATAAAATTGAACCATCTATAATAGGAGTCTTATCATAGACGATTCCATTTTAGAACCGCTTATAGTGTTCATTTTTACATATGGTTGAAAATTCGTCTGTAACAAGGTTGCCTCATCACAGACTTTTGCGTTTAGGTGTTTCAGAAAACTACATTTGAAAGTGATTCTAGATCGTTTGTGATAAAGTTATCTGTAGCAGCGAGAATCAAATATCGGTTTGTGGAATGTTTGGACATAATATATTTCTAGGTAATCATTTTTAAAGCCGAATTATATTAGTTTTGGATACGAATCCAATGTACTTTTGGACTAATCCACAGCCGACGTGAACAGACTCGTTCAGCGCGAACTTTTCTCTGTGCAAACCACGTTCAGACTTTAGCATAGGCGTAATAGCATAGGCGTTTTGCAGCTTCTGATTTAAATAAGCTGCCGACACACGACTATAAATATCGGTGACATTGGATCCCCAACACAAACAAAAGTACAAAACAACGTACCTGACCGCTGCCACGTCTCTATCAGCCCCGGACGGCCGTAGCTTGGTATTGTGGCCATGCTGATTGGAATGTTCGAGTTGTTTGCTTACGTGAAAGAATATTTAACACATGAAGCATCTTAGATGTGCAAACCTGAACCTGAATGGACACATCAAGAAGAGCGGTTTTAACGTATTTCACCACGCTTTTCGGATTGAACTGTGGAATATTCGGTCTGAGGAATAGGTTGGTCAAAGGATCAACGTACTTTTCATCTTCTTGTGTAGTTTCAGAAATAGAATGAGTTGACGATACTCATCGCCATGCCAATCCTCATCACCACGACACCATCACAACAACAATGAGTAGTAATATGGCCACGCACTTTCTCCTCGATGAAATTGTGGGCATGCAGCTCGTGCCACCACTTCAAAATCTAAAAAGAAAAGGTCACACACGAAAACAAAAACCGTATGATGACCTCATAGTGGGCCAACAGTCCAACACCTCTAGTCCTAAAATCAAGCAAGCTCCCTCAAAAAAGATCACGCACGCTCTATATGGACCGTCCGCATTAACAAAGTCTTGGTATTTAATACTTAATAATTTGACGGAATAACTAGGATTACGTGAACACATCACGTTGGATAACGATTTCTTTTACTTCCTTCATTTCAAAATAGATAAGGTTTGTGATTTTGTATAGTCTTTGGTATGTAATTTAGACCATTACTTCTTAAATGACTACGTAAATAAAATATTATAAAAATTTATATTGGCTAATCTAAGTTATTTTTAATTCATTAGTGATTGAAAATAACTGTATATTTTTTAATTTTGAAACGAATGAAGCATGTAATAGCACTATTCTCGAGAGGAAAGTTTGTCGAGTTTAAGAACCAGTAATGATAGACATGGCTTTATATTGTTTTTCGGCAGCAGCCACCAACAATATCAGTAGTGCTCTCCGATCAATAATAGCCTCAGAAACCAATAAAGCAACTCTAATCATACCATCAGTTTGGCAGTTTTATTGGAAAAACGTGCCAAGTTGCATTTTGTTGCGAGGACATTAGTTCTATTTAAGATATTAATATGGCATAAGGTGATTGAGATGATTTTGACTAGCTACTGGCCGATTCACTTCAAATGCACCAATTATTTCACACGAGTAACATCTCCGTGTTAGTATATGACAAGGCTTAAAAGACAGTTGGAAAAAACACAATTTTAGTGTTTTTTAAGGCAAACACAATTTTAGCTGAAGCGTGCATACGAATACAGAATGTTCCATTATTCCAAATTTGAAAGAGACTCAATGTGTGTAGCAGGTATGCTGGGGGCAACAGCATCCTAGCAGGATCACAAAACCGACAGAAACTGTCATTGCCACTGGTCGGATAGGGCGATTTAGCATTAAGAAACAGGAATGACCTCGACTTTTCTCAAGAGATATGCTAGATTCTAAGTCAGTCCAACGACCGAAAGCTCTGCCTTTTTCTTTTTCATTTTTTAAGAGAATACTTACGGTTTAAGTTACTGATTAAAGACGTTAACGAGATTGCTTGTTTGATAGCAGTAGTAATCATCTGCGATTAGTTGAAGTGTGATTGAAGGGAGATATTGGTTGTGGGGAAAACAGAAGGCAATTATTGATTGTTTTGAGCCGTGGTGATTGCTTCAATAGGCGCTGAAAGGAACAGCACAACACATCGAGGTTGCGTTGAGACAATCCGGGGTAGTAATTAATTATTTGAGGTCGGCGGGAATCATTTTTCAAGTAGTAGTCCTTACTTGGCTCAGGAATATACCAGTTCCAGACCTGATTAGTTCTCTGAACTCAAGGGCCCCTGCGGATTAGTTTGTCTGAAGCCTGAACAAACAAGTTGAAGAAACTAAGATTTTAACTGAATTTCCATCGTACGCTAAACATGTCCAGATCACCACACCATCGAAGTTTGCAAGGAGAAAAGGGATTATTAAGCTTTTGCAATAGAAATGGAAAATTAAGTACTCAGTAAACGAGAATTAAGGGAAACCCGAAACAGCTCTGTTCATTCACATACCCCAAGTATCATCTACATCCGGATCGATCGATACACGGGGAGGAATCGACTACATCTCAGAGCCCAGAAACGTACAGTAGGTAGTAGAAAAGAAAACCAGGGAAGAGTCAACAAAGGAGCTAAGCCACGAAAGCAGCCGTGGAGACCTTCTAGAAGCCCCGGCAGAGGCTGAGCCTGTCGGCCCACGGCCGCGGCTGCCGGAACCGGCTGTGCCGCCTGGGCGCCGGCGCCGGCGCTGGCGCCGACGTGGTGCGGCTCAGCATCTCCCACATCACGCGCACGTCCTCGTACTCGCACGTGCTCACCTCCTGCCGAAGCCTCCACAGCCCTGCAACCAAGCAAGCAAGCGAGCCGGAGTTAGGACTGAAGGCCAAGCTAGAGCTAGCCTACGTGGACGGACGGCAGCCGTCGGATCACATCACAGAACGGCGAGCGGCGGCCTTACCTGACTGGCGAACCCCGAAGCGGGCGGCGACGCCGAGCCAGACCCGCCGCACCGGCAGCACGACGCGGTCCCACCAGTAACCCATCGCTGGCGGAGGCCGCTGGAGTGGTCGTCGGATTTCTTTTGTGTCGTCGGAGACCAGACCACCCAGACAGCAGAGGAGCCTCCTTCTCCCACGGTCATTACACCGGGGCCTGGTCCTCTTCTCCGTGCTCGTATTTGTACACGCGGGTGGGGAAGGGAACGCACCGATTCTTCGATCTCTTAATACACTGACATGTGGGGTCCAGAGTTGTGGTTTACTGTGGGGCCCAGGCGTCATCTGGTTGGGTAGGTGAGGTGGGTGTGGAGAGTTTGTTAAGGGTGGGGCGGCGGGTACGTGCCCGGATGCGGTAGGCGGCCTCGCACACGTAGGCGCGGGGTGCTGATAAAGTGGGGCCCTAGATGGATCCGTGTGCAGTCGTAACTGCGGGTATGTGGCAGTTGAGTGGTGGTTACTGGGCTGTGCCACTGGATGGAGGAGTTAGGTCACCCGCGCGAGCTCTTGGGTCCTCACGCTGCGAGTACTTTGCAACAGCAAATAATTTTGATAGATATGAAAGGAGCGCCTTTGTAGATTACTACGTCCTCAGGTCAAGAGTTTCAGGATGACACGGTAGACTAGAGTTTAGTTTGTGATTACTTACATGTGTTGTGTTGCATTTATTCTGTAGTTTATTATTTAAAAAAGCACAAGAACATGAGAAAGTTGATTAGTTAAATGATAAAATAATGATTAGACAAATAAGATTATTATAATTCACCGGCCAGCGTAATGCCAAATGCAGCCTATATCTAAAGATTTATTTTCACACATGTAGTGTGGATATTATTTAGTCTCTAGCATAGGAGATGGAACTTTGGAAGCTTACTCTAAGCATTGCATGGGCGTACCAACATTCAAGCTTTGAAGCAATCTTTGTGCTTGTCGGATCCACATGCAAGAAAGTGATTGGACAATAGAGACGAGAGAGAAATTAATTTAGCATTTAACTGAATCCAAGTTAACATAAGATTATAGGCTAGTTGTTGGTCCAATTTTAGGGGCAATATAGTCTTTAAGAGTATCCGCATACTAGGATGCTACTTTAACAGAAAGCAAAGGAAAAAGAAATTAACTAGCATTGGAGATAAGGTACGCGCGAGTAGGAAGTAAGACCAAAAATCTAAGCATCAAAGTTAAGCTTAGCAACAGGTGTCAAACTTTTTATTTTCCAATTTTTATTTAAGTAGAGAAATTCAAAGGATTCAGTATCAAATTAGCATCTAAAGGTGGAGATAAATCTGATGTGTGTGCCTAGCGCCTAGGTTATATCCTCTTGAGCAAGTGGTGATTCGGGCACGAGGTAGCTAATGGTGGTGCCGTCTAGCTAGAGGCAGAGGTGGCTAGCGAAGGAAGACGTAGGTGCATGTATGGTAGGACGAGTCTTGTCATGTTCCACTCCTCGATATCTTAATATCAAAAGACAACTTGTAATTGGAGACGCCACCTCGATAAGAAGCAACAAAGAAAAAAATGGAGACGCCACGTTAGAACGGTTTTAATTCTACCATTATAAAAGCATACAATTAAAAAATAGTAGGAACTAAATGTCCTAGGGAGTTGAAAGCATAGGAATACATAATTAAAGTTATTTAGTTAGAATTTTCTTTAGAGATTAGTTACATGCATAGTAGTTGTACACACAAGACCTCTATAGGAAAAATTATAATCCTATAAATTAAACAACTATAGGAAGAATTTCTAAGAAATAAAATCCTATAAAATTTCTTAAATCAAAGACGCCCTTGATTTTAAAAGTTTATAAATTCTCACGTAGCCGATGAAGAAGGAAATCACCTTTCGTTAAACAAGGCCGACCATATTTGAGTAGTCATTTAATTTATATATGATAATAATGTAATCTAATTAAGAACGTGAGAATTTCTAGATGTTTTCCTTCCATTAGTTTATTCAGTGTGGGAAATACAGTTGTATAGGAAACAGATATTTAATCGTTAATGATAAGAAACCCATATAAATAGCAAAATATACGTTAAATGGGAAATAAATAATACAATTGTGAGGGCTAATCGCCAAAATTTGTCGAGTGGCTACCAATTGATCCATTCTACAAGCCGGACAAGAGAAATCTGACAAATAAATTCCCTTGAGGATCCATAGGTGGAGATCACCAACTGGGAATTCCATCAAATTTATAGCAAATCTACAAGTCTAAGCGTTATGGAGTACGAAACAGCCTCGAGTTAGGCTGGGTAAGTTAACAGATCGAAATTCTCAGAAAAAATATATTTTTTATCTTTTAATTATTGTCAAAGTGTAAATTTCATCTTAAAACTATTAAATTAGGTACATTTGACCCTCAACTATCAATACCATGCAGTTTTCATCTATGCGGCCATTTCAAAGTGATTTTGACCCATATAGATGCCATATGTCTACGACATGTATGCCATATCTTCTAACAAAAATACAAAAAGGTGATGCATTTTCCCACGTGTCAGTTCATTCCTCACCTTCTTCCTTCTCTCTCTCTTTCAATCTTCCCATGGGTAAAACAAGGGCTACAAGGGCAAAGATCAACACCGACAGTGCTCCGGTACGGATTAGGCGAGACAGGCATCCGAAGCAAGCTTTTGATGGTGATCTTGTTGACGTGGTACTTCGGGTGAAGTGGATCTCGCGCTACTCGTCCTTCCTCCACCGGCGCCTCCGTCTTCTTCTCCTCCTAATTTCGTCAGCGCCTCCGTTCTCCTCTCCTCCCCATTTCGCCAGTGCATCCATCCTCCTCTTCTCCCTATTTCACTGGCGGCTTTCACATCACGGTGGGCACTTGCTCCATGCTGATCCACCCTAAAGAGCCCCCGTCTCGGTCATCTCTGATTGAATCAGACCGCTGCTGGCCCTCTCCGACCAGATCAGGACGTCGACAGCCCTCTGACCGGATCCAGCCACCACCAGCTCTCCTTGATGCCGCCCACTATCACTTGGCTCTCCTTCGGCCTAGGTGAGCTCTCCACCACGACCTTCGCCTCCCTCCTCCTCATGTCCTCTTGGTCCGCGCCGAAGAGATGAAGGGAGAGAAGAGATGCGTTGTGGAGGACGGTGTAGGAGGACGAGGACACATGGTGGCATGGGGTTGAGGTGGAGGAGGAAGCCACGGGACAACATGTGGTTGAGGAGGAGCGGAATAGGGGTGCCTGAGTTGAGGAGCGGGCTGTTGCCCATAGAGAAGGAGAGAATGAGAGACTTAGATGAGGAAAAAGAAGAGATAAATGGCTAACAGGTGGGCCCATCAATTTTAATTATTAATGTGTTGACTAAATGCCAAGTCATTCGAACGTATCAAAAATCACTTACATGCAGGTGCCATGTCATTCAAAACTGGGGTTAAATATACCTGATTTTAGAGTCTATGATGAAAATTATACTTAAGCTTATATTTAAATATATTTTTTTCTAAATTCTCAACGTCCACCCGGTTAGTCAGTGTCTGCATCTTACTAAATATCACGGCACACGTACGCGCGTTGATTTTTCTCGTCGTGATTGCGACACTCGAACGAAGCTTGTGGGAGAAGCAAACCTGTCGAACTCTGAGGGCAAAGCTGCTCCCAGTTTCATGCTGCTGCTGGTGCTGCTGCTAGCGATGCAACGTCTGTGACCAATGGACCGATCGCTTTAACTAATCTCCTCCTCTCTTCCGTTTGGAGCGCCACATCCATCATGGTGTCATGGACTAACAACTTGGTGGGCTACGGAGGCCGAGTTGTTGAGAGAGGCCATCATGTTCTGCACTCCGAGTCTCCGAGTGCATGCGAATGGGATGGATGGGTACGCTTTTCCCGGTGCTCGGGCCGTTAACGTTTCCATTCCACCGTTGAGAGCCCGGGACCGGGAGACAGATCGAACAAGCAGCAAACGTAGCAGTATTCGATGCAAAAAAGTGGCTCCTCAAAGGAAAAATTCGATGCAAAAACAACAGCCAACAGAGGGCTTGGACCGTACCGAACCGGCTGTGGCGCTGCGCTCGTGATCCTAGCACAACTCGAGTTAACTGTCTGTAGCAGTGCTCTTCCAGCCCTCCGTACGACGGGAAACCCACTGACAGGTGGGCTGGGGCAGCGGTCAGCACGCGGGCCCCGCGCCTCACAGGCACAGCGGCACGGACAAGCAAGGAAGCAAAAGTCGCCGCGCCCCCAGCCACCACGCGCAGGAACGGGAGGCCCCACGGCTCGGCACGGCACGGCACGGCACGGCACGCCGTCGCAGCAGCTGCTGCAGCTCCCCACAAACTACCGTCTCTTTTCGCCCGGCCAAAAGCTAGAGGGCGCAAAGCAACCAACGTCGAAGCCCCTCTCCCCTCCCCTCCCTCGATCGAGCCCGACGCGCCTAGCCGCCCGGTGGCCTGTGCCCTCCTCCTCTACACCCAAATCCAGTCTCCTACGACGTGCATCCTTCTCCCCACCCACCGATTCCGACCCGATTCCGTGGCGCCGAGACCACAACCGGGCCCGCCGCGGGAGGGGAGCGCTCGCCTGTGGGGGTAAGGAAGGAGCTGAGCCCGTTCGATCCGGGGTGAGATGTTCGCGAGCCGGCCGGCGGTGCACCCGGTGGAGGCTCCGCCGCCGACGGATCCGGTGGAGCAGCCCACGGGGGTGCTCATGAAGGACCTGCCCGGGATGCCCGGCACGGCCGGCGGCCTCGGCCTCCGCCTCGCGCAGTTCATCTTCGCCGGCGTAGCTCTCGCCGTCATGGCCTCCACCAACGACTTCCCGTCCGTCAGTGCCTTCTGGTTCGTCCCCACCGGCTCTACGCTTCTCCCCATCCTAGTTTCTTCTCTTCCGCGCTTCCGCGTTATTTCACTTCATTCTCCAACTGCTTCTGTAGGACTTGAGCATCGCGGTACATTTTAGTGTGGATTGTTGGTTTAGAAAGGGAACATGATGTGATCTGTGCTGCTTAATGGGTGAAGTGTGCGTACAGTTTTGAAGTTGGATGCCCTAGGGAACTCGTAGGAGAGTTAATTCCAGGCACTTCCTGCGTTGGAATTTAGCTCAATTTGGCAATAGGTTCCGAAAGCCTGGAGTGCTGTATGTAATGCAACCTGTAGACAGCTTTACCTGGTGTCTGCGTGGTCACTCCTGCCTCATTTGAGAGTGAACCAGCAGTGTGCATTTTGCTCTGGTTTTCGTTCACACCATTCGGGTCTAATCCGACCAGTGTTATCATCTGGGGTGATTTTAACTCAATGAATTTAGATCCAATGACGTACTGACATGATTTGAGCAATTAAGTAGCAAATTCTGTAGTTACACTTAACAACTGGTCTTTTTGGTCTAAATTTATAGGCATTGAACCGCAATGCAAAAAAAAAGGGCCGTTATCTTTGCAGTGCAAACTTCAGTACTTTGAATTGAGTTAAATTAGGTTGGGCTTGGATTGAACAATCTATCCCCAGGTTGAACTTTGACAAGGGCACAAGGCTTAGGTTAAGTTTGACAAGGCTTACGTTACGGCAGACTTGCTATATCTACAATTTAATTCTTGTTACACCATGTCTCTGGATAACAATATTTTTCACGTGATTTCCTTCCTTATGTGGTTATGCCATCTCCAAAAATATAATGTATTATGTATTTACTTAACCTTTTATAAATGTCTGAAGTTTCATTTTATGCATGTCACAACACAAGGACCTTACTAATAAATAGTATTAGCAGTCTCTTGTCATTAGAGATTCGTTTTTAGCTATGTAAATTGTGCAACCTCATTACTTCATTCCATGTTCTCCCTTCTATTGTATTGAATTAAGTACTTATCTTCAGTATACTAAACTGCATTTCTATTTTATAATTTATGAAACTTCCATAGGCAGAACAGTATATCGTCACATTATCTACCAGAATTACACTGATATCCCATAGTTCTCACCCATATTGCTGAGTTCTGTTAAGTTTGTTGCAGTGCAAAATTTTATTTTGATAAACACTGAGGGACAAGCAGGATTTTTACTCTTTATGGACAAGTATTTTTTTTTGAAGTAGGTGTTTGATAGAATAAAAGGGGCATGTGGGCTTGTGTCACTGCATTACCTTGCCAAACAATTCCTGGTACAAACATGTTGACGCCCAACCTTTAAAGTTAATTATGAAATTATTTCTGAAGGATCTCAGATCAAAATTCATCTTATGAATCATACCCCAATATGGAGTGTTTATCATATTGTCCACTTCAACATGGTGCTCTTCCTGCATTAGTTTAGCATCTTAAGAGGAGATTAAGACTTCTACATCTGAAATTATCATATAGGTCCTTTTTATAATTTCCAGTTTATTTAGCTAAATTCTCTTGGGCATGCAGGTATCTCTGGTTTCGTTACTTATTTGCTGATTGTATGGACATGCCATTGCTCAACAGAAATCCATCATTTGCATTGTTGTGATGTATGGTTGGTCTGATTTTTTTTGGGTGAAATAGGCCTGTTTGGGCACTTTTTAGTTGGCTCCAATTTATACTAGCAACAAGGATAGTGTTGATGCTTTGGAGTAAAAGAAAACTCTGCTGTGTCTAGTTTCTTGCCTTTGTGCCTGCCGCAGTCAAATCTCCCTCACAGAGCCATTCTGTATTTCTACCATAGATTACACATCCTCAAGGCTTTTTTTTTAATCTTAAAATTTTGTATCTTTTACACCATAACAAACTGATGAATTGCTGTTTTGGGCAGCTACCTTGTTGCAGCGGCCATATTGCAATGCCTATGGAGCTTTTCACTTGCCATTGTGGATATATATGCATTGCTTGTTAAGCGTTGTTTACGGAACCGTCGCGCTGTTTGTCTATTCACTATTGGAGACGGGGTAAGTAAATATATGTCTAGGCTCCTCTTTCTGCTGCTACGAAATCTACTTGGTCAATCTACTTTCTATCGTTTGTATGATTTAAAAGATAGATGTTGAGAAATGCCTCAAAAGTGCTACCTGTAGTGAACTTGTCCATGATAAGCATAAGCATACTACTTTGTAACTTAATACCATTCCAACATTATTTTAAGAATATTAGTTGGTGGTGGTATAAAATAAGAAATAATATTCTGCAATAAAAAAAGTACTTGGATTATGAGAGTTGAATGAAGTTGCATTTTTATTGCAAGTACCTGCATTCTATGTTCATCTTGGAAAGTAAGAATGCACTGTCTTTGACTTCCTGAGACCTATTTTAGTGATCATGGTTGTTTCTTTGTAGATCACGGCAGCACTAACTTTCGGTGCAGCATGCTCATCAGCAGGCATCACTGTCTTAATTGATAATGATCTGAACATATGTTCTGAAAACCATTGCGGAAGTTTCGAAACCGCGACGGCAATGGCATTTATGAGCTGGTTTGCTCTTACACCATCCTTTCTGTTGAACTTCTGGTCGATGGCTTCTGGATGAAAACAATCAGGAAGATAAGAGTTTGACATTTGAACGGTTTTGTGCACCCAACTATGGTTTAGTGACAACCGGATAGAGTGGCACAGCTAATCGTATTGAAACCGGAAGCTGATGTACGCCTGGGGAATCACACGTATCTAGTACAACTCTGTAAAAAGAATAGGTGATGGCTTGTTTTGCAAATGGGTTGCTGTGGAACTCTAAAATTCTTCTGAGCCAGGCATGCGCCCTGTAAAAGGCTTGAACTGGTTGAGTTTCTGTGTCCTGAATCATGTCTATAGAGAGCTAATGGTGCTGACGAATTCATGATAAGTAGGCGCAATGTTGTCATCTTTGGATAGAAGATGCACTGAACTCTCTTCATGTGGATCCTCTTTATCTTCTTTTTATTCCCTTCTCATTTCGTCTTGACCTTTTTGTTTGTTCTAAGGTTCTCTCTATACGTACAATAACCAAAATCCAGGTTGTATCTATATGTCAGTGAAGTCACTTGTCACGGGCTGGAGATGCATTACTGGCCAGGAAAACGTTATCGTAATCGTCCCAGAAGAGAATGGTTTTGATCACGCTAATGTCTGCTTACTTCGCAGTGGTAGAGAACTCTACACTGAAGCCGAGCTTCGAAATTTTACACTGGATTATTTTCCTTTTAGAAGCTTGACATGATGTACCGGTAAATGGTGACGCAAAATACAAACTGTACACTACACCATCCTAACATGCGTGCTTGTTTATGTTCAAGTAACATTACTACCTAGCCATAGAACTCATGCACCATGAAAGACAAAAACTAAGAAATGGAGTGCCTCCGATCCTTGGGCGGCTTCGTGCGCGCCTTCCCGCCGCCCAGACCGTCGCGCACGAACGGGTTGAGCCGCCCGAGCTTCTTGGACACGCTGTTCATGAACCCACCACCGCCCCCGCCCTGCTTCTTCGGCAGCGGCGGCCTCCCCGACGCCGGGACGCCGCCTCCTCCCGCCGCGAACGGCGCGGCCGCCGGGTCCCTCAGGCGCATCTTCATCTGCAGCAGCTCCATCCTGAGCTCGTCGTTCTCGCGCTGCAGCCGTGACACCTCGCTGGACGGCGCGCTCCGGTACCGCCCGTTGAAGCTCGGCGTCGGCCTGTATGACAGCGCCGGCGACTCGCCCCCGGCGTACGACGGCGCGCCGCTCGGCGGCTGCGTCGGCGGGGCCTCGCGGAGGCGCCGCTGCTCGTGGTACAGCACCTGCACCACCGTCTGCACCGGCAGGCGGTCGTTCTGCGCCGCGTGCGCGCACGCCTCCCGCGACAGCTTCTGGCAGTCCATCACCCTGCACACCTTCTTCCTCTCGCCCTCGCTCAGAGACGGATGCGCCTACGTAATTAATCCACAGAAGCAAAACGAACAATCACATCGGAGCACTTAAACAAGTAAATCAAGATCGATTTTAATGTCACCTTCTAACCTTCAAGTAGATATCGATGGCGCGGTACATGCCGTCCTCGTTGAACCTGGCGCGCTCCGGGATCAGCTCCGCGAGGCCGGTGAACTTGTCAATGGGCAGGTTCACGTCCGAGGAGATCTCGGCCAGGTAGCTCTCCATGAGCCTGCCGACCTGCCCGACGTCGTTCGGCGGCGAAGCCGCCGAGACGAAGTCGTCGTCCGTGCTGTAGTCCAGCCGGGTCGCCTCGCCCTCGTGCTCCAGGTAGCCGACCAGGATCCTCTGCACCGCGTCGACGTCAAACGCGGTGCCGGCACCCTCGGGCGAGAAGGACGGGATGAGGAGGTCGTCGAGCACGGCCTGGCCGAGCTGCGCGGCCATCCGGTTCTCGAGGTCGAGCCGGCACGCCAGCGTCGTGTCGAGATAGATCGCTGCCCGGAGCAGCATCGACAGGAAGCTCACTGACATGGTGTTCTTCTCCCTCGGCAGGAGGCTCACGATCGTTTCAAGAACCACCCGCTTCTCGTGTTCCTGCCTCGGGTCCATCTTCTTCCTATCTCGTCCGTGCGTGTCCTGCACCAAACAGCTCGACAATGTCAGGCGCAATCAACAATTGTACTGTGTTTGTACACGTGTTCGACTCACCAGTCTTCGCAGGGATTTCTGAGCATAGAGCATGATCAGTGTTCCCATGGCGATGCCCTTGAGCCCCCTCGCCTTCATCGCAGTCATAACTCTCTGGAAGGTGTCGATCCTAAGCTCCGTCAGCTCGTCGGCCCACCAGTCGTCGACCGCCTTCGGCGGCAGCACCGACGGTGGCACGCTCACGCCGTCGTAGCCACCGGCATCGGTGTTCAGGGACATTCCGAACTGGCTGTCGCTGCAGGTTATGCTCGCGATGGCATCGATGCACCTGCCGATCAGCTGCAGCTTGTCGGACGCCGGGAGGAGCTCCTCGGACCTGCGGAGCGCGGTGACCGCGCCCGCGAGACTCGACAGCGCCACCTCCTCCAGGTAGGCATCCGTCCTGCCGATCAGGTTGCCGGGCTTGCACTCCTCGGTCATCTCCAGGTGCTCGGCGGCGCACCGCAGCATCGCGACGTTGTCCACCGTGATCTCGAAATTGACGCCGTAGCAGAACTTGATGACGAGCTCGAACGCCTTGGCGTCGCCGGGCATGCCCGCGATATCGAGGTGGGTGACCCTGGAGCCATTGAATCCTGACACCAGCTTCCTTATGTAGCCACATTTAGATGCCAATGGGAGCTGCAGGAAAAACCGCACACTTGTAAAAGCTCAGGAATTTTTGTTCTTCTGATATCTAGAACACGCGGCAAAAAGTTGGGGTTAATTACCTTGTGCAAGTTGAATGTCCCCTCCCCAACTTGGATGGTAATATCGCTTGGGAATTCTTGTGAAAGGATCCTGTAGCACTCAAATAAAAGAAATTGTTTGGGCTCATTAACAACTAATGTCTTACGACAAATCTCAGCTTCAGTACTTGATTCGAAATTAAAAAGTGATCAGTGATGATACAGAGCTAGCTTTGCCTACACAGAAAAACTAACTAAAAAAGTACTTATCGCTGTACGTTGCTTGGTTGAAAACTCTTAGCCTATCATGATCAATGTTACGTTGGAAGAAGAAACAGAGTTCGTCAGCAATTTGGACGATCTGTCTGGAGTTGACCGATCGATTACAGAGGGTTAACACCACGTTTAACAAGGATCTATCCAATTAAATGAAGAATACATGTCAGCGGAAAGTAAAGTAAAATGGAGACACGGTTAGAACTAACCGAAGGCAAATGCGAAAACAAACTGACAAAAGGGAGGAACGACCAAGGATGATACCAACACGTAAATACGCAGTCAAACAACGAAAAGATGAGCTCGTAGCAGGGAGGATTGAGCGAAGGTACCAGTCACTGGTTCTCTTCATGGCAGATGAAACGAGCTGAGTCTGGGTCTGCATTCCGGAACTCTCACAAGTTGCTGCTCTCGCCTCCCCTTTTCTCTCCCTCTATGCCCTCCTCATCTTTATCTCAGCCAACGTCCACATCGGGGGAAATCGGGGCAGTACATCGAGTGAAGCAGGTGCAGCACTTGCGGATTGAGTTGCGTTTGCCACTGGACTCGGAAGCTTGCGGCGGCGTCTGAAAGCCACACAATGGCACGGCCCCTGTGGATAGATGGGGATCATGGGAGAAATGGAACAGGGCACACAACTCTGGTTGGCTGCTGTCCTTTTCTCTTCCCAAGAAATGCCCTTCACTTTGGAAGCTTGTGTTTTTTCGAAAAACGTACGTATATGCATACGTATTATCCTTTCACAGTCAAGAAAAACATACAAGTATGGAGTACGAAGACGGTAGGCAAACGGATACAGGAAAAAACAGCAAGCATTTTGAAACAGAAGAAAAAACTATTTACGCTCACAAGGGCCTTGCCACCGAAGTTGTTGTGGTCTCCTCCTGAATAATCGCCGTGGCTCCGTCGAGGCAAACTGCAGAGACCGACAACAACACAGACACCGACATCCGCAAGAAAACAAGACCTTAGCACAGAGACGTTTGTAGCTGCAGTAGGAGCCCACCATGTGAGGTGGGGACAAAAGTCCGGTGAATGACCATCGGCCGGGGCATCGCCCCGAATCTACCGCACTATTGCTCCGCTACCACCACGCCAGAACATCAGAGAAGAAAAGAAGAAGAAGAAAGGCCCAAACATAGCTTCATCGGATCCAGATCCACTTTCTACATCTGTCTTGCTAGATCAAACCCATATCTAGAGGACACTGCCATCGACCTCATTGAGGTTGGGGATCCAACTCATTGAGGCTACCGTCTTCAAACACATGCCACCATCACAACTGTCCTCGTAGGCCGGAGTTATGGACAATGTAAGACTCCTATACATCCTATCAGATTTGGACAAGATCCGCCAGACAAAACCTCCACTAGCTCCCTGTCGGAACTAGAGCTAGCGTTGCCGGAACAAGGATGGAGCGAGGAGGACTTATTTCGACACAGTGGTGCTGCCGCCACCTCTTGAAAACCTAAACCTAGACATGACTATGACTGTCAACACCATCCCCTCTCTCGTACCACCTCACGAGCGAGGTCTAATGGTCTTATCATTTTATTGGGCTGGCAGCAGTAGAGTAACTCGGGCTCAGATCTCTAGTCTGGATTTGGGCTTCTTATTGGGTTTGGACCCAACGTAGGCCCATACGGTATGGGCCATTAGCAGTCGTATGTGTAGACGCCCTGCTTGGTATAGAGGTTGACAGATGAAATGTCACAGTTGTTTGACGTTCAATATTTTTTTTTGTCACAGTTGTTTCAGTAAATTTTGCAAAACTTAAGGTATTTTTATATAAACTCACAATACTAGATTTGAGATCCTATTTCACAAAGCCACATATTTAAGCTCCTGTATCACAATGACTCACGTTTTAGAACTCACCATTATATACCGTCATATTTGTCACATTGACGAGGCGGGTCCACCTGATAAACTCTCAATCCTTGCTGCTTAGATCGTAAGGGAACGTTTAACGCTTAAATTTCTGGACTACTAACTATGATCACGCATGGTCTACTCCATTCTGTTTAGCAAAAAAAAATCAAATAATGGAAGAATTTTAAACCCCGGTGTCTGCATCTGATGATGCACACAACTTTTCTATTAGCAATGATCATGGCCAAATCTGTCACAAAAATTTTCAAGTAACAATAAACATATATCATGAGGTTTAATGTTACGGCTGCGCATTTCCAGGTATGTAACTGATCAATTATTTTCTTCAGCGGCAGTGGCGGAGCTACAAAGGAAAATCTGGGAGGGCCAAGCTAATGGAGAGTATAAAAAAAAATTGGTGGTGGGCTAGGCGGGCTAGACATGTATATAAATTTTTTTTGGTGGTGGACTGGGTGGGCTGGGCATGTATATAAATTTTTTTTGATGGTGGGCTGGGAGGGTCACGGCACGCTTTTGCCCGTGAGTAGCTCCGCCAGTGTTCAGCGGTACCTCCGCTACAAATTAAGCCCAGGCGAAGACCCCGGCCGGTGCGTCCGTATTGTCGGAATGATGGTATATAAGTCTGAAGTTTTATGAAATGTATAAGCGCTTAACTTTGTTGAGAATTGTTGGAAATTTGAGAAATTCACTTTACTTGTTTATGCCTTTGAAATGAGCATAAACAATTAAAGTAAAAGGCATAAACAACTAAAGTAAATCTTGCAAATTCCAATAATTTGACTGGCGGCATAGACAATTAAAGTAAATTTTGCAAATTTACAACAATTCGAGTGGCACATATGTACCTTTTGATCTAAGCTAACCTGGTTTTGCAAGCTTAAAGCATAAAAGAGAAGTTTAATAGTTACTTTTGATACTCTCTCCGGTACTCTAAAAGCTGGATAGAGTAAATCTTTTGACACTTTGATGATTAATATCTTCAAAAAATATTGAATTAGATATTTGAAAATCATATGTGTAAATTTATCTCAAAAAAATATTTTTATAGTATAATTTTATTGGGTTTTATAGATATATTACAATAGGTATTAGTGGTTAAAGTTATGTTTTGAAGACCTTGTTGATGTCTAAAATGATAACTTTATGGAATCAGAGGGAGTATTTCAAAGATGCAGAATAGACTCTTTCCTAATACTGAATCATACTATATGGAATACCATGACACCATCTCATCTCTTGTTTTCATTTTTTAAAAGAAATGTTAGAAAGTGAAGGAGCTCTATAATTTACTATAGAAGAAGAGATTTGCTCAGTTAGTTTAGAAAAACCGGACAAAATTTATATAGTGGACTTGCCCCACCTAGCTAAACTAGGCCTAGAGAACCACACACAGACAACACGACGAGCACAACCAACAAACGCACCACCAAAATAAACACTTGTTGACCACAACATGTGAAAGGACATCTAAGCCCCTAAGTGAGTTTTGGTGTAAATGACAAATGATTAGGGACTAACTACGTTTACAAAGTGTATGAACAGGTGTTAGTCTGAGGGTTAATAAGCAAAGGTGGTCGGAGACCACCTAAGCAAAAAGGAGAAAAGAAGACGGCGTATTTAAATTTATGCAATTTTATCTTATGATTGAGTCATAGGAAAGCCGGACTATTAAGAGGGGTAACGTGATGAACAAGAGGGTGGTAATAAATTCCCTATAAGATCTTTCATCCACATCCCATATTCGAGAAAAATCCCAAGAGAGAGCAAGTGAGAAGCCTTAATTTTATACCCTGCTTTTGCTTTCTGCATTGATCCGGATGCTAGGTTCGGAGGTTCCAGACCAAACCTCCGGGTGGCTCGGAATCCGGATGGCTTTCGGATGGATTTCCGGACGAGTCCAGTAGTCTCTGGACTCGCCCGGAAGGCTGTCCGGAGGACAGCCCGGAATCTAAGTTGGCCCGGAGTCTGGGTCCGGAGGTTCCGGGCTGAACCTCCGGGCGACCCTGTTTCCGGATGGATTCCGGATGAAGTTCCGGATGAGTCTCACCCAGAAGGCTGTCCGGAGGACAGCCCAAATCCGGGTGGTCTGGAGGTTGGGTCCGGAGGTTCCGGATGAACTTCCGGACCATGCGCGCAGAGCCCCAACACGCAGATTTCGGGGGACCTATAAAAGGTCCACCCCTTCTTCCCCAAGGGGTACCCGACTTGGAGCTTTGAATACCTCTCTCCTCCACCATTTTTAAGCTCCAAAGCTTGAGGATCTCCTCTCCTAGTGCTCAAATCCCATCAAGCCTTGGAGGGAAAAGAAAGAGGAGCCCTAGATCTACAATCACACCAAGCCAAATTTGAATCCCCCTTGAGTTCATCACTTTGCTTGTTACTCTTGGGATTGTGGGGATCCCTAGACGGTTGGTGTCTCCTGGAAGCCTCCAAGGTGTGGATTTGTGCTCCGGGATCGTTTGTGAAGGTTTGGAGACCATCTTAAGGTCTACCACGAGTTATTTGAGCTCGGGCTTGGTTTGCCGAGGCTCAAAGGAGAAGAAGACGAGACTTTGTATCGCGAGGTGCTTTGTTGGGCCTCCACCTCTCCAACGGAGATTAGCATCCCTCCCAAGGGTGTGAACTTCGGGTTAAATCTTCGTCTCCAACTTGTGGTTATTTCATATTCATACCTATATTGTGCTTCTGTGGACTAGCTTGTATTCTTTGTGTTCATCCTTGAGCTATTCATATTGTGTCATATAGGTTGACTCACTTAGTTGCACATTTAGAGAACTTATATTCCGCACTTCCCTGAAAGCAATTAAGAAAAGGTTAAAATTTATAGTCGCCTATTCACTCCCCCTCTAGTCGACATCTTTGATCCTTCAACATGCAAGACCCACGCCTCACCGAAAGCAAGCCACGGTAAGCCAACTCACAACCGATAGTGCACCACGCATCCTCAGCCGAGGGAGCCAAATCCGACATTAACCTTGTCGAAAAGGAGAAGGGAGCACCGCGGACCAAGAGGAGCACCAAATCTTGCGACTACCAAAGCAAAGGACTAGCGGAAGGCCTAGGGGCACTGCCTCGCACCACTGCCAAGAATGGCCCCGCACACCGGGAGATCTCGCACGCTCATCGAGCAGGCCAGATTCGACGTGTGGCCCACTCAGCAAGGAGGACAGGGTCGCTGACAGGCTCCAAAGGAGCGCGCAAGACGCAACGCTAAAAATAGAGAGACGAAGAATCCTCGACCGCTACCCACGCCCAAGAAGCGGGCCGCTCCAAGATGGATGATAGTGGCAGCACCCCGTCCTACACCGCCTGCCATGCCCGAACCGCCATCAACATCTTCCCAAGGCTGTTGCCCAGCTTCCAACCAACCCGCCACACCCTACACAGCTCCGCCTTCACTGTTTCTTAGGAGCACCACCCCGACATCCCCTGCCTGCACACAAGCTGCGATGCCGCATGGCTAGACCACCCCACAACCCTAGCTGTGCAAGTCAAACTGCTCCGCAGCCCACATCCATCGTCCCAACATCCCTACAAGTCGACCCCACTGGGCCACACCAGTCGAGCCGATGACATTGTCGCACCAGTGATCTAGCATCGCCACCCACGCAGCACCTAGCTGCAGCCCCACCCCTTAGAGCTACCACCGCGTCGCTTTTCTGGGCCGCCGCCCTGACGTCAAGTCCATCACAGCTCACCACTGTGCCACCTCTCGAGGTCGCTGCCCTGGCATCCACACACAGCCGAAGAAAATGACGGCCCCACCGCCCGAGGCCTCCCCGAAACATCAAAGCCACGAAAACAGATTCGCAGCCCAGAGTCGTTGCCCTGCAATCACAGCCTCAACATGCACCCTCGTGGCACGAAGGCCAATGTAGTGCCCACGCGCCAACGAACAGGAGCCAGTTGGGCCCTACGACCAACACGCGGAGCTATCTAGGGCATGTTGCACGTGCCACCGGGGGCCCTAGACCATCGGCGCGCTATTGATCTGGGCTCCCATGACCAGCGCGAACCACCGGAGGCCCCAAATCATCGGGATGCCGCTGGATCTGGGCTCCTATTCCACCACACCGCCACACGCCTGAGCCTAAGACCCGTGCCCAAGGTGTGCCTGTCGAGGCCTAGGGAGACGCTGAGTCGTCAGTGGAGGTGGCGCCAAGCCACCACAGGAGCGCCCTCAGCTGCCAGCCACCAAAAATCGTGCAACTGAAGTCGTCATTCGCTCAGTCGATTCGGTGTGCCCACTACCTTCGGTAGCAGGCCCCGCTGCTGCCGGCAATGACCAACGGCAACGATGAAAAGGAGCACGGGATGTGGATTCTAAGTTTAGGGCTGAACTGCGGAGCAACAGGCCAAACGTAGTAGTCGTGAATTTCTTGTTTTCATTTTCCTCCGACAACTTCGCAAGCAAATCTACGTCGTATGTGTCCATGACCTCGGAAATTTCCAATCCAACATCGGAGCACCGTCCAAGTCCACTGGTCATGGCTCCGTCTTAACCACGGTGTTCCCTGACTTCCCTGGCACTGCACATTGGCAGGCTCGCACCTTCCTCCGCTCCTTCGGTCCTATCCTGTTACGTTTTTTTTTAATCAGGTCCTATCCGGTTACTACACCCGCCCTATCCAAGAACCGAATCCACGGCATATAAAATGCACGAAACTATATTAAACCGGCATTCCGTTCAAAAAAAAACCGGCAGAAAAGGAAAATAAAAAGCAAGCGCACACACCAAACAAATCGTTTGCCTCGCGCAGGCGCCCGGCACTGCCACGCCACGCGCGTCTCGTCCGTATCCTTGCTGCGGCTGCCGGCCATGACGAGCGCCTCCGAGCTGTTCACCTCCCGCCGAGCGCGCGCGTCCCGCCTCTCGGACCCCGACCTGTACTCGGATCCACACGCGGACGCGCCCCAGGACGCGCACGACCTCGGCGGCCGCCGGCGCCGCCTGGGTTGCCGCTCGCGCCGCCAGCTCGACGCCGCCGGGGACGTACGGCAGCACCTCCACACCGGTCCCCCGCCCCCGCGCCGCCGCGACTCCTACACGGTGAGACCCCCCTACCTCCTCCGTCCTTTAAATTTTATTCGTCGTTGTTGTGGTTAGATCGGAGCATTTCGGGTCTTAGCTCGTAAATTTTTGGGAGGTTTAGGTTACTAGTTCGTCTTCGTGCACGATCCTGCGGTGATTGTGCAGTGAGAGGTTTTGATTTGCCTGCCTTGATAGCTCAGGAAATGGGGAACGATCATTCGAAAAGATAAAATAAAATTGGGGAACGATAAGGGACTGCGCCGGCTGCAGGTTAACCTCTGCTCTTTCAGTTTTGGTGAAACACAGTTCCATTGCTAGCTGCATTTGTAGGTCATAGGCATCTGCAGACTGCAGTTTCCTCAAGCGGCATACCTAAAGAATTACAATGCTTTCACAAAAAAGAAAAAATAATTACGATGCAATCAAATGCGTTTTGCTAATACAATTGAGTCGCTCACTCTGGAGTAACACTGGGTGTATGTTTGGAATGTTGTCTGTGCGATTAGAAAATGTGTGGACTACCCAACATTGCTTACTGTAATGGCCAAACATGTAATTTGAGATATTTGTAGATGAAACTTCAAATCAGTACCAAATTGATTCATGCCACAATTCAGTGCTCTTGCCCTTCTGATATATTAACTTCATTTTACTATTTCACTTATCTTCTAATTGAATGTCAGTGTTCCTGCCTGGTTCCTCAAAAAAGAGAGAAGAAAAAACTTCAATTGAGAAGTCATAACTTTAGATACCATGTGCATTTTCATCTTTGTTTATGATCATGTATCATCAAATGGAATCATTAGGTCATTTTTGTTGTCTACAGGACCGTATCTTATCATACATAGACAATAGCAACATTGGGGATTCTGCAGCTACAAGGAACCGACTTGACAGGCTGATGTTCAGAACAAATGAGCGTCTTCCTGGTGCTGTACTGCAAGCACAAGCGCGTGTTCTGGAGAGACTGAGAGGCATTTCTATCGGTTCATCTGCCTCCAGGCCATCCATCACATTAGATGAATTTTCAGCTACGGATGTGTTTAGAATCATTGACTTCGGAAGCAGGGAAGCCCCATACGAGGCAACTTGGCCTAACTCATCATCTGTCCAGCTAAGCAGCGGGTTGGATGAAGAAAGCCCATCAATTGGTTCTACTACTTTTAACAGGGCACCTGGACTGAGCAAGGCGTCCTTCCTTCGGCTACAGATAGAGATTTTTGAGGCTAAAAAAGATGATAACAGGGAGGCATCACCAGAATGCTCGATTTGCCTTGATGGATTCTACGATGGAGATGAGCTGATTAGGCTACGCTGTGGGCACAGGTTCCACTCGACTTGCTTGGAACCATGGGTACGGAAATGCGCTGATTGCCCATACTGCCGAACAAACATACGGTCGCGGTCCTGATGACAAACCCTGAATTTTCAGTTTGATTAGGACTATAACCGGCCACTAAGAGAAGATGTGTTGTTGTAATTAACTGTCGTGTGCATGCCTGCTAGTCCAGTGCTGCTGTGACATCATCTGTTAAATTTCATTTCTGTATCTGAATATCTTTTGTGGAGTCTCTCCACAAGAGGCTCAAGAATTGTGTGGCTGGAGGATGATAGTATATAGCCAGCACTGTTGCCTGTACATCTATGAGAAATTAACACGCAGTGTTGATGTGCAACAGTGCAACCCTGCCTTGAATGGAACACGAGCTGGAGCCTCACATTAGAGATCTGATTACGCGACAGATTTCGTTTACTTCCATACGAAATGTTATCACGCACTCATGCAGGCAAGCTGGAGCCGTTGTTTTCCTATTGCTGTCTGCTGCGAGTTACTTGGACACTCTTGAAAGGACGGGTTCGGATCACAAAGTGCATGTCCCTTGTGGTGCAGACTGCAGCAGCTCAGCCCACGCACCTGCTGCTGCTACATGCCTACACACTCTCCGCCTCCGCGAACCGACCCGGTGTGCTGGGAGGGATGGCAACCCGAGCCGGCACGCCGAGTGGTGCGACGAGCAAGGAGCAAGCTGTTGGACGAGGTGAGGTCAAGCTCGGTGTTCATAAGATCTCTCGGGATCACCATCACGACGCTGGGTGCGCGGCGGAGTGCGGACGCTCTACGGCCTGCGCAACGTGCGCTCGCCGGCGGCTGCTCGCGACACGGACGGTGACCGCATTGCCCGTCGGGCTGCGGGCTTCCGGTCACGGGACGCTCCACGGCCGGAGCCTGTTCGAGACCCCTGCAGGGAGCTGACCGTGGCTAAGCGTCCGGGCCCGCGGGACATGGTGGTCGACAATGAGGAGGCAACGCAGACAACAGTCAACAAGACCGCTCGTTCCGGCGCTCCGGTCGGTGAAGGTCGCGAGCTGCAACAGGCTAAAGGACGTGAGCTGGATGGTGCAAGTCGCGTGCCCGGAGGACCTGGTGCCGCGCGGTCGCCCAGCGATGGTTCATGCAGATGACGGGCCACGGTGAGAACCCTGGGAGGCTCGCGTGTTCTGTAGCCTCGGGACGCTGCTCCTTGCGCGTTGATGAGCAGCGTTTGTGCACGGCGGTGAGCTTCGTTCGTATAGAGCTGGAGCTCAAATCCAGCAAACATTTGAGGCTGTGCTTGACTTCTCACTATTTGCCGCCTGAACGAGTCTATGTAGACTGAAAGGCTTAACAGTAACACGCAGAACACCTGCTCCTAACTGTAGCATCTTAACACAAAGCTGTAAGAGACAATTTGAGTTCATTCCAACACTTGGTCAAGAACATTAACAGGTGACAAGCCAACTCCCCAAAAACAGGAGACAAGCTGAGATGGGCTAAGCAGGAGCTAGAAATACCAGAGGTACAACCAGAAATATATAATATAATCTTTTTATGGGTGGTAAAATTTCTCAAATATGAAATCCTGCACAATCAACACAAGCGCGATAGCACCTTCAACAGCTGGATTTAAGATTCTAATTTACGCGACCAAACAAATAATGGCCGAGCTTGTAACGCTGTTGCAGCCTATGTAACCAACTATGACAGATTCAGGAGACAAACGACAGAGAAAATTAACCACCCTCCCAACTCTGAAGGCACCAAAAGCAATAGCATGATCACCAGTCCACAGGCGCATTTCAGTTGATAGCTGCATGATCACCAGTGCAGCAAGTCACTAATTTAAAGTTCAAAGCAGACCATTACACAGACGTCAACCGGTCATGGTGAGAATTGAGATCTTGAGGTGCATAATGCACGAACACCGTCCAGTGCATATCCAATGACTGAAGCCCACTGCCCTACAGACGTACCGAGGTAAGTTGCTCTGATTCAATCGGTCATTCTTCATTCATTCCAACGTGGATTACGAGAAACGATCTGCCATGGTTCCTGTATGTGCATGCCTCAAGCTCCTGTTCACCAAGTTATATGACAGGCAATGAATGGTGCCATCTAAGCTGCTAATCAGGTGAGGCTTCTAACCCAATCATGAGCGCGTGCAAATTACTCACCATATTGTCCTGAATACACACACCACTGGAAAGTAGAAGAAACCATAAGGTAATGATGGGAACATAGAAAATTGCACAACATTGAAGACAACTCTGAGAAATTGGTCACTGGATGAAGTGATCACGATATGAAATACAAATTTTCTACTCAGGATTCTACAAGAATGTTAGTGGTAAGCAAAAGCAACATAGGTGGACATGCAAACCACAAAGTGAGACCTAACATGTGAGCATAGGACAATTTCCCCAGGTGATGAATGCACAAGTGAGAAATATAAAAGAAAAAGAAAACGATGTCTTTTATCAAAACTTATTCGGCCATTACTCTGGTCGAGTGCAAAAGTTAAATCTTGATGACCAAACTCAAAATATAGTAAACAGTAAACGAAAATATTGTAAGGTGTGGTAATGTTGAATAGTAAACCAATTTAGAGCACAATAAATAAGTTATCAATCAATTTTGATTATGCATAGCATGCCTAATATATACATTTATACTGCAACTGGCAGTTCCAGCCTTTATTTCTGTTTGCTTGACCAAGGAATAAAACAAAACAAAGAACATATAAAATGAATCAACTTACATATTACGAGAACAGCAAGTGTGAACACAATCAATGGAACAGGATGCCCGTATCGAATTTGATACTGCGATCTCCGAAGTTGCCTATGCAGTGTTCCAAGCCAACCATAAAGTTTCTTATTGTCTGTAACCTCACGAGTATTTAAGCAACTGTTGCTTCTTTCAGAATATCCATCTAAGCCCTACAGCAGAGAATGGCAATACAAAATTAGAAAACTAAGCTTCAAAAAGAATCATATTGAACAATGGATGTTTGCACCATTCAAGTATGATCCATTTACCTGACCCAACTGAGAACTTCTGAGAGGGATGGCCTCTTCCACATCCTGTTTGTCCGCATGTGCCCACATCACAGCTCCTTTTTTGTACTTAATTCTAAGCTTAGATTTCAAGGCACTCGTCAATGCACAAGTTTTCACAATCTTCAGCAAAGGTGCTTTGTGTGGGCCATCAGATGATTGTTCATCAGCGCCCTCACGTTCATTTGGAAATGACATAGTCGACGATCCAACATCAGCATTGGCACTTACTGACCTTCTGTGCCCACGATGCGTATCTTCTTTTGCTCTCGCTAAACTCAACTCTGCAGAACCCGATGAATCATTGGAGCTGTCAACTGAAATATTTTTTCGCACCCTTGTTGCATTGCTGCCCACTTGAATATCACCAGCAGATGGAATTGTAACAACTTTATCTTGCTGTTGAGGGCTTGCAGATAGGAAAGCTGCTAGGTCATCCCGTTCATTGTCATCCAAATGAATCCAGCTTAGTGTGCCCCTTCCCTCTGCGACATTACATTCATTCAAGTTGTTCTCAACCTCTAATATGCGACAGCCAATTGCCGCAACAAAGTCACTATGCCGTGCTCTTGTATCCTTTCCTGCTGAGCCAATCTCATCGTTTGATCTAATTGCTCGCTCAAATTCGTCAAGCTAAAAGCACAAATCAAACACAGCAGTTAGCCTCTGAGTTGAGGGCACTTCTACCAGCAATTTTGAAAAATTTTGTTCTGAAATTAGAAGTAGCAAATTTTTTTTTGTGGACAATTTTAGTTCCTGGCATACACCGGATGGATACTAAATCCAACGTTAGACTCGTATCACCTTACATCACAACCGCATCTACATAAATGCAGTTTTTTTTAATATAATGATTCATAAGCGAAATAAATGAATTGCATCCTATGTTTAGACCAATTGTAAAAAATGGCTCATGAACAGCCAAAAAATCCGTCATACCAAACAGCCCCTCCTTGATACAGCAAAAGGACAAATTCATCTCGCTAAACTCTATCCACACTTTTAAGCAAGGAAACCGTTTTGGAGTTATCGTACATCTAACCATCCAGGTAACACCGGCTACGTTACAAAGCATTCACCAGTTCACTGTGGTAAACAAATCTACGGATAACAAATAGGTAGCGCAATCCGACCCAGGGGCGTGGAACAATCCACAATTGCGAAATGAACAGTGAGAGAGAGAGAGAGCAACCAATTCACCTGCCACTTGGCGGTGCCGAGCGCAGTGTGCAGCTCCCGGCGCAGCTCGCCGGCGTCCACCTCTCTGCCGACGGCCGCCGCCTTCGGGTCACCTCCGCTCCTCTCCTGTACCCATATCCTATACACTGATTCCATCCTGCGTAAAAGCACAACAAAAATCGAGGATCGGATCCATAAGAACCGGGACCGAACCCAAAAAAAGCAAGGCGAAACCGCAAAAAGGAGAAAAATGAAACGGTAACGTACCGATCGGTGGATTCCTGGACCTGCTCGGCGGCGGGGAAGAAGGGGTCCTTCTCCCAGCGGTCGAACGACGTCTCCATGGCGAGCTGCGCTGGGCCCTGATCGAAACCGAAAACCTAGATTGGATTGGCGAGAGAGAAAGAGGTGGGAAATGGCGAGCCCTCCTTTCCCTTCTGCTCGTCGCTATTTTCTGGTGGTGGCAGCTATTATTAACTCGGGGGAATGGCGATCGCTTGCTTGGAAACGCCGCGCCGTGCTGTATCTGTGTTGGGGACGTGGCTACGGACAGGTGACAACAGGATGTTCCTCTGAAAATGTAGCAGCAGCAAACCACACCAGGATTTGCACTATTTCCTCTTTAAAAATGGCGCAGCTATTCTTAGTTTGCTTCCTGAGCTGGGAGCTGGAGTTGCAGCCGCGCGTCATCGTTTAATTCATTTTACTGGCAGCTTACAGCTTACAAGCTAGCTCTGGTGAGCACTAAGCACTGCTGGATGGACAGCTCTGTTGCATAGGGTGGCCATGGCTGGGCTGGGTGGCTCCTGGCTCCTCGTCATCTCGCCTCGTTGACTTGGCTGCCTAGTGGCGATTGCTTAGTGCTCACCGTGTCGTCTGCTTATCTCTTGCTCCAGCTTAGTAGACATTGTTCACAAATATTCTTAGTTCAAACAGCAAGGGTGGATCGGTGGACGTCTTCTAGTTTAATATTTACAGCACCTGCATACTCACCCGATGCACAACATTGACACGAAGACTCCGCATATTGTATAGCTTGTTAAATAAAGTCCAATGCATACTTGTAGCAAGAAGGTCGTGAGCTCTCAAGAATACCTAGATATTTGTCATAGGAGATATTAGAGATAATTTTTCATGGCAAAGTGAGAAGGTTCTAAAAGACATTAGAGGATTGCAAGAAAAAAAATATTTGAGCATAAGACTAGAAGAAATAAGGGATAAGTATGAAGAGATATTTTAAGGGAATACTCTAAAATTGGGGAATATTAAATAGGTAGATATTTTAGAGAAGAACTCTAGAATTGTTATGAAGTAGGAAAATATCTAGGAGATGGATAATGTTGCAGAGAACTCTAGAGAAAAAAATATTTATAGAGAGGTTTCTAGAGTTGTATTATAGGGTTTTGATTGTGCCATGTGGCAACAATCCAACGGGTTTATGTAACTATAAATAGGGGTGCCACCCCTCCCTCCACCATGTAACCAAGAAGAGAAGAAGTGCCACCATGAGAGAGTGATGTATGAGTGGCATTAGGTAAAGTGGTAGGGTAGCCACTAAAGAGTTATATCAAAGTTTTAGTAGTGAATAAAAGAGTTCTCTTGTGTGAGTGTGGTCTCCCCGATAAGCCGCGTGCTTCTAGTACTTAGTGCTTGTTGAGTTGTGATTCGACGTGAGCGGTTCGGTCGCCCGAAATCACAACGGTGCTTTAACGTGAGTGGGACAGCCGTCCAGAAACAAAGCACTAAGTATAGAAGTAAATACTAGTTGGTGTTGACAGCCTGTGTAGGTCCTCATATAGTGTGGGTAGTAAGGGCCACCTCGAGAGAGCCGTCCCCAACATAGCTCATGACAGTTTAGACACTAATGGGTTGAAAAATCTGGTCGTGACAAGTTCATAGAAGTTAACATTATAATATCAGACAGATGCATATTGACACCTGACAGGCTGACGCTAACATGACCACCAACTTTACATGTTATCATCGAATTATAAATTCAAATAGAAGGAGAGCAGAGTTGAAATGTAACTACTTAAAAAGGCGAGTCAAAAAGTCATGGGATCCTATCAGCCCTCGTGTAATTTGCACTTCTGCAACAAAAAGAGTGGTTCAGTGTCTTTTAGATATAATCCATGTCATCATGCATGCACGTGGTAATTGGCGGTGGAGAAAACTAAGAAAATGTCTCAAAATTGGCCTTTAAGAATTCATTTATGTAACTTTGACCTAGGAAGTTGCCTCGTGGATCACATTAAGAGTTTCCACATTTTTTGAGCGTTCTCAAGGTTTCTTGCACAGTTGAAATCATCAACATTTAAATCATAAACGTTTTTGCTTTAGCATCAATGTTTTACTTGTCATCGCCACATGGCAGATGTGGTTAGCCATCTCAAAATCGAATATCAAAAAAAAAGTTTTACTTGTCATCATTGGCGAGATCCTTATGATGAATAATAGCAAATCCTATACTGAGACTCGTAGCTATAAGATGTGCGGGCATTCTAATCTTCCAATAAACAACGATCCGTTAAATGCGGGTGGTCTTCCTACTTTCGTCACCTTACTGACATAGTATCCATTCTCTAGGCGGTTAAGCTTAAGAGAGTCCAAGCACTAGTGCGATTTGTAGGATCTAGGATATAGATTAGAGATGATGAATAATTTTTTTTAGATTACTAAAGGGTTTTCACCAATTCAAAACTTAAATCTTCTAGACTCAACTAAGACTATGTTTAGCATTATAGTGGATTACAATAATCCTGTTTGGCTAACTAGCGTTTGCCTATTTTATCGTTTAGCTAACCAGTTTTTGTCTATTTTCGCGGCTACTTTAACAACATATTATAAAGTGAGTTCAGCACAACACTGTTCAGCAACCACAAACTGATGCTAAATTCACTAGATAAGCAAGCAAGCATAAGGATAGGATAATAACCTAGGGGCTCAAGAAAGCATGTGATTTCTAGTACAAGTAAATGCACGGAGTAAAGAACAAGTAGGAATACAATCAAATGCAAGGGAAGACACAACAATATTTGTTTTGAAGTTTAAGTACTTGTTGGTGATCTACGTCCCTATTGGAAAGCTTGATTTCAACAGCCAAGCCAATTCGGTCATACTTGAGAACTTTCCGCAATCCACTACTACTTGCTGTTCTCCATGCCGGATAGATGCATGGGCACCAACCTTTAAAAACCTCTTGGGCCTCTTTACAACCTTCTTGAAGAGAAGCAACCTCAACGTCATCTAGTAGTCGGCAGACTCCAAGAGTACCAAGTCAACATATCTCGCTTGAATGGGGAGGGGTTCAATTGCCACAAATGCTCAGTCGAACGCTTTGACACTTCTGTCAATCTACCTTCCTCACAAGATGGTCACTAGGAGTATGAGGAGGATGAAAAACTTGAGAGCACAAGGGTGTCTTAGATTTGCCAATAGATCAGTCTAGAGAGGATGATATATTCATAGCCTTCTCACAAGAAAAGAGATGTTGGCCCCTTTTCCTGGGATTCTCTTTATCCTTGGATATTCTGGCGTGCATTCACCTGGATGTTTAGGATATTGTCCAACGGTCATATCCCATAGAATTATGGAGGCGAATACCTTGGTGTTTCAACTATGGTAATTCCAATGTTTCTACACTCAGACTTTCCGATGCTAATCGGCCCTTCTGGCTTCTATGCTCCTAGACATTCCAGCTCTTGAGTTTTAACGCTATACCACAAGTCATTGAACCCAATTGGATGTTCTGACATACACAGAAAGATTCCTAATTTGAAACTAGGCCTATTCAAAGGACAAACTTCTGGACATAATCGGACCTTTCGGTTCACAACTTTGGATCTCTTACTTTTAGGTCAATTCAAAGATAATCTCTCTGGACATAATCAGGCCTTCCTTTTTACAAATCTGAACGCTGTGGACACTTGACACTTAGCCGATTCAAAGTATTTCTCAACGGATTACAATCAGACTCTCTGGTCAACATCTCTAGACACTTCGATCAATTGGGCTGTCTGCATCTTCTGATGCAGAAGCCGAGGAAGGTATCTCTTTCGTTGTCTAAACAAAAAATTGACACTTAGCCGATTCGAAGAATGTCACCTGATAACAATCAGACACTGGTTAATTTCTTCAAATGCTCTTGAAAACTCGATTAAGGATTGTTCTCTAGACAAATTTGGACGCTCTGACATTAATCTGAGGTCCAACAAAATGTTGTGATCAATGTCGGATGTTCTGGTCTTTTGAGTCGGTGACTCCAAACAAATTTCCATCTAAGACGGAAACTCCGTGGACAACTTAGGACACCGCATGCACAATGGCGGGGACACTGGATGCTTGAGGGTCCGCGGGGCACGCTGCGATATGTGGACATGTATGACCGCAGCGACGATCCGGTCCAGAAGACGGTGAGTGTATAGACGTTGACTGATCCGGACTCTAGCGAGTGGAAGCTGTAGCATGAGGCGAGCTTTGCGAACGTCGAGCTACGAGGCGATCGGTGCCCGGCGAGGTTGTGGACAGGGGTGGATCCAGGATAAAAGGTCACCGGTGTTAATACGAATTGGTAGTTGTAACATGTAGTTGAGTTGAGGTCTGAAAGTTATGTGTCTTCGGCCAAAGGGCGTCGGTGTCAATTGACACCACTCGAATGGTGTAGCTCCGCCCCTGGTAACTTGTGGAGCGCTGCGAGGTATGTCTGTGAGCTGCTCGAACCACTCAGCTACTGCATCACAAGCTAGGGTGGAGCGAAATTCTCTCTTACATGTCTCCTTTTCTGCCAGTCTGTCCAATGGAAATGCAGCAGAAACTGTCTTTGAGAATTGAGAGACACTGGTCTTTGCTGAAGTGTAACGACGGGATGTTATCAGTACCTTCCTACTTAGCGACTGGTTACGTAGGGATCGATGTTCTGCATTTGTTGCTGTCGCATCGCGTTTCTGATTATAGGTGCGGTGAGCCGGTGACCGGTGAGTCGGTGAGACACCACTAGGCATTACGTTAGGAGGTATTTGCTATCTTTCACGTTAACTTCCTAGCTTAAGTAGATTTTGCGAAATGACGTCGAGGAGAAAGGAAAAAAAGGAACACAGGCCTTCAGTTTCAGAGAGAAACTTGTAGAACCCGAGATCACAAGGCTGGTGGGTACTAACCTGATCACTAGATTGACAAGAAGAATTGTATAGCTCATGACAGTTTAGATTTATAGATTTCCCTGTTAACCACTAATGGATTGAAAAAAAATCTGGTCATGATATGCAGAGCCTTTCCTTTTAGAACAAATTTCCTGAGCTGTCAAGTTCAAGGAACGCAATGGTCTAAGATCAGACATCTGCTATTCAGATCAGGCAGACTGACGACACTAACAAGAAGCTCCCAAGTTTACATGTTATTACCAGATTATGGTTCAAACAAAAGGAGAACAGAATTGAACTGTAACTGCTGAAAACGGTAGGTCTAATAGGAGCACAAAGTTCTTGCTATAGAACTGAAACACTTCTTGCGACTGCACCATCAGGAACACCGTAACAGCATGTCTGAAAATTTTGACTCACATCTTCAGTTCTGTCGTCCATGTTCCCTGGACACTTGGCCGTTTCGTCACGTGTCTGGTTCTCAGTTTCACGACTTTCCTGCCCAGAGAACACCTTAGCCTACTAGCTTGCAACAGTATGTCCTCAGGCGCTAAATTTCTGACACAAACCACTCTCTCATTATGATTTTCTGCACAAGAATAGAGTTGCTTAAAAATTACCCAAAAAGCAAGCACATGTAGCCATGAGTTCATGAAAATTAAAAGGATGGCGTTTGAGGATATGAAGCCGTGTCTCACTGACATGTGGGTGGGTCCTGTCAGTGAGACATGGAGCTTATTTCCTATCATGCCAATCTTGGAGTGGTGTTTTACGAAAATCCCTATGAAGAGAGGATGTATACGGATGTTTGATTTGAGGAGTAACCTCCTCCTACAATCATCAAATCTCTATAAGATTTGGTTTAGTTAGTGTGACGAAACGGAATTATCCTTGGGCTAAAAATTACATAAGTGGAAGAAATTACTAAATTTTGTGAATGCATTCCACGGGATTGTTCAATGAACTGGTTCTACCCCCATAAAATTTGTTGCATGTCTCTCTGTTCCATCGGAGATTGATGTATTTGTCCTTGCATAAGTGCATTCCTCACACAAAACAAGCCAACAGTTCCCTTAAGAAGATTTATTCACACAAAGGGCAAATAGTTTAACCCTGTCATGCTGAACTAAGTACTTGAGCACATGGAAGACAGCAAGAGCGACAAATGACACGGTGCTGCAATTTTCAACTAAATATGGCAAAGTATAAGCTACAATGCTTGAACTCCAGAAGGCTTTCTGCAAAGGTGCGAGAGATTATAGGAAAATAACTATTTCTATGCATTTGATCAGTACCAACTTAAAGATCTAAGCCCACTACCAGACAGTGACATCCGTATAAGTAATACAGTTCCTATAGTTTCCTGATAATATTACAATGATTAAAAAGAAAGGAAGAAGATCTTACTGTAAATGCCCTTCAAGTTAGGATGCTGACCACGGACTAGCTCTGTCACCACCTCTAGCTGAGGATTCTTTTCCTTGAAAGCCGGAAGATGAGACTCCATAAAGGCCCTGCAATTCCAAGGAGTGCTAGTTTTGAAATAGCAATCAAATCAAAAGAACTAATTGTTCAGACATTAAATTCCAACGACTAGAATATAGTGTCAAGCCACGTTTAAGCTGGAAAATCATGCAACTGATGCTTAAGTTACAGCCTACTGATCCACATGAAAAGAAGATATCATGTGAATAAACTTCTGTTCAGGGATCACAAATGCAGAGCTTGATGGCAAAACGGCAACAAGCAGCTTATATAATTGACCCAGATTTTTGATCGAACTGTTGAATGGACTGTTCTTAAATTCTTCCCGGTTTTCAGTAATGCCAAATTGACAGCATTTCCGTTCCACAGATGAACTAATTTCCAATGGGGCCATAAGAATAGCTCTTCATTTTGGTTAAAACCACACATAACTACACGCGACAGTCACCTGCAGAGAAACAAATCCACATTTCGCCATGCACAATTGGTCTGCACAAAGACCACTCAAACCCACTCAATAGTTCACATCTCCGGAATCAAAACTTACTATCTCATCAAAGTAGAACAGATCAAATAGAGAGTCTGTCTAGTAGTTTATTCGGCTCGTTTCGGCATGACGAAACTATACCTGATCCCCCTGCTGCTCCCTCCCCAGTCGCAGTAGTTCACCACGAGCTTCTGCAGCTGCCAAACGCCCCTCAGCGCCATCCCGCCGCCCTCAGGATCAACCCAAACCAGCAAGAAACCTATAAAGCAAGGCCGGCCTCCACTGCACAAAACAACATCGTAAGTCGGAGACCAAAATGGCTAGGAAAGGCGCAGATGCGAGGCTCGCGAGCAGAAGAAGCCAATCTCTCGTTACCTTGGTGCGCCGGTTGGGAAGGAGGAAAGGGCGGAGGCGAGGAGGCAGAGTCCGGCGTGGGGATGCAGGGGAAGACGCTCTGATTAGGGTTTAGCCCAACGGACCGAGCTACAAGGAGCGCGGCCCAACCGCGCCAAGATCAGGCCCGTATTACCCGTTAACCAGCGGTTTCGGTACTTGGCCGTGCTGCTTAGCAACGGTTCTACACTGGATTCGACCATTCGGTCGAGTGCGATAATATAAACACCAATTTCCAGTCTTCGGAAATCGAAGATGAACATACACATTCATCGACTATAAAGAAATTCAACACATTTGCTATTTCTCTTTAAAAGAAAAGTTCAACACATTCATCAGCTAAGTAATTGACGGTAACAAGTTGTTCACCTGGGGCTCTCAATTTTAAAATAGGATAGTCATATATCTTAACAATGACTTATTCTTACTCACAAAAACTGTCTTTTTCTTAATCTAAAACAGATTATGTTTTTCTAAAAGAAAATTAATTGCGATGCAGTTGCTTGCCTCGACCAAAGCAGCGACACTTTGGCCGGTCCGATGTTCGGAATAGTACGGTAGGGGAGCTTAACACAAACTAACAAGAACCTGTTGTCTGCAGAGTGCAGTGCAGGACTACAGATAGAAGATAGCCACACCCAGAATCCCAACTGAACATAACATCGATGCCTTCCCCTTGATGAACAGTTTAATTGCATCAAAACTATCACTCATGACAATGCATAGCCTATCTGTTTCGCAGACTTGCAATTTAAACTTCAAGTTACAAAATTAAAAATATATATTACTCAGCAGTCAGCATATCCGAGATGCATGACAGCATCACAACCATCCGGTCCAGTTACCAACTTTTGCTTCGCCTTGACGATAGATGGATCTAATTCCGCAACACCCTGACCATAGTCCAGTTCAACGGCAGTGGTTTATGCTCTGCTGTTTTCTGCTGCCCTCACCTGTTGAAAGTAGGCATGCGCCTGCAGGGAATCAAAACGAACCTGTTATACATTTTCAAGGATAACACTTATGGACACACCATTACGAGAGTTGACTCCAGCTCAACATGTTGGCAGTTCACTATTTTCAAGGCATGTTTGACCAGTAGCAAATTATCTTATAAATGAATAATTGACAGAAACCTACCATAGCTTCTCGGGCTGTTAGCCTATCTTGATGGTCATAGCGAAGAAGTTTATCAAGAAAATCAATTGCCTGCATATGAGGTTATTGTAGCAATTAGTACAGGCAGAGAAAAATTACACATGGATGAAAGAGCTGTAGGAAAAGAAGGGAAAATATAACCTCTCCGGAGACAAGATGCCTATTCTCAGCATTGACAAACTTAGACCAAGGTTTCCTGCTATGCCTGTGTTTAAGCAACAACGTATGTGTGAAGCACGAAAATTGTGCAAAATGTGATCTAAAGTGACACCATAAGAATAAGATGTTCAGAGTACTGTGAAATACCTCCCAAGCAGAGCCTCAAGCTGAGGATCAAGCAAAATTCTGTATTTGTTCAAATAAGCATTAAGTTGATCTGTACCTAGCACCTGGTCAGAAGAATAAAAAGGCTCATCAATTGCTACTGACTGCAATATCTTCAACCAAAAAAAAGAAAAATGATATTCACATACGCAAATGCCCAGGCATAAACATGCCTCAGCACACGTGCACATGCTTATGTGAGCAAAAAACAAAGGCAATTGTGACAAGGGCAAACCTTGGCTATTTTAACAAGCTGGTCATGGTTGTCGTGGCCATAGAAGAATGGTTCCTTGCGGAATATCTGTGTGCAAAACAATAAATAAATCACAACTGATGCTCAATTCCAATTTAGTAATTTACAGAAGCAAGGCCATTGTGTATTTCATCATTGTTTTTGAATCATTGAAAGAAAACACACCATTCCAGCAAACATACAGCCAAGGCTCCACATGTCCAAAGAGTAATCGTACCCTTGGAAGTCAACCAGCAATTCAGGCCCCTTAAAATACCTGAATGAAGAAAAAAAAATCATAGATAAAATATCCACATGTGCAGATATAAGGTTCATATAGTCTTCTGAGCCTGATAAAGTTCCTCTAACCTTAGTACAGAAAGATGTATAACTGTAATCCGTAAAATAGCAAATTTGATACGATGATTCTGCTAAACCAGAAAGGGATTCAAATTTGAAACAAACAACTATTCTGCACCATTCAGTAGAACAGAACTTCTGAAAACAAGGGAATGCTGGATGGCAGAAGGATTTATTACTAAAGATATTTTTATTCAAATAACACATGAACATCCTTGAATAGAATTTTTAAACTGACGCCACGAATCACTTCAAAGAAAAAACTGATACCAGGAAAAAAATGCTAAATCCAAGCACTGTCTAAATATAGTTATACTGGAAACTTGTATCACTTACTGGATGCACTAAATATTTCAATCAACAGAGATACCATCAATGACCAGAGCTACAGAATGTTATATTTTATCAACTTGCCTCGAAGCAACACGAACATTGTACTCCTTCTCAGGAAAGTAAAACTCAGCAAGTCCCCAATCAATCAAGCGAAGCTTGCGGAGCTCATGGTCAATCATAACATTGTGAGGCTTGACATCACGATGCATTATTCCTTGAGAATGGCAGTAATCTAATGCCTGAAATGTGAGCAGGCTGGAAATCAGTAAATAACAAGACAATAATGAGAGATTAGACATAAATTTCTAGGTAAGAAATTCACTAAAAGCTCAAGTAAAAGATTGAAAACCATAGGAGGAACAAATTCCAGAACATGTAGTGAATAACTAACTATATTAAAATAGCATCATGGGAGATCCTGTAGTTACAACATATTAAAAAAAAGTCTCAGTTTCATTTGCAGAGACTATCAAAATGAGCCATTGTCTTGCCATATTCCAACTAGAAAAAAAAACTTTTGATTACTTATTCAAGTGAAAACTACATTGGCATGATCAACGATCATATTAATCATATCAAAAAGGTCACAAAATTATTGCTAACACAATTCACTGGGTTTGCTTATGTCCTTTCACCGTGATAAGTTTTGTTCGAATGAACCGAAGACACATCTTATTCCATTTATTTTAATTAAAGCTGCCATTACAAATTTTAATACCCCGATAAGGTAATCTGTGAAAATATTTGGCTCAGCACATTGACAACAAAACTTATCGACAAGGTTTTGGCTACCAATTTGAAAGATATACCAGAGGGGCTGGTAAGATCCAGTTACCGGCCGGTAACCGGAATTTTACTGCCCAAAATAATCCGAATTCAAATGAAAGAATTCAAAAATTCCAAATTTTGCATGAAATGTGTCCAAACCGGGACTTTTTTCGCCGGTACTACGTTTTCCGCAGGGGGGTGTGGGGGGAATCTGGTAAGTCCAGTTACTGGCTGGTAACCAAAAATACCAGCCGGTAAAAATAATCCCTGCTTAGCGATCACCAATTTGGGAGACTACATACATGCTACATTAGCCATGCAGGAAATAAGTTATACTATTGAATTTTGCCCCGCATTCAAACCCCTATGGCCTTAACTAGATAATCTAGTTTATCCTTTTAGCAGTATCCTCAACCCTATCTGCAGTGTTTCAACGCACCAGGAACACATGCAGAAACTATCAACATAGTTCACCATCACTCAATGATGTTGAGTTGAGTTAATACCACTAGTGACAACCGACAAGCACAGCTCATGGGCTTGCCACAAAGTCCAGACTTAGGTCAGCCTCTCAAGGAGCATATATGTACGAAACGCTTGAAACAATCATTATTGTACCAAAGCACAAGCACTGAGACTACAAAAGTCATTGCAGCAAAAATGCATTACAGGGAAGGTTTAGCTCAAAGCAGTGTTACATGTGTACAACCATACCCAGATACTGGCAACTCTACTCACTAAAAGAGGTAAAAGTTCAACACTTCAACCAATGACTAAAATAAAAATCAGAAGGTGCTACCTTCAGAAGTTCATAAATATAGAACCGGATGTCATATTCTGTAAATGTTGGATATAGAGTTTTGAAATCTGTGCTGTTTACATATTCAAATATCAAGCTTGGAGTTTTTGATTGCTGATCTCTGACAACATTGAGAAGCTTAACAATATTTGGACCACCACAAAGGTTCTGAAGAATCTTTATTTCCCTCTTTATCTGCAAAAAGAAACAAACAAAGCACATATTTGGATAGCACAAAGAACTCCAACTCCAAGCACATGAGTAAAAAATACAATTGACAATAGTCAGAAGTTGAATACAACAGACAAACAGAATGTGAGAAGCCAATAAACGAGCCAAAGTGACATCATACATTTCCAGAAACAGAGAAAACTTGTCAGCAGAAAAGGGCAGCAAGATTAACATAATCTGCTGCTAAACTGATCTCTAACAGTAGTAAAATTAGAAAGTTTTAAACTGGTTAGCCACATGATACACACAATAAGCTACTGCATTTAAAAGCATGAACAGAGATAATATCCCTTGCCCAGCTTCTTACTTGTAGCCATCAGATACAAACCGAAAATGATAAAAATGGAATTACACAGAATCAGGGTGTTGATTCTCAGTTGATTAAACCAAGAAGGAAACCATAGTCTAGAGATGTAGGCAATGCAGAGTTCGTATCCATCAAATTACACCAAGTATTGAGGTCATCAGCTGGCATATAATAGCAGGGCATCGAAAGGTGCTAATCTTCAATGTAAATAAGGATACCTTCTTTTTCTTAACGGGCTTGAGGATTTTAATGACGCAGCGCTCATCGTTTGTTACATTAATTCCTTCAAAGACTTCACTGTATTTCCCTCTGCCTACTTTCCGCACAACTTCATAATCATCCTGCTCGCTGAATGGGGAAGAATAATCAGTTGGTAATTACATAGCTAAGAGAAATTAAAAAGTAATAGATTTTTGATTTTTACTCCAAATTTCACCAAACAAACAGTCATTGATCAAAATCGTGAAACAGCTAAGCAGAAGAACATTCACTAACCATGATAACAATTGAAAGGTGTACTGTCTGCATGTTTGACAGGAATTATCCAATTAGGCCTTTTGGCTGGTGCAACTTCGTCCTGTTTTACTAAAACCCACCTCCAGCCATACAATGAGATTAAATGGTCTCACTCACTGAGCCATTTTGCAGGTGGCTTTAGTCTTTTAGTATATAGTTCTCTAAATGCACCCCCAATCAAAACAAAGTTGTATATGTTAATCCTCTAATAAGCACAACAGGTCACACAATAAATCTAGTCAGATGACCCGAAACAATAAAACGCCCATCAACAACTCAAGAACAGTGTCATTTGCTCAACCAGTACATACCTCACAAATTGCAATTAGGTAAAACTTAGCAACTAATCCTGTTAAATGTTGAACAATCACCAAAAACACTGAAATCACATGATCATAAACCCAACGACCACAGGTTTTTCAAATATATGATCCAACAACCAGAGTTCACTCCTGAGACGCCCCAATGGCCACACATCATAGCACCATTGAAAAATGCACCGATCAAGCCATATGACTACATCTAGTTCGCTTCAATCCTCACAATTCTAAATAAATCATATATATGCCTTCGAACACAGCATCTACAATCTATCCTCAATGCTCCAGCAGTAAGACGTAGTTGTTTGGTGGATTTTAGATGCGATCCTCTCGCATAATCACACTACTCTAGATCATGGTACGGAGAAACGGGAGCGGAGTAAGGCGTTAGTTTTTATTTTACCCCCATTGGACGGCGAGGGCCTCGTAGTCCCCAGTACTCCCTGGGGCGATGCACGTTCACGTCGGCGTAGACGCGGGCCGTCGACATGGCCGCCGCCGCGGTCGCCGAGCGGGCGCGGGGGAGGGAGCCCGCGTGCGCCGCCGCCCCCGCCGCAGCCGCCGCGAGGGCCGCGACGGTGCCTGTGGCGAGGGAGCCGACGGTGGCGAGGAGGGAGGGGAGTATGGTGGCGGCGGTGGCGGCGCACGGCGCGTGGCCGGGTCAGATTTTTTCTGGGGTTGGGTCGAGACGTCGAGTGGTGTCGTCGGAATGGAGCGAGGGCAGTAAGGAAAGCCCTATATCACGTTCACGGCGTGCGGGAGCATCGCCGGCTTGCCGCTGGTGGTCTGGTGGAGGGGGTGCGCCGTGCCGGCGTCCGCGCACTCGCGCACTCGCGCACGCGTCGGTGAACTTGTGTTTGATCGGTGACTGTGAGGCGACGTTGAATCTGGATCAGAAAAATACGGCTCGAGATCGACTGCAACAAGATAGGTTGAACCTGGGTCGGGTAGGAAATACAGCCAGAGAACAGGTAGCAATTATTGAAAATTGTGTCTTTTTTATCTGAAACTGAGTTAGGTTTTCTGGCAAATAGATGTGCTTGAAGATGTGTACACCTTAGCTGTTGGATGTTGAGATGGTTGACGTAAATTTGATTTATTTATAGCAAAACTATCAGAGACCTAGTACATAGACCATATTTTAGGTAAACATTGTACCATATATATGGCCCTATTTTATTCGTACATATAAAACAGCTTATTCTACTGATTTTTTTATGGTTTTTTCAAAAATTATTATATCTTGTATATAAATTTACGATTCATAATTACGACCTTTGCATAGAAAATTGTGTTTTTTACTATGGACCACAACTTCCACCACTGCGTCAAAATTACGATATTTTATCTGTCAAAAAAATTACGATATTTTACACATTTTTTTTAGTACTTTGAGATTCAGAGTTCAGAATTCAGATCCTTCGGCTATGCATGCAACGAGCTAAGAGCAAGTCCAGCAGCACATCCAAAACTCATCCTCCATATCTCCATATGGATTGCCATCCATAAAGATTCCCCCTCTATATTATCCCACCACTCCAGCAGAACATCCATATTTCACCCTCCATATTCTCCTCTTCATATTTTAATAATATCCTATAACTACTTACAGATATTTTTCGAACCACTATTTTTCGAACGGCTATTGTTCTAGCGGTTATTTTCCAAACGGCTATATTTTTGTAACGGCTATTTTTACAACAGTTAGTCATCAATTCCAAATACCATTGGTACAACAAATTCCAAATACTAATATTACAAAAGAATAAACTGTCATGCCTAATTTAGGATATTTTTATTATATAATCACTAAAAAGATTTATCTAACATGTATGAATTAGATGTATAATCAATAAACAATATTTATCTACTACCTCGTATTAATTCCTCTCTCATTTTTTCCATCAAATCCGGACTTTAATTTTCTTCCTCAAATCCCTCAGCCCCCAACCCCCCTCTACTTCTCATTCTCTTCCTGACCTCTCCACCGACGCCGCCCCTCCCCCGGAGCTCCCTCCCCGGTAGCGCCCCCCTCCCCGGCGGTGCACCCTCCCCCGGCGACGGCCCCCCCTCCCCCGAGCACTCTCTCCCCCCGGCGGCGGCCCTCCTCCCACGAGCTTCCTCCCCCCGGCGTCACTCCTTTCCCCCGAGCTCCCTCCCCTCAAGCTCCCTCTCCCCCGAGCTAGGTGGCGGCGCGCGAGGTCGTCATGGGTGGCGGCCCCTCTTCCCCGGCGGTGCCCTCCCCCGGCGCTCTCTCCTCCGGTGGCCCCCTCCCCCCCACGGCTCCCTCGCCCGACGCCCCCTCCCCTAGCGCCGCTGCTCCCAGATCTGGAGCGGGGCGGGGCGGGCCGAGCAGTGGCGGCCGGCGGCGGAGAGGGGAGCAGCGACCGGCGGAGGCGAAGTGGGGGCGGGGACGGAGGGACGGGTGCAGGGCGGGGTTACGAGAGAAGGCGGGGAAGGTGGGTCACTGTGGTCGTTGGGGGATGGCGGGTGGGAAGGCGCACGCCAGATTTGGCATCCGGAGCGGCCGCGATGGATGGCCTCCAAATATGGCGTGTCCGATGGCGGGTCTGCTAGGGATCAATTTTCGCTCGTGAACCGCCATTTTGGGTATGGAGGGTAGGATAGCGGTGTTGCTGGACTTGCTCTAACCAACCAAACTGATTTGGTTTGTATTTCTCGTTGCTAGCTTGTCCGTGTAATGGCCTGACAACGGTGCGGCAAATTCAGTTCTAGCCTGTTATAGATCAGGGAGAAAAACATCGATATACGCTTCTCATTCAAAGTCCTAATAGGAACACGGCTATTTTTCTCGAATCATGTGGGCAACCATCTGAAAACTGTGAAAAACTTCCTATAGACTGCTATGCGTAACAGTTTCTTGGTATGTTCAACCGGCATTATCACCAGTTTTTTTACATAAAGAAGACGGCGCCTCTGAGTGTGGATCGATACCTGCAGTCATGACTTTTATTAGCACGAGTGTTTGTATAAAAGGTTCGGAACTTCATAATGAACAAAGCAACAAGCTCAAACATTACAAGTTCAATCAAGTACTATAGACCCTATTGTTAGTTTGTCATTTAAATACCATCAAGCATTATAAACTCACCAGTAATGTTGCAAATACCATCAGGTTAATTTCTCTATCGATGACGGAGAAGCTTGTATATGTTAAGAAAAGTGACTCATATTCTAAATCTATTAAGATTTAAGAGGTGTGCTAAAAAAAATAGAGAAAACTTAATATGATTCAAACTGAAACCTACTAGGAATTAGAGTCCTCCTTTCTTTAGAAGAAGCTGTGTGAAATCTATATAATCCTATAAGGAGGTGGTCATAGGAACATAACTTAAACAATCAAGCAATCCAATGAGGACATCCTATTAAGGATACCACCATAGCACCTGCGTCAGCCCCAAGTGTTACACATCAAGGACCAACTAGATTATGGAGGCGCGCATTGCGGCGCCCGTTGTTAAATAGATAATAATTGAAAAGCATAGAGTTGTTAAATAGATAAAAATTGAAAAAGTATAGAAAGTATGTATATAAGAAAGGTTTAAATAACTAAAAAGATTCAGTTAAATTGATACTGTCTAGATTTGTTAGGTTATGTACATGAAAGGGAAGAAGATAGGTTGAACTGCAAAAGCAGAAAAAGATTAAAAAATTTAGCAGGCGGAAAACGTACTGTTGAAGAAATTGCAATTGAAATATAAAATAGATAAATGCAGGAGATAGAAAAAGCAGGTGGGAGTAACGTGCCGCAGTGGTAAACAGAGTGCGATATATAATCAAGGTTCTACATTAAGATGGACTGCATGATTGTTTTTGCATATATTATATGCAAGGGTTAATGGGACAACGAGAAAGGTATTGGCAAAAATGACAGCATTTAACATTTGAAATAGTGGGGCACGAGAACTGGCATAACAAAACGTTGGAGACCTTTATCGATGTTGGTTGGGCCACATTAAATTGTTTTCCATCAAGCATGTGAGACCTGGCCTGCGAAGGAAAAGTTGTTTGCAAATGAACGCTGAATAGGTAAAAGCAGGAAATACAGTGTGTTGATCAATGAATAGAAACTGTATCTGATATATGTGCGGAAAGCAATCATGATTGCCACTGTAATTAATGCAAGATTTGAGGAATATGTTATCAGTTGGATGCTGGGTTTGTGTTGTAGGGAGCAAATTATACATCATGTTTAGTATAGACAGGAATTGGAAAAAGTAAGGATCGATGAGTAGACACCATATCAGAGATACACGTGTAAAGAAGTGATGATTGGTACTGTTTTCAGATAAAGCTATAGATGGTCTGATGTGCTATTCATTTTATGTCAGGTTTGCGTTCTAAGAAACATAGTACATATTATGGTTATTATAGTCAGCAAATTGCTCAAATAAAACATTTATCTTCTGGCACTAAATGTGTCGACGCTGTAGCACGGAAACATGCATATTCAACTGATTAGGAAACTATTTTTGTTTTTTTTTAATGAAATTGCCATTTCGAAAGTGAGTATAATATAGAACCATATATGGTACCAGACTGTGATTCTTTTGATTATTAACTATGGAACTGAATAATGCAGTTCTAGACGAAGGAGAAAAGCAATTGTCATGCAAGAATCCAAGCTATGGAGCAACATTAAATGGGCTGCATGTAAAGCATATTAGACGTTCTTGTTCTAAAAGTGCGATGCAGTTTAAGAATTATAATATGAAAGAGGAAAAACCTGATCTTGTAAAAGAACATGCATAGCCAGTGCCAGGCAGTCTCTTTTAGCGCTATATGTAAAGACACATATATTGCCTTTCTTCAGACCAGCAGCATGCGCAAACTTGGACCAGTTAGTTGTTATGGTTGCACATTTGTCCTGTCCCATAATGAGCCGAACTTGGTACGTAGTATTGTTGTGCATATCTATGATGTTGAGGTAGTTAATCGGCTCAAGTAAGAAGCTCTTTAGATATGTAGTTGTGAAAGGCACTGAGAAGTACTGCAGAGATAAAAGGAAGAGCAGTGTAGGGATATTGTATATAGTATTTGATTCTAGAATGCAATAGAAAAGGGAGAAATATTACCATTTTTTGTCCCAACCAATGAAAGTTTTAATCATCGTGCACACATAATATGGGAAATGTTGTCTTGTAGTGCCGACTATCTGTTTTAGGTGGCGCACATGTTTTCTTATCATTTCTACCTTGTTGCCGAATACGCAAACACTGTTGTAGCCTCCTATAGATAGGGGACCATAGGGAGCTAGACAGAACAAATTAAATGTGTCATATTGCTGCAATGGTTGAGTGATAAGATGATAAATATTGTTATAGTACCTCGTTTAATAGTTCTGTTTGATAGTTTTGGTTTTTTAACTGTGTGACAAGACAATGAAGTATTCATATTGCTGCAAAGGTCAGACTCTGCATAAGAGATGATTAAATAACAAGGTAACCATTAATGCACATTTAAACAAAAGACACTGTAAGGTGCAAGTTATATGTAGAAATTTATATTGTTATAGTACCTTGCTTAATTGTTCTGGTTGACAGTTTTGGTTTTTTAACTGTGCAAGGAGACGACGAAGTATCCATATCGTTGCAAAGGCCAGACTCTGCATAAGAGATGATTAAATAACAAGGTAACCACTAACGTACATTTAGGGTGTGTTTGGTAGCCTGTATGTCTCTAGCATGGCTATCTCTCCTGATACAGGCTAAGCCTGGACATGCTGAACGCATACAACTGCACAGTGTTTGGTAGCCTATATATGCTGAGACATGCTGAGTTGAGATCTTGTTTGGTGGGCTGTATCTGTGGGTTAGACATGGCTGAGAGACGTTGCTGAGAGGTTTTGGTGGGTTGAGGTCAGCCATGCTGACTAGGGAACCTCCACTTGTGGGTTCTCTCCTGGGCATGGCTGAGAGGCTTTGGTGGGTTGAGGTGGGCATGGCTGAGAGAGCTCATACATCCTACCAAACACTGAAAAGTGGGTTGAGAAGAGAATAGATGAGGGGATGCACTCTACCAAACACACCCTTAAAGAAAAGACACTGTAAGGTGCAAATTATATGTAGGAAAGTACCATTGTCATTGCTAATGTTAATGATATTGTTCGACGCCATAACTTTTCCATTGCGCTTGTCATTATGAAAACCATGAAGATACATTGTGACCTCATCAGAAGATGTATCGTTTTCTGAAGGATTTCATGTTGCCATTTTTAGACCATATATACGCATTAAAGCATGTATAGAACATTGAATATACTGTACCATGTGTGTCGGGATCAGCCTGGTTCCTTTCCATGCTTATTTACCTGATGTGCTATGAAATAATGTGACTATGACAGTTTGATAAGAGATGAAACAATGCATTGTTGCATGTGCATTACATTATAAAAACGGTCATATTATGATGCAGAGTTAGAATTTACAAACTATTTTAGTTAACGCGACAAAGAATTGGAGCTACGCTGTGTCTGGCATAGGTATACTTTTCTTGATTGATTGACTCTTTGTAAAAGTACAATATTTATGTAAGTTTTTATTAAGGAAAAAGAGTATACATGGTACCTGAGAAAGATTTCGCAGCTAATATAAACAATCTGAGCGCTCATCGCAGTAAAGAATCATGCACTGTAAGTTTCTGCTGTGTAGGTATATAAACTCTGCTGCGTTTACTATTGTTCTTTTAGATTACCATGTGTCTAACAAACTTGACATGCAATGTAACTGAATCTATATATCGACGCTTATTGAATCTAAAATAGCGAAACTGCAATGCGTATGGATTGTTCAACCTAAAATAGTGCAGTTGGAATGTACACATGATACCATGGCCTAATTGGTCAGTTAACTTTAAAATGTTGTATACTCAGAAACTGAGCATTATACTGTGATTAAAATATATGCAGCAAAGGGGATAGATATATTGAAGCTTTTCGTTAAAAAAAGAAGAAGTAGATATGTGGCGTGCAGATGAACTTGCTGTGTTTGAATGCATTATATGCGGATGTTTCTTATGCATGTACAAATCGAGGATCTAGATCAATTTTATCTATGAAATCTGCAAGGATACTGAAAAAGAATGTTGGATCAGGATGCTTATGCTTCTATAGCAGTACCTGTGTATTGTGCAAAATGACTTGAGCATGGCAGATTAGCTTGGTTCTTGCAGGAGCGGCGAGCTCGGCAGATCTGCTAGTGTGCGGAGAGGGAGATGAAATGGCAGAGACGATGCGGCTATTGAAAGACGCAGGGAGTGCGTTTGTGTCCCGGTGCTAATTAAGGACCTAATGAAGATTCTTTTAGATGACGTAGGCAGGTATGCCTTGGTGGGTCTTTCTTTTATTGCCTGACTAGATGCAATGGGCCCAAACTATGGCTACTGTACGCGATTCCTCTTCTCGTTGCTTCTTCTAGAGATCAGTCCGAGCAGCGTCTTCTCTCCAGGTGCCCTGTAAAAAGGCTCTAGATCTGATATTCTATCGATGCAGAACAGTTCTGCGGTTGGATCTTGATTTCTCCCTGGTTCCAATCTGTGTAGCAAAAAGGTGATCTCTTTATTTTACCGGTAGCTTGTTTTCTTTTCTAGCTGAGGATGTTGTTTTATTATGCTCAAATGAAGCTCCATGCCTGCACCGTAGAGAGCTAAATATCTTCTTTTCTATACTGGGCTAATAAAGCTGTGTCTTTCAATTGCATGCAGTACATATGCATAGCAACTGTACTGGATTGTTCTTCGATCGATCTTCCTAGGTTTAGACTGAATGTATTTTCTTTATGCAATTTCTTTGAAGCTATTTGGCCCTGTAGATATATAATCTATAATTGAAATGCTAAAAAGCTTGCTCAGCTGATTCATAATAGATATATTGTCTGAACTGCAGGAGGCCTGTAGCGTTATTAAGTCATAAAGGAGCACCTTTGACTGATTGTAACAGGAAGGCAAAAACAACCATTAGAACGATGGCTAATGTGGCAAGGGGTAATGTTTCTAAAAGCACCAGAGCATAATAGGCAATATCTGTATATCAGTTGGCATTTTCCATTGCAGTTTAAACTGCTATGAATATCTACATGTGGTAGTCTCGTTAACTGTTTCTAAGGGCCCGTTCGGAAGTGGTCCGGATCCGCGCTCCGTGAACTCCACGCGTGGAGCCGGCCCGAACGGCCCAGATCCACAGAGCTGGTTTCGGGAGCTGAGACGCTGCGTAGTGTAAAAACCAGAAGCGGCCGAAATCGAGTTCCGCGGATCGGCAAAACCGGGAGTTGGCCGAATTTACGAAGTTCCTGCCACCGCCAAGTGATGAATACCGTTTCGTCCCAAGCGAACGAGCCACCCGCGTGACCAATTCCCCCGACGGCCCGACCCCTGGGAACCCTAGCCGCCAGCCGCGGCCGCACCAACGCCACCCGCCGCCGCACCAACGCCATCCCGCTACCGGCCGTCACGTCGCTTCCCCGTGACCACACGCCGGTCCTCCGTCACCCCCTCGCCTCCCTCTGCTCAAGGCCGCCCCGTCTCGCGCCGCCGCCAGCATCTCCTGCTCTCTAGCCACCGCCCTCGCCTCACCTCTCTCCGGCCGTCGTTGCTGCGAAGGAAGAGGCCACCGGAGCCAGAACGACGACCTCCTCGAGCAGCTCGGTCCATTCGGCAACTTCCCCAACCTCTTCCCCAACAGTCGTCGAGGAGCTGGAGCAGCCTCCCGAACGCGTCGAGCTCCTCGTGAGAAGCCAGAACGCGGCGCGCAGAGCCAGATTTGGCGAGTTGGCGAAGCTGGGCGACTTCCGAACGGGGCCTAAATGTGCAGTGTGCATGTGTATATAAAGAGCAGTTCTAGTACGCAACCAGAATATATGATATGTAGTATAGAAAGGCATAATCAGATGGAACATTATATGTATATCGTGTTGACAAATGCATGTTAATGTACGGATACGTTGTGGTGGCTATTGCATGTAGCTCAAATCAAAACAGGTATCGAGTGTACAATTTCAACATAACTGGATTCTATAAATTGCATTTACAGAGAGCAGTATTTATACGCTAATTTGGACTTTGCATATATTTTTAGTAAATAGTGTCATGTCACATTCTATAATAGGTTGATTTGCTAATCAAGCCAGAAAGAAATAAAAAGAAGAGGATAGTTTCTATAGCAGTAATGAGAAAGGAGCTTTTTCTCTAGCAACAATGTCTTTCTATTTCTATTTTGAATTATGGGGTATATGCTCAGAGAGATCTGAATGTTTAGTCATGTTGTCTATAGGTAATCAATTGCATAGGTTGTTCTGTTAATCGTACGATGTTGTTTAAATGAGGGGCGAACACCTTAGAAAGCAACAACACAAGCACCCTGTGATCTCTATTGCTTGATATAACAGTAAGTTTTAATGTCACCATAAATAGATGTCCTTAGACAGAGATTTAGCTATTAATATAATTATGTAAAGTGATCTTTTTATTGTTAAATGTGAAGATAAATAGAATAGGTAGGTACGCTAATATTAAATATATGTTAATTGTCTACGCGATAGATGAAATAGTAAGCAAGATAGAAGGTAGATTATAGTAGTCTTGTATTAACAATTGAAAGTATAGAGAACAGAAGTGCATGGAATGATATTTATCTGCAGGAAAGAGCATCATCCTTATTTTGTTGAGCTATGACTATTATGAAGCATCGAAGAACAAATTGTGGTGTAGGTTTACTTTTTGTTAATATGCATATGAATGTAATTTTTTAATGGTCTAATGAACCTCTTTTGATCTATAGATGATCTGCATATTATTCGAATTCCCCGCAAAGTAATTGTTGCAGAAGTAGTCAAAAAGCTTGGTGGTAGCGAGCCACAGTATGAATGCTGGTTTGAACATGGTAAGTACCATTCTATTGCAAAGACGATTATTGCCAGTACAGAAGCCAATACATTTGACAAGTTGGAACAGATAATGGGTTCTTTAGCTGATACAATAGAAGCTACCGAAGAAGTAGTTGCCACTGCTCTTTTAGGGCTGTTGAAGAGGAGCTGCAGACTTGAAATTGATGATATAAATTTCATGGAACGAGCGAGGATTGAGTGGCAGAAAGAAAATCTTGAAAGCTATGTCCAGGCTGCGATGTCTGCACAGGAAAAACAGGCTCAAACAATTTGCCAACTTAGCAAAGGTTGGGGTCAACTACTGGGTGACATGGAAGTTGTCCAAGAAGTATGCGAGCTTGTCTGTGGGATTATCTTGGCCATTCCTCCTACACGTGATGCAGGCGGTGCTAAAACGGAAATTGCAACAATGATGTGGCACCTGGATGAGTGGTCAGAAGAGAAGATCTATAAGAGCACTGCAAATCTGAAGGAGACCATTGAACAGGCAAAGTGACGAGTTCAACAAGGAACTGTAGTATGTTCCTGTTATGTCATAAGAAGTGGCATCTTTTGATATGTATTATATGGATGCTTACTCTAGAGATACATGGTAGTCGTTTATTGGACAATGTTTAATCTATTTATGTAAATGGTTAGTTCTCCTGTATATGTCAATAGTCTGTTGCAGAATGTAGGCATTATGCATGGTAATCGTTTATCGAACAATGTTTAATCTATTTATGTAAATGGTTAGCTATCCTGTATATGTCAACAGTCTGTTGCAGAATGTAGGCATTATGTACGCAGTGAATTAGTTGAATGTAACGATAATGCATGCATCTACTGAACCAGCTGGATCTCTGGACTGGGAATTGATCATAGATGCACTGTCTAAATGATGCAAGTTAAGAGAGCTCCAATATAAGAACTTGCTTGAAAGTCCATTCGTTTAGGAGTGACTAGCCCCTTAATGCTAATATGGTACGTCTGATGGACGGGATCAGTATATAATGACATGTTAGCAGCCATTCTAGCTTATTGTTAGCAGCCATTCTAGCCCACTTTGTATTCGATCAGCTTTAGCAACGTAGAGAAATATATTATTTCTATGATTGATGCAACCAAATTAGCACCTTTGATTGTCAATTTAAGATTGGTTTACCTGCATTGATCCCACGTTGAGAGCATAGTTAATCCTGTGCACTTCTCACAGCAAGGCAGACTGTGTGATCGATCAAAGCTTTCGACAACACATGTTCTAGCAAGGGAATAGTATAGAGTACGATGAAAAGCCTGTTTATAATTTCTATAGGAACAAGCATATTAGGGTAACAGATGGAAGCTGCAGCCTTTATAAACCCTGGTCTTTCTTGCCACTGCAATAGCGCCTATCATAGCGTTTTTTGTACATTGTTTGAAAATAGGAAGCATGTAGGATTGCATTATTGGAGCGCCGATAGCTGCTACGGGAAATTAACCATCAAAGTGTTAGCCAAAGTAACTACCACTACAGAAAATTAGGTATCAAAGTGTTAAACAAAATAACTACCACTGCGCTATATATTGTATCAATGTTACTGCCCCATTCTTAGCAAATACATCTAGATACATAGGGAATACATATCCAATATAAGATGCACAGTATGCATAGTTGTACAATATACTATCAACAAGGAAAGAGGAAAGGCAGAAAATAAAAGCACGAACACTATTCCTACTGTACACGTGGCACACTTGGATAATGTTGACCACGGCATAACATAGATACACATATAAGGCACATGGTAAACAGCGTCTATGTGATCTATAAGCTATATAATAAACAAACCATGGACAACCCATTTGACCATGGAGCAAGCTATACAAAACGCTGAATGTTGTCAGACAGGAGCATCGCAAAAACCTTAGCCGCAACTATGATCATTATTCTGCCTGGAAGGCAAAATAACAATGCACAATATAAATGCAAGGATATAGGGGGGCAATGAACAATATGGTCAAAGGACAATTACAGTGTTTGATGTAGGCACGGTGAGACCAGCAACGGTGCGTATTGAAGCCAAATCCGACAATTGCATTGCAAGACTTTCGCATGGTGTTGTCGGTGGTGCATGTCCAATGTAACGCACAGTACAATCTTGTCCTACTATCGGCAATTTAGGTGAGGTAGATATTTCAAGTGGAAGGAACCCAGCATGGCCAATGCAAATTTGTTGAAGCCTGCGTAAGATGGCATGGGTTGATTCCTTTAGCGAAGTAACATAAGCTAGCTTGATTTGCTCATCCTCTCTGTAAATATCCTGAAAGGATTTTGCTGCCTGAAGTGCTTTCTTGAGTGAAGTTAGCTCATCATAGTTAGCATCTTTAACCCGAGCCTGTTTCTCTTTTATGAGGTGTGTTATCACTGCTTGAGCTGCACCTTCCAGTGCACTGTATGTGCTTTTTGTGAGGTCACTGTAAAATATTTTTCTCTCTACAATCGGTTCGTTCCTTCCTGGCGGTATATCCATTTCTATCCATCCCCTGACGTTTGAGCTAGACTCATTAAGAACTCCACGAGAATGAACAGTAAGGCCCAATGACAGAACAATCTCGGCAAGAAGAACTTGCCTAGAAACATAAGCATCTAGTGCTACCTAAAAATATTGAAATTCCACAATCATATGTCAGCGCAGGATCTATATGAACACTCTCATTGATTATGTAAGATGACAATAAATCCTATAACTATTAGAGAACAAGACTGGTGTGCATAGTTTGGACCAAGACATTGATTATTGCACATGGAATCATACGACTAACATAAATGCAAACTATGACACTACAGCAGTAGGAAAGCACCCAGTATCTACGCTTATACAAAAGATTAGATTAATGATGTAGAATAGATAGGTGTAACTAACTTAAATGGAAACAGTAACATTGCAAGGCTACGAATGCATTTTGCATCTAGATTTATAAACTGCATCATTGGAATCGTTTTAGAGAAGCAATTGCAATGCAAGAGAAAATGTATATGTAGCTCAGAAAGGGAAAGGTATATGAAACCAGGCTGAATTATTTCTACGTAAGGATTTCGCCCCAGGAACTTGCACAAGCTCGGGCTCAGCATCCATGACAGAAGTATTATTGCACAGAAGAAGCCTGCGGCGGGCTGAACACAGTGGAGCTGGATCTGGAGCAAGAGCGGTGGTAGGGATCTGCTTCACAGGTTCTGAGCACACCAACGGAGCGTTTGCATAGTCAAGTGTAGGTGTAGTACGAGGTGTACGCTGCACAACGGAGCAAGGAGGAAGAAATACGTTCTGCAACCAAAAACAATACGGTGGAAACGAATAGAACAGCAAAGATGAAGAATACCATTGCTATATCGCGATAAATGGGCAATGTAACATAGCTTGATTGAGGCGTCATTGAGTAATACCTATAACAGATCAGTGGAGGTAGTGGACCGTTCTGGTGTCTCTTCCATGAGGAAAGAAAAAGGCAAAGCAGGAAGAGGAAGAGGCAGGATGACTTATGGCTACAAATAGCTAGTGCGAGGATGGCAGAGACAAGAAAAGTAGAAGTCAATTAATGCAGTGGTCGGTGCATTGTATAATGTGTGTGCCTTGGCTTACTGTTCCTTAGCATGGAGCAATGTGCTGTTTTGCAAACCGGATTGCACCGGTCAACTTTTAAGGCATCGAAGCAGGACAAGGTAATGAAGGCAGAGAAGGCAAAACAATATGGGCTGTGTCTTTTTTGTTCTTCTGTCTGTTGCTAGTTTCCTGATTTGTTCGACTGTTTTATTGTTTGTGCAGGCGGGTCTTTCTCAAATATGCGTTCTTGCCTTGGTTTGCTGATACCTAATATGTCCTTGTTGTAATGCTATGCAGGTTGCATTTAATAGCATCAATCCTGTGTAAGTAGCGAGACTTATCAATGGTTATTACTTGATTAGAAAGAAGAAATAGCATGGAAAGATGAACGGTATTATCGTATTGTTCGAGACAACAAATGTTCCTAGCAACCTAATGCCGGTATGTGGTGGTATGAACCAGAATACAGTGCCATTGGCGGCATATATCATCTGAGCAATTAAATATAACCAACTCTAGTCAAAGTCGGAAGGCGGTAATGATCTACGTAAACTTGTAATAACATAGCAGCATGATAATCTAGTAATATCAGAGGAACAGCCGCATTGTCCGCACACCACAGGTAGTTTAGCGTTATAAGAGGTCCAAAATAGAACACTAAAGACGCCCATTAGCTGACAACGTCAATCAAGTACGTACAACACAGACGCAGCTGACAAGACTATAACAAGACGCTAAGAATAGTTGCAAGCGGAATCCACCGTAGGAAGACCGCAAGAACTATTGCAAAATAGGAGCACAAACAACGAATAGTTGAGTGCCAGCAAGGATGCCCATTCAATAGTTGGCGAATCAACTATAACCACAGGATCAGTCTGCAAACATAACAGGTCAATGGTGTAAGCAGGTAATAATAGAAAGGAAGCTCACAGGGCTTTCAATACTCAGATGCAAAAGCACGTATGGTTCATAGGATGGCATAGTACCTTCCTGGAACAACTTCCTAGCTACAGCTGTCTTGTTTGCATCATCCAATGTTCTGGTAATCAAGCATGACTTTCACAATACATCTATACAGGGACAAATATAGCAAACAATGTGCAATGCAGATCACTATTGCAGTATAGAGTAGCATACGCAACCTTTTATTGTCCCCTTTTTTGGTGGCAGAAGAAGCGTCAGGTTTACAGCTTGTAGCCTGTCTTGTCACGCTGGGAGGAGTTGCTGTAAGCTATGGCAATATAAAAATGTCAGTGCAGATACAGCAACCGAGCAATAGACAGCCAGATGAATGAATTTTTGAATGATCTTTACCGGGAAAGGTGACGATGCGTCGGATGCAACGGTGGTTTTTCAGGTTCATCATTGTGGCCAGCACCATCAACCGCACGATCATTGCACAACTGCAAGTAGGCAAAGAAAATAACCATGAATAACAATGACCTCACAACTACAGGTACGCAAAGAAAAGAATCATGAATAAGTAGATACAGCAATGGCAAATTCAACGTCGCCTATCTATTCTACAACAGAACATATAGTCAGTTCCAATGTAATGGGCAGCAAAAATTAGGACACCAACACTTGCAGTAGACGGACACTGGACTATGTCTGAAATGTACGTACTAGTATATAAGCAGGGCACAATTGAGCATGTACTGAGTAAGGCAGGGATTACTTTGAACAAGCAAACAATAGGAAGCAATTTAGTCATGGAATGATCAAATATGGACCAAAACATTCGCAGAAGAGGAATAGTGACTGCACAAAAAATTTTATTTGTCAAACCATGTGCACCTCGGAGAGTGATGGAACGGGCTGAGACACCGGAAATGATGTGAGCGCAAGCTCTGATTGCTTCAAAGCAGAAGCAACCGCGGCAAACTCAAAGACCTTGGATTTTGCATGTACAACGTCCACTCTATTAACCTGGAATGTAAGCTTGCCAAACTCCAAACTTCTTTCCGTCACACTGAAATTTACAGTGAATTTCTGTGAGACGAGCGATGCTATCTCAGTAGGGATCGTGCCTGGTCGTCGTGCTGAAGCCCGCTGGATGGTTTCAATAGTTTTTCCAACAACCTGTTCAGCTACTCCAGCAAAGAACACAAACTGAGCATCTCCTGTGTCGTCGTTACCAACAACCGATATTCTGTACCTGTACGCACCAAAAGATGACAGAAAATGATTAGCTAAGATTCAGAAAAGAAAAGATACAGAGAATGTTTTTTGTTCACACATGGATTTACCTTGGGCTAGCTACCACACAAAGACACTTTGCATCGCTGCAAACAAACTCTGTATTGGCTGAATATGCAGTTTTATGACACTTGGAGCAAGCAAGGAACCACCATGAGTCTGACTGGGGTTTCATTATTATTATGGTACAAACCATATTCTTACCCTGCATGTAAAATGAGGAACCAGATGTAACGATGCAAGAGGCAGATAGAATATAATAGCAGCATATACACATGCATACATCAAAATAGAATGTCATTGAATAGCAGTAAACACATATGCATAGAAGGAAGCAAACACACAAGCAAGTCATATGGATCTTTTTCCAACACGGTTTTGATATCGATCTCCTCAGGTTTAGATTGCTTGTAAGCTTTCTGATACCGATCATCATCTACAGCCATCCATTGAAGCACAGGCATCTATTGTCCAAATCTGCAGATATAAAAAAAAAGGGCAGGAGCACAATTGGTCTATTAACATCCATGAGAACCCACTCAAAAGCATGACGATCAGAGCAAGCAAACCTGTCATAGTAGGCCTGCGTTTTAGGAATGTCAGGATTGATGTAGTACTTGGCAGCCTCACCACAGCTTATTGTGTCATGGCCTATATTTTTGTTACACAGAGCACGCATAAGGAAACAACACCCAATGGGTTAGATATTTGTTTTGGTGGAAGAGAGCAGCCATAAAGACCATACCTCTGTAGTCCTTGACCAAAGTTCCGACAAGGAGAATGACGAGAAGCTTGGATTGACCATCCTTGTACAGTTGCTCACCATCAAATGCAGTGGCATGGTGGCCCCACAAAGCCACATCAATGGTCCTTCCACTGGCAAGCATGATCAATTGCAAAGGCTGAGCAACAATAAATTTGGAAAGATTCGAGCAAAAGAATCCCAGAATCCCAGTGCCATCTGAACCAATCGGTGCTATTAGGTAGCATATATAGCAGCACGAAAGTATACTAAACGAAGAGGCATACGTATACAGCGAAGAGAACAAAGAGGAACCAGTTGAAGAAGCACTCACTCAAGATCCATGAGATGTAGATTTCTTTTCAGAGACACAGAAGACTGGGCTGGTAGCTGGACATGTAGCAAATCTGAGATTGCAGTTATAATGCCAATAGCATCTGCAAAAATATGTGCACAACAATAGATCCACGTTATCATGCAGCAACCGGATGCAATTGGAAGAGCCACGAAGATCAAGGTTTAATACACTTGCCCAGGAATTTTTCTTTCCTGCCAATGAACTTAGGTAATTCTTGAAAGGTTGTTAGGCAATAAGCATAACAAGGAAAAGAGTCTGCAACAACGCTGGCCTCTTGGATCTTTGTCCAGTTAGTTAGCTTGATCATGAACATTCCGTCAACAGTCTTGTACATATTCTTTGCTGACCGGACAAGGAAATCTCGGATGATGTAAACATGACCTTCTCTGATAGTCTCCATCAGTTTAGGTGCATGCGCGGCACCTATCTCGGCATACATTTTGTTGCCCTAATTGAAAGCCAGCAAACATGTAGGCAGATGAGCATGGGGCAAAAGCAAAGATATATAGCAATATAGCAACGAAACAACATCCGTACCGTTTCATCAATAAGGACAAGATCAACATGAGCAAGTTTTCTGTTCCCTATTATAGAACTCCCACATGCGTGAGATATGGACACAGATAGTTCCACGTTTTTTACTTGGGTCAAGATCACACAAAGGAAGTAGCTGAACCTGCATAATAGGCATAATAGTTAGCTTTTTGCAGGAAATATGGCAAACCAAAATGGAAGGCACGTGCACATTGCCAGGAGATCAAGGAAGTCACTTGAAAAGTTAATGTACATAATCAGACATAGTGGCTAATTGAATATAACCTATAGTTACTATTCATACGAGAGAAAGGACCACATCGTACACAACATTACGTGTACTGTGACCAGAGGACCCATCCTCGTTATCAATGAGAAATTTTTAGACCGGAATGTGATGTCACCCTTGAAATTGCAACATAGAGCTGCCCATGTGTGAAGACAGGTCGGCGTAGATAGATGCCAACACATTCAAGGGTCTGGCCCTGACTTTTATTTATAGTCATAGCATAACAAAGTCTGAGAGGATACTGTCGTCTTTCTAGGACAAATGGCCACTTCGAATTTCTAGACGTTAACGTGATCCTCGGAATGTATACAGCGTTGCCAACATTCGAACCAGTCATTATAGTGGCCTGGACCACTCGGTGCGCCAATCTAGTTATGATCAGTCTAGTACCATTGCACAATCCAATACTTTGATCTATATTCTAAGTAGCATCACAGGAGAGCCGATTTTTAGGGCAAGTCTATGGTGCGGGAAATTGCTAATAACAAGCAAATTCAAGAATTCCGTAGGGTATAGATCATCAAAATCACCTAATTTGTCATTCATTTTAGAAATCGAATCGCAACTTAGATGTTCAACCATTTTTCCTGCTATCATGCCTAGGACACGCATATTTATTTCGTCAACCGTGTCATTGTTAGGGCATACTATTGCTCGGTTCTGTAAATAAGCTGGATCAGAATAGTTGACAGAAAGGTCAGTATAAACAGAATTGATAATGGCAATTATCTTATCACCGTCTGGACTATAGCAACAAGTCAGATGGTATGCTAATTATGGTACCAATATCATCAGCATCTAGATCTGGTCCATGCACTTTACCATTTCCAACACTTAACACCCACTCACTAAATGCGCAGAGCTCTTTCTGCTCTTTAGGTGATAAATTTAGGTTTGACAATCGCATATTGTCATGCAGCTTGAGGATATGTACTGATTGCCATAGTGGTGAATTTGTTATAGTAGCATCAACGACATGAGCCCGTGTGCCACCTTCAATCACAGGCAGTATCTGCCTAAAGTCACCACCTAACACAACTGGCTTTCCACCAAATGGGAAGATCATGTGCGGCAGCATTTACGGACGTTAAAATGTCACGTAGGGTTCTATCTAATGTTTCAAAGCAATGTCTATGTGTCATGGGAGCCTCATCCCAGACTATAGAGCGGACTCTATAACAAGATCAACAAGCATCGTTCCTCTTTTTATGTCACACAATGTTGTTTCATCGATATCTATTGGAATTTTGAAACGTGAATGTGCAGTTCTACCACCAGGCAACAAAAGAGACGCAACACCAGACGATGCAACTGCAAGAACAATTTTTTTCTGAGATTGCAAGTACGTATTATAGCATTCCATAGAAAGGTCTTACCAGTACCACCATGGCCCGAAAGGAAGAAAAAACCAGGGTGCTCATTCATGACACACATAACAATTTCATCATAGGCCTTTGCTTTGGTCTGCATTGAGCTGAGAAGCCAAGACAGATGCATTTTCTAAGAGATCACTTAGATCATAAGACAACTCATGATAAATAAGTCTGTTTGAGCTGTAGCTGCTGGACATAGAACGCTGCTATGGCAAGTTAAACTGCACTATCGATGAACCACTACGCGAAAACAGTTCACTCAATTCATCTATCAGGAGATCTTGCAGCTGCATAGGGGGAACAACAAAACGAGGATCGTAACTACTGAACGGTATCTATGCTGAATGTCGTCCGATAAGTAGGGCAAGAATCTGTCATAGAAAAGCTCGCTCATCGTTGACACTGCAAAACAGAATGACTGTTACGAAAAGATGCCTAAGCTGAGACGAAGTGGCCCAGGGCGAAGCTTCTTCAAAGGCGGCATACCATTCACTGTCATTACCCAACAGCCCACGCGCCTCACAAGCTCTTTAAATGTACCATAAACAATACCATCATATGTGCGCAAATCATCAAAACTGCAGGCCCCTCTAACAATCATAAGGAGCATTCTAAGATAGAAACGTTCACCAGCAGATGGATGCACATAGTAGATGCGAGCTATTCTGTCTCGACAACTTCTATGTTTCCAGCACTTCTATCGACCTCCCAGGTCCACTCAGTCGGAGATTCACAATAAGTCAAAGCATGAGCATGTGGGAATCTTTGATTTGCAACAAACCATTCAGTAAGCATAGTTTTTCTGGATCTCTTCACCATTTGATACAATGGTATGCAAATTGGTTGTTGATCTAAAAGTGACTGTATTCATTGCTGGCAAGTGCACATCTAATTGTTCTACAGATGGCATCTTACAGTGCAAAGGGAAGGCAAACAACCGCCACAATGCTTCGTGAGGCACTAAATGTCTACAATCCAAATAGTCTTGGATTTCATCAATTTCCATTTTTGGCTGAACATCAATATTGCGATCTTTGTTATGCACATCTTCAAAACGGATACGTGATCTATCTTTTCCTTTATGGACATATTTGAATAGATATTTGATGATTTTATTCTTGTTGCACCACTCAACGTTAATATGAGCTTGATACTTTTTTAAGAGGAACATGTTATATGGAACAATTGATCTATTATCAAGTTTGACACCATTCTTATACACAACACGGCCATCGTTACAATGCCTATATACTGGAAATCCTTGATCATCAAGGCAGGTTGCATCCTGGAATGACTTAGGATACTACTTTGAGCAAACACCTTTTTTCATGCAAGGGCATTTTTTGTTTGCATCACCACACGGGCCATGCATCATGAACTCTTCAACCAATGCATATCCTAAAGGATCAGTAAATGCATCAGGTATTTCGGCACTTATTAGGGAATCAATAATAGCTAATGGCATGGTTTTGTTACTGTTCTTTAACCATGTTAAGATGTGGGCATGTGGAAGGCCCCTTTTCTGAACTCAGTGTTGTGCAGTACTGCAAGAGAAAATGAAACCCAATCGTAAAGATCAATGAAACAGGCTGTAGAAGTAGCCACGTTTAGAAGAAGACATAACCTGCAGATATAGGCCCAAACACTGCTCCAGATTTAATATCACGCACAATCTCCTCCTGCTTCATGTTGTACACCCTAGTTATGATATCCGCTCTATCAGAGGGAAGCTGGCCTGGCTCGTAACGCAGTGCATCGCCAATTTCCAACCATTTGGGATTGCATGTGAAGGTACTAAATGTACCGGGCCCACCGTACTCTCGACAAATGGCCATGGCATCATGATAATGATGTGTATAGTACCTTATACCACCAGTATATGACGCTGGAAGGACGGTCTTCCTACCTATTTTATCACCATCTATGCATCCCTGGCCCACCATATCAGCTATGTTCTGAAACTGATCAGATCGTAGCTCATCTTGTTTCCTAATAATAAACCAAAGGCGGTTCTCTTCTAGACGCGTAGCAATCAACCTGAAGTTGTGATGTTAGTCTACCACAGCATGTGTATGGATTATAGTGATCAGGTCTATAATGGCAGCAATATGAGTAGTAATCTAGCATGGTCAGTGTTTTGCGAGCTTTTTCTGGAAGCAAATGGGCATTAGTATATTCAATACCTAAATGGAAACCACGATCACCAAATGGGAACAGCAAAGGATACTACAATGACATGAGTGCATGATGTAGATTCGATACAAAATGAAGACCATGGTCCCTATCATGTACTATAATATCACGTCTGTAAGCATCAATCGAGAAATCACCAACAATGAGCATAGCGAGATCATCAGAGACCGGCAAATTATACTGCACATCGCCTTGATTCTTAGGAGCCAGTATCCTGATGGCAAGGGCGCTGGTGAGGGGACTCTTTTAAACGGTCTCTAGCAAGGCGAAACTGCTTGACAAGTGGATTTACATCGTCTAGCATAGCCAAGAGACATCTAATGATAGACCGATCTAGATCACCATCAAGAGCAGCATCATCATCCAAGGCACGTATCATATGCTCAACCTCATGCTCAGTTTCATATATATATAGCTGCGCAAATTTTGGCTTTTCACCATCACCGGGAAGGAGTGTACCAATCCGATGGTGTAGCTGGCCATTAATGCAAAAAACATATGGTCCACCACCATCATTTATAGTATTATCTACTTTAGCTCCAAGGGACGTAAAATTGAACAAGCAATTGTACTGCCTTATGTGCCTCATGAATTCACGGCTGCGATGGTCACCATTAAACCGCATTAGCCGTGCAAGGGCCGGCGGACGAGGCAAAAATGGAGGAATACAGATACTGCCACCACCACAACAGGCATTGTAAACTACACGGCGTTTTGTCCAACTGGATTCTCGCTGTACCCGTTCATCGTACCCAAAAAATGCGCCACAATACCGGCAATGATAACACGGAGGTCCAAGGCGAGAGAGCTGCAAATAAGTAGCTGCAAGGCCACGCAAACAAAAAACAGCAATTGAGAAGCAAGAAACGGTTAGACAAGTGTCCATCCAAAGTAGGAACAAAAGAAGAGCAACCTACAAGAGAAACACCTTTCAAAGCATCCACATACTCAGAAGGGAACGGCAAACGTGGCTGTCCATGTTCATGACAAGGAACACCCCTGGCAACTAATTGTTTCATCTTTCTACGCTCCATATAGATCTCCCTATTCTGCCTAGCATGCCGTGTCGCGAGCAAAAGGAAGAAATCATCCTCTAATTAACAGACATAGCCTACGTTAATGATGGAGATACGGCACAGAATATGAGCACAAAAAAATAATAACACAGCAGAAACAAAAGCAAGCAAGCACATACTGGGTCTCTTGGGGACTCCAAAAGGAGGACCAAACAGTGCAATAGACGGCAACGATGGCCCATCAATCCTTGCACGTCTCGATCCCAAAGGAAAATTGGTACTATGAACAGATGGCCCTGAACCCAAAGGCGAGGCAGCATCCCTCGCCACAGCCGAGCGGGAACGCTTTGGCATCTTTATTTTGTATATTTTAACATAACATAATCTAACCACGGGACAAATAACACAACAACGGAAACCAGGATGTAATCAATGAAGATACATGCAGGCATAGAACGAACGAAAAAAACAAGGAGAACGTAAATAATAATTGTACATAACAACAACACACCCAACAACACGGGACAGAACATTATTAATAAGCACGGGGATTAGACAACAAGGAAAGAAAGAAAAGAGCAGCAGAAAAATAACTTTCTAGCCTCCATCCTCACGAGCAAGCACACGAAGCAGCGAACAACAAGCCACACGGAAGCACGTTCCTTTCAGGACCTAAAGACATAGCAACAAAGAAAGGCCAAAGGTCATTAGAGGAGCAGAACAAAGACAGCAAACGACAAACAACGAATATTCTTTCCAAACCGGGAAGGCAGCATGTAGCTTGAAAGAAAGCAGCAAAGAGGGCGTATCGTGAGGAACATGAAAGAAACACGGAAAAAAACTATGGAAAGAGCACCAGCGTAGCTAGAAACGAAAGCAAGAAACCGAGTAAGCATACCTCGTCCAAACAACACAGGCACCAATCCAACTCCAGAGCAGAAACAATAACCCTGTCGGGAAGAAAAACGGTATCAGCAAGGAAAAAGAAGGAATGGTCATGCCTGGAACAGAGCAGGCATTGACAACTCCTTACCTAAGAAGCAAGCACGGCCGCTACAGCAAGGAGCGTAATAACCGAAGCGAAAAACCAGGGAGCAAAGAAAAGCAAGAAGAAGAGGCAGCACATCTCACGCATATATATAGACACCACGAAAACCAAGGCCCACGCAGGCACAATTGCATCCAAATCCAGCAGCCTTAAAACGGTGCAGATAGGGAAAATGAAGAGGCACAAAGAGAGAGAAATGCACCGAAATCCAGCACGCGTAACAGGAACAGGGCCGTAATGGGATGAGCACGCGCCTTGATGGTAACAGAGCACCACGACCCCGAAACGACTCAAAGGGGCGAGAGGGTATGCACTGAGCAAACAAGAATGGCAGGCGATATGTACACGCCACACAAGGCTTGCAGCATAGGCTTCCAACGTATTGTACCTACTTAATTAATATTAATAAGGACGGAAAAAAAAAGACCAGCCAGACGAGGCTTTCCGAGCAAGGAACAATCAGCAACGGGTGATCGTAGCTCGTAATGAATCAGATCAGATCAGGCAAAGAGCATCCTACGACAGGAACGCAGGTAGAAGGTCCAATTTAATTAATTCCTAGAAGGTCCAATCTAACCATCGGCACACAAAAATTCAATCAAGTAGACCAAGGTGAGAACCGCAACAGCATTTCAGTAACAGGCCAAAAAATCCATAACAAAGAGGTACAAGAACTCCAGATCAAACAGAACCGAACCAATGATTGCAACACGCACTGGACAATAGGAAGACCAAGACTGAGCAGCTGCGCACCAGACGAACGATCGCAATAGCAATTAGATCATCAAGAGAAGACAGGAGCAAAGAGGACCGCGTAACCTGGGCCTTCCGCTCCATCCACTCTACCAAAAAGGAGCCCTCCTGTCCACCAGCGAGAGCGAGAGCGCCACACGGGACGGGCACCCAACGTGCGCACCTGTGACCTGATGTAGCGCCGCACGGCCAGCGTCGCACGGCAAGGACCGGAGGCAGCACCGCCAAAAGAAGGAGCGGCCGCCCACAAGCAGCCATTGTAGGGCCGCAGGCCTAGCACCGCACGGCGAGGACCGGAGGCAGCACCGCCAAAAGAAGGGGCGGCCGCCCACAAGCAGCCATTGTAGGGCCGCACGACCAGCGCCCCACGGTGAGGACCGGAGGCAGCACCGCCCACAGAGCTCGACGATACCGAAACAAAGGAAGAAGGAAGCCACCGACAGAGAGAGAAAGAGACCACGGGCGTACGTATAGGAAAAGAAGGGGCGGCGGCCCGCAAGCAGCCATGCACGCACGACCAGAGCCCAAGCAACCACAGCGCGCGCATTTTGTCCTGGGAGGGGAGGCCGCCCCCAACGGATCCCACTGCGTAGGCGTCGAGGCCGGCCACGCGAGCACGCACGAGCGGGGAGACGCGCGAGATCCGGGCCGTCCGCGGCGTATAGGACGGAGATGAGGCGCTGAGGGCCCCGAGAGGCTGTGGAACCCGCGCGGCTTTACTGATACTTAATAACAACTATGGTTCATGCTTGTACTTTTTGATGTTGTTTTTAAAGATTTCAAGAACATGCAAGACAGCGCGCCTTTTTCTGTTAAGATAGAGAATGTTAATTACATGGCTGAGACCGAATCCACGTTACAAAGCTGAGACCCCTGCACACTAACAACCTACACTCCCCAAAGACCTACTATCTTCATCATTCGGCTACCTCCCTGATCTAGTCAAGAACAGTGTTTGAGGTCCTCGACTCACCCCTGAATATTCTGCCATTTCACTCCAGCCAGATTGCATGAAGAGTGAGCATGATTAGGTTGTTCGCCTTACATGATTAGTGAGTATGATTAGGGTGCTTAAAGAATTCGCGGTCATCAAATTTTTTTCTTTTATCGTAATTGTTAGTCATCATTATTTTGGTACTCTCTATAGGGTTCATCTACTTTGTCTTAGTATCTTTCACGTTTGTGTCGTATCATATAAATCTCTCCATAATATTAAAGGACGGAACGTTTCTTCGTCCGTCCCTCCCGTTCCACATCGCCACCCCCCTCTGACCTCGCCGCTCCGGCCCCAGCTTTGCCATCCTTCACAGATCACCCCTCCCCACCTCCCCGGCCCCCGATTCCTCTCCTCAACCCACCCGAGAGCAGCTGCTCAGTGTGGCCACCGGCGACTTCGGCCCGCGCCGCCTCCTCCGCCCCTCCTGCTCCCATCCCGGCCGCCCCTCCCGCCCCCATCCAGCCATCCTTCCGCCCCCATCCCACCGCCGCCCACGGCTGCCTCCCTCCGCAGAGGTTCCCCCCACCCCTCCCCCCCTCTCCCCTCTCCCGCATGCGCTACCGCCGCCCCATCCGCCTCCGCCCGCTGCCCCCTCCCATCCGCCTCTGCCCATGGCCCCTCCCACCGCCCTATCCGTTTGCCGCCCCTCCCCCCATCCCTTCCCCCTCCCTCATCCCTCCGTCGGCCTCCAGATCTGCTCGCCGCAGGCCTCCGCTCGACCGACAGCGACCTCCGCCGGCCCCATCACCGACCTGCGCGAGCCGCCGCCTCTGCCGACCGCGACGAGCTCGGGTCCCGCCGCCGTAGTTGCCTCCGCCTCGACCACGACGCCGACGGCCACCTCTCCGACGCCGGCGGCCAGCTCTGCGACGCCGGCAGCGACCTTAGTCCCCTCCCCACAACCGGCCAAGATCTTGTGGTATATGCCCAAATGATATCCAAATTGTTGTACATGTCTGCAATGCTCATATACTAAATTCTAAACAAATCAGAGGCTGCTGCTGTAACAAAAGGTATCATGGCATAACATAGAAAATGAAGGTTCCAAATAATTGGAATTCAGCCGTTTCAGACGGCCACCTCTGCTTTTGCATGCGCGACTGAGGAAAGGTTTGAACAGCCTAATTAAAAACCGCGTCTTCCACGTACTCTTTCTTGTCGTGGCGTGGCAGCCGTGGCCCGCGATTCACCGGTACGCGCTTGATCGCCTATACACACGCCACGGACAGCAGAAGCCACACTGACTCGCAGTCTTTCACACCCCCACAAGGGCAAAACCCCCTACTACACCTCTAGTCCTTCCGGAGCAGCAGTGCAACAGCGGCGCGCGCGTGCGCAACGTACGTCTGGCCGTGATGGGGTTACGGCGGTGGCTGCCTTTCGGTGGCCGGTGTAACTGCTGCTGCTTTGGCCGAGGCGGCGGAGCCGGTTCCGGGAGCGTGGCTGATGACGGCCTGGTGTGGGACATGGCACTGAAGGCGCACGCGTCCGGCCACTACTCCGTGGCCGTGGCGCAGGCGAACGAGGCGCTCGAGGACCAGGCGCAGGTGCTCGTGTCCCCCGCGGCCACGCTCGTCGGCGTGTACGACGGGCACGGCGGGCCCGAGGCGGCTCGGTTCGTCAACGCGCGCCTCTTCACCCTCATCCAAGGTTTGTTCGATCGTCATGTGTTGCAGCGCATATCCGCTTTCTTTTTGCTAGTGTTACTGCTCTGTCTTAAAATCGTTCTTCCCATTCGAAATTGCAGAATTTTCATGAGCAGAAGAACAAAAGGATCATCTCGATCAACTTGTTCATGCAATTTTTTTACTCTTTTCTGTTGTTAGAATCTGCGACCTTGACTCCTGAACTCGTTGCAGAGTTTGCGTCTGAAAACGGGGGCCTGTCAGCAGAGGTGATCAGGAAGGCCTTAGGCGCCACGGAGGAAGAGTTCCTGGGCATGGTGGAGAAATCATGGCCGTCACAGCCAAGGATCATGTCCGTGGGCACCTGCTGCCTGGTCGGCGCCATTGAGGACGGCACGCTCTACGTCGCCAACCTCGGCGACTCGCGCGCCGTGCTCGGCCGCCGCGCCGGCCCCGGCAAAGGTAAGAGGGTAGTGGCCGAGCGGCTTTCGAGGGACCACAACGTCGCCGACGAGGAGGTGCGGCGGGAGGTGACGGAGATGCACCGCGACGACTCGCACATCGTCCTGAACAACCACGGCGTATGGCGGATCAAAGGAATCATCCAGGTAAACCAAGAAGCCCTTGCTCACAACATGACGCGCTCAAACTTCATCATCGAAGCAAATCAGTGTCATCACTCCGGATTAATTTACTTCGCAGGTGTCGAGGTCCATCGGCGACGTGTACCTGAAGAAGCCGGAAATGTGCAAGAACAACCCGGTGCTGCTGCAGTCCATCTGCCCATTCCCTCTGCGGCGGCCGGTGATGAGCGCCGTGCCCTCGATCAAGACCCGCAAGCTTAGCCCCGGCGACCAGTTCCTCATCTTCGCGTCGGACGGGCTGTGGGAGCAGCTCACCGACGATGCCGCCGTCGACATCGTGTCCGGCGGCCCGAGGAAGGGGGTCGCGATGAGGCTGGTGAGGGCCGCGCAGCTGGAGGCGGCGAGGAAGAAGGACATGAAGTACGAGAGCATCACGGCGATCGAGAAGGGCCGGAGGAGGCGCTTCCACGACGACATCACCGTCGTGGTGCTCTTCCTCGACAGGTGCAAGGGCGCCCCGAAGTCGGGCCCCGAGGAGATCGGCGGCACCTATGCCCCCGTCGACGTGTTCTCGCTCGCCCTCGACCACCTGCAGGGGGAGGACCCGACGAGGCCCGTGCTCGGCTGATCCGCCGATGATTCAGCCTGCGCAGCGCTGTGGATACCTAACGTTTTGGTGTTCTTTTTCAGTGGTTCATTTGCTCTCTGAACGGAACTTCCATGGATGCTAAGGCAGCTGAGTTGCCGCTGATTTGGGGTGAGCTTGGCATTTTCAACACCAATGGCTGGTTCGTTTTTGCCTCGCAGATCAGCCCTTTAACTCCTCTCTTGATCAAGGATGATTTTGTGTAGTTTTCCTTCGATATGTACATTACATGAGTATGCTTATTTACGTCTCTCTAAATAACGCTGCATCAAAGAAATTGTGTGCAGTTGGTTTAGTTGTGCAGAGTACAAGTGCCATGTATTGTAAATTTTGATTCCCTAAGCTACACTCTGTGCTTAACCTCTTCTGCAAGAGGTAACTTGGGCCTCTAATAAATTTCCCATGTGTTCTGCCACTGTTCTTAAAGCAGTCAACAGAAAACAGTAGCTTTCCGGAGACTACACGCAGTATTTCATCAGCGGTCATGGTCTTGCAGTCCTTTCTGCCTGGGGAGGGGGATTCCAGGGCACTATCGTGGATCGGTTCAACCAACACTCCTGACTTCTCCGGTCAAAAAGGGTAGCATCTTCCAAATGGCATTTATGTCTTCATGGAAGATTTGTTGAAAGCAAGTAGACTTAATTGCTTCGACGATTTGTTGGTAGTGGGTTGGAGTCTTTCCGGGATAAGAGGGCGCGGAGACTAGGGCAATTCCAATTGCGGTTACGTGGATGCATTCATCATCGGACCTGTGGCTTCCTTGGTCATAAAGGTACCTACCAGATTCAAATCTAGTATAGTGTAGTACTAAGTGGAGTTTCTTTTTAGTAAATTATACAAAATTATAACTTCAGATTTTTTTAGACTTTTTTTACAAAACCACAACTTTAACAAATAATCTAAAACGGTCACTTTAGGATGTTTGACAGCAAATTTGATATAATGGGTCTAGTCTACTTGATACTGCCTACATAGATATTTACGTTGAGATGGACGTAGGCCCCCTCGTCAGCCATCATCTTCTCGTTCCCCTTTCTCTTCACCTTCCTCATGTCTCTCTCTATGGTTGCATGCACCAACTCCGACTGTCACTTCACCGGGGACCGTGCCGTGGGCAGGGACAGCACGGCTCAACCCCTTTCGTTAGCTCCCATTTCCAAATCCCGATGGTAACCTTGTCATTCCGTGTTCCGCTGCTTCATCGGCCGCCTAAATGGCCCTGTTGGCAGCGCTCCTCATGACACTCCACCTCTAGCACCATCTTATCGCTGCCTCTGACGCAGTTGCAGCAACCGAACTGCATGTATCGGCCAAGAAGGACTGCACCGATAAGGATAGAGAGGAGAAGATGCAACGGTGGAGGGCAAGACGAAGGACTTGTCTGGGAGCTACCACAACTCGCATTTGTTGGTTTGATTCCGACGGCCCGAAGGTGCTCCGCAATGTGAGGAAGATGAAGGCACTAGATCCAAAGCAGGTGAAGTCAGCCCTGCCTGGAATCGCCAAGAAACCTAGCGCGGGCCCGACATGAGGATGGCCTTGGCACCGGAGCCGTCGTCGTCGTCCCTGCCGCCACGGATGTGCTTGACGAGGAGACGGAGAGAGAGATGGGAGGAAGAGGAGCAGAGACGAGAGAGAGTATGCTGACAGGTGAGTGTTGGATTAGTGATCGACGGCTAACAAGTGGGTTTTGCTCTGATCAGGGGCAAACCGACTTATGCCTAAACAGGTGCCGGTTCCCCCTGTGTGGGTGCCTATAAATAAGGGAAAAGGGGCCCAACAGAAGGGTTAAGCCGTTAACCTACTGCCCTAAGCTCCCCTAGCTCACTGATCAAGCCCTAAGCACCAAACACAGGGAAGAACTCCACCTCTTCGTTCTCGAGTTAAAGAAGCTAACGGAAGAAGAGAGGAGAAGATGGCAAGCTCGTCCGAGCAAGGTATGCACACCTAAGGCCTAGTTCTTTTCGGCTTCTCCAGGGGCTTCTCCCAGAAGCTTCCCTCTCCCAGCTTCTCCCAGAAGCCGCCCCCTCAAATTCGTCAGGGCTTCTAATTTAGACATACCATGACTAGTTTAGAAACCCCGACGAATTTGAGGGGGCGGCTTCTGGGAGAAGCTGGGAGAGGGCAGTTTCTGGGAGAAGCCCCCTGGAGAAGCCGAAAAGAACTAGACCTAAGTCTTCTATGTGGTTCAATTTTGAGCTAATTGATCCTAGAATCAATATAACATTGGTATCAGAGCTTCTAGCTCTAAAATTGAACCTTTTTTTAAGACTCATTTTCATCCTCGGCTAAAAGAATGCCCTAAATCCTCTAAGTTCTAACCCTAGACAGTGCATCCAAGCACATGTATGTGCTAATTGGCCACTAGTTTCGGGCTTTAAGCAATTAGAAGAAGGAGATTGGGGCAAATTCGAGAAACCCTAAAGAAGGGGATTGGGGCAAATTCGAGAAACCCTAAGTCTTTTCCCCAAATCCTGAAACCCTAAATCCCAAATTTCCCCAAAGTCCCTAATCCTAATTTCAGAAAAAGGTGCGGTGGACGTACCTTAGGGTTGCGGGGTCGTCGCCGGCCACCGTAGCCGCCGCCTTAGCCTAGCGAAAGCGCTCGGGCTCAGACCCGAGTGGCCTCGCCGTCCACCGCGCCGGAGGGCACCGACGAGCACCGCTCGACGGAGGCGCGCGCAAGCTAAGGCCGCACGCGACTCCGGCGAGAGGGCCTCGACGGCCCCGGTCTCTTCTTCCCCGAGGCGGGCGCTCCGCGCCGTCGCCTCGCTCGGTTGCTTGCCGCCGCTCGCGGGTGAGAGAGAGAAAGGGGAGGGGAGAATGAGGTAGGGTTTCGGAGGGGGCGAGGGCCGACCGGAGTTTTGTTTTCCCCGCTCATTCGTTCGCGGCCGTCCGATGCCCATCCAACGGCTCGCGCAGATCGCAGCGGTAGCAGGCTAGGGAGGCCGGTGCGGGAACGGCAGATTCACGGCCCAGGCCCAAGTTTTTGGGCTCGTGGCCCAGACGGGGTTAAGAGAAGTGGGCCAGGCCGACCGAAGCTCAGTTAGGGAGTTTTTTAGCCCATTTTAAATTAAAATTTAAACCCTATGGGCTGCATTGTATTGGATCAAATTAGAATTTGATTTTGGGCTGAATTAGTTAGTTTTGGGCTGAATTTATAATAAGAAAAGAATAATGATAATAATATATATTATAATGTTTTCATGCCCTTTATATATATTAAGCAATTTTAAGAAATTAAGGAATTAAAAAAATTCCCTTATACTTTGTTATATTTTTATATTATGCCTGTTAAAGTTATTTTAAGTAATTTTCTTATGCTTGTTAATAACTTTATATTATGTTTAATCATTCCTAAGTTTTTATGCTTAGTCTTTTAAGTCCTTTTATTATGATGCTTGTTATTATGCTTAAGATTTTTCGCTGCAAAATTAAGATTATGAATTCTTTCAATAAGTGTGGCAAATATTTGTCATTCTGGCCAAAGCTGATTGACAAATATTTGACCACAAAATTTTATTAATCTTGTTCATTTCTGGCCAAAGCTGATTTGGACTCGATTAATAAAAGAAGTTTATATATGAAATTTTAAGTGTGGCTTGTATTCATTATTCTGGCCAAAGCTGATTGATGAATACCTGTTCACAAAATTTTGTTGTTCCTATCCATTTCTGGCCAAAGCTGATGTGGATTTGATCAATAAAAGAAGTTCATAATGATGCTTACTAAAGCATTTAATTTTTCTTTATGTAACATCTAATGCCTCTCAAATTGCCGAAATAATCAACGGCATTGAGCAACTAAATGGAAGCAATTATGCTTCATGGAAAGAAAAGCCAGAGATAACTCTGGCTTTGCTGGATCTCGATTATGCTCTCTATAATGATCCCCCTGAAGCACCTAAGGAGGGTGATGAAAATTATAATTCTCTGAAAAGAGAATATGATATTGAAAAGACTAAGTGGGAGCAGTCGAATCGTAAGTGCCTCGTGGTGATTAAAAGCTCCATTAATATCAGCATAAGAGGAGCTATCCCAGACTCCCAAACCGCTAAGGAATACCTTAGCAAAGTAGAGGACCAATTTAGAGGTTCCTCTAAAGTTTATGCAACTAGTCTTATTAAAAGGCTTGTTGATGAACCATATGATTCGACTGGGAGTCTAAGGGAACACATTATGAAGAAATGTCACATGGCCGCAAAACTCAAAATGATGGAAATAAAAATCTCATATGGTTTTCTTGTCCATTTCATTATGTCTGCTTTGCCTCAGGAGTTTTCTCCGTTTACTATCAACTATAATGCTATGGATGTAAAATGGGGCATTGATGAAATGATGGCCAGATGTGTACAAGAAGAAGAAAGGCTTAGAGCTGACAAAATTGAGCACATCAATCAATTCAAGCAGAAGAAAAATCAGAAATTCACTAAGCCTAAGCCTGCTCAGTTCAAAAACAAGGGGCCATATTCTAAGTAATCCCAGCAGAATAAGCCTGAAAAAGCTCCCAATGCAAATGAAAAGGATCCAGAAGGATGTCGCTTTTGCGGGAAAAGTGGACATTTTCAGAAAGACTGCATTGGCTTTATGACATAGCTCAATAAGAAAGGTACTGATGTTATTTCATTCATAGATAAGTCCATGTATACTAATTATGCCACCAATACATGGTGGGTTGACTCAGGAGCAGCAATTCATGTTGCAAATTCTTTACAGGAATTAGATATGAAGAGGACCCTAAGAAGAGGGGAAAGAAGAATTAGAGTTGCCAATGGAGTAGAGGCTGAATCTGAGGCGATTGGGGAGTTTTCACTCACACTTCATACCGGGTTCACGCTTCGACTACATAATGTTCTCTATGTACCCTCTATGAGAAGAAATTTAGTATCAGTGTCATGTCTAGATGACGATGGTTTTCACTGTGACTTTGGAAACAAGAAATGTATAATTATATATGATAATAAAGATATTGGTCTGGCCATCCGACAAGACAAACTTTACCTGATTTCCCTCAGTGATACCATTAATGATATTGATTCCTCTTCGAAGATGAACGTCGGTACCAAACGTAAGCAAAATGATAATGAGACTTCTTCGAAATTATGGCACTGTCGTTTAGGCCATATTTCGAGGAGAAGAATTGAGCGTCTCATTAAAGAGCAAATACTTCATCCTCTGGATTTCTCAGATGCGGACACTGATCATTGTATTGACTGCATCAAAGGAAAATATACTAAGAAAATCAAGAAAGATGCTACTTCATCCTCTGGATTTCTCAGATGTGGACACTGATCATTGTATTGACTGCATCAAAGGAAAATATACTAAGAAAATCAAGAAAGGTGCAAATCGAAGCACGGGAGTCTTAGAAATAATTCACACATATATCTGTGGTCCATTCAATGTAAAGTCAGTGGATGGTTTTGATTCATTTATAACGTTCACTGATGATTAATCTCGTTATGGATATATCTATTCTATCAAAGAAAGATCTGAGGCATTGGACAAGTTTAAAGTTTTCAAGGCTAAAGTTGAAAATCAGCATGATAAAAAGATTAAAGTTGTAAGGTCTGACCGTGGTGGTGAATACTACGGAAGGCACACACCTTATGGCCAAATTCCTGGACCATTTGCTAAGTTTTTACAGGAAATGGCATAGTAGCCCAGTATTCTGCACCGGGCGAACCTCAGCAAAATGGAGTGGCTGAAAGGCGTAATCGCACTCTTATGGACATGGTACGAAGTATGTTAAGCTACTCCACTTTGCCCATCAATTTATGGATGGAAGCTCTAAAAACAGCTACACATGTTCTTAATAAGGTTCCCAGTAAATCAGTTCCTAAGACACCATATGAGTTGGACTGGAGAGGAAACCAACCCTAAATTATCTTCATGTGTGGGGCTGCCCTGCTGAAGCTAGAGTTTTCAATCCAAATATGGGAAAATTAGACCCCAAGATAGTCAGTTGCCATTTCATTGGTTATCCTGACAAATCTAAGACATATCGATTTTATTGTCCAAATCAGTTCACTAAGTTTGTTGAAACAAGACACGCTGTGTTCTTGGAAGACGATATGATCAGGGGGAGCATGACACCCAGAAAAATAGATTTGGAAGAAAAGCGGGACTATATTCCGATACCTATTGTTCAAGAACCTATTTTCCCAGTGCATGCTGATGTTGCACCTCTAGTTGAGAGGACTTCTAATGCAACACCTGCTGAGATCCCTGTGACTACTTCAGAAGTCACACTTAATAATGTTCCTATTGAAGATACTCAGCAGCCTCCAGCTATGGCTAATGTGTCAGATAATGAACCCGTTAGAAGATCACAGCGGGTCAGAAAATCTGCCATTTCAAGTGACTATGTCACTTATATGAGTGAAGATATGAATGAGTCGGTGTTGGACAATGATCCCACCTCATTTAAGGAAGCCATGCAAAGTGAGCATTCATCTGAATGGCTTAGTGCCATGAAAGAGGAAATGAAATCAATGAATACAAATGAAGTATGGGACTTAGTAGAAATTCCCGAAGGAGCCAAAACAGTAGGTTATAAATGGGTCTACAAAATTAAACGTGACTCTGAAGGGAATATCGAAAGGTTCAAAGCAAGGCTCGTAGCTAAAGGCTTCACACAGAGAGAGGGCATTGATTATAATGAAACATTTTTGCATGTCTCTTCTAAAGACTCATTCAGGATCATTATGACGCTTGTAGCTCATTATGATTTGGAATTACATCAAATGGATGTTAAAACGGCATTCCTAAATGGCAACTTATATGAAAAAGTTTACACGGCACAACCAGAAGGTTTTGTTATGGAAGGAAAAGAACATTTGAGATGTCGACTTAAGAAATCCATTTATGGATTAAAACAAGCGTCAAGACAATGGTATCTTAAGTTTGATAAAATCATCAGACAATTTGATTTCAAAGAAAATGAGGTGGACAATTGCGTATATGTCAAGTTTAGGGGGAGCAAGTATATCTTCTTGATACTATATGTCGATGATATACTCTTAGCCAGTAGCGATAAGAATCTGCTACTGGGAAACTAAAATATTTCTCTCCTCAAAGTTTGATATGAAAGATTTTGGTGAAGCTACTTATGTCTTAGGCATTCAAATTCACCGAGACAAATCCAGAGGAATCTTGGGGCTATCTCAAAAGGCATCTATTGAAAAGGTACTGAAAAAGTATAATATGCATAAGTGCTCAGCCTCACCTGCTCCAATAGTCAAGGGCGATAAGTTTGGGACTTTTCAATGTCCGAAAAATAAATATGAATCTGCGCAGATGAAGTCAATTCCATATGCTTCGGCTATTGGAAGCATGATGTATGCACAAGTGTGCACTCGTCCTGACTTAGCATTTGTAACCAGGATGCTTGGCAGATACCAGTCAAATCCAGGACTGGATCACTGGAAAGCCGTTAAAAAGGCCTTACGCTATTTGCAAGGCACTAAGAATTACATGCTCACATATAAGAGATCTGATAACCTCGAAGTTATAGGTTATTCAGACGTTGTTTCGCGGGGTGTGTTGATACTAAGAAATCCACGTCAAGTTACATCTTCACCCTCGCAGGAGGAGCTATATCGTGGAAAAGCTCCAAACAAAGTGTTACTGCATCGTCGACAATGCAGGCTGAATTCGTGGCATGTTATGAGGCTACCGGACAGGCTGTATGGCTGAAGAACTTTATCCCGGGATTAAGAGTGGTTGATAGCATATCTAAACCACTCACCCTATACTGCAATAATCAACCCATAGTAATCTATTCAAGTAACAACAAGTCAAGTGGTGCTGCCAAACACATTGACATCAAGTACCATGTTGTGAAAGATAGAACCCAGGATCAAACAATAAGCATTAAGTACATAAGCACTAAGCAAATGTTAGCGGATCCACTTACAAAAGGCCTACCACCCAGTGTATTCAAAGAGCATGTTGCCGGCATGGGTTTGGTAGAAAGCCTTTGATCCTGGAATAGTTGGAACTATTATGACACCGTCTCCCCATAAATATGAGAGGGCTCATTTTGAGATCAAATGGGAACCATAGTCACTTGGTTCAGTAGTACTTAATTGACTATTGTAATCTATTGTCTTAGTGTACCGTTTTATCGAAAGGGCGAGTCTGTAAGTTTGTATAAGTTTAAAAGAATGAGTTTATGGAGCTTCTAAGTTAAAGAAGTTTCTTTTGATATGAAGTAATGTACTATAGTCACTGGGTTCAGTGGTACCTTATATTGACCATTGTAATCTTTTGTCTTTGTATATTATTTTATTGAGAAATGAACTTATAAGTTTAGCCTTACGATCAAGGGGGAGAATGTTGGATTAGTGATCGACGGCTAACAAGTGAGTTTTGCTCTGATCAGGGGCAAACTGACTTATGCCTAAACAGGTGTCGGTTCCCCCTGTGTGGGTGCCTATAAATAAGGGAAAAGGGGCCCAACAGAAGGGTTAAGCCGTTAACCTACTGCCCTAAGCTCCCCTAGCTCACTGATCAAGCCCTAAACACCAAACACAGGGAAGAACTCCACCTCTTCGTTCTCGAGTTAAAGAAGCTAACGGAAGAAGAGAGGAGAAGATGGCAAGCTCGTCCGAGCAAGGTATGCATACCTAAGTCTTCTATGTGGTTCAATTTTGAGCTAATTGATCCTAGAATCAATATAACAGTGAGACCTTTTTTTTCATGTCATAAGCGTTAATATCCACATAAAGGTCCACATGGGCACTAATAAGTGGGCCCCTATAGTTAATTTATCTGTTAAGAGCTACATATATGTAATTTAGAGTGTAGTGTTACAGATTATCTCAAAAGTTATGATTTTGAGGGAAAAAAATTTTAAAACATGTAGTGAAGTGTTAAGAGGTACATTGAAGTTACGATTTTAAATAGTTTTTTTTCGAGAAACTAATATGAACGTATTTTTTTCAATTAAGCTGAATAGAGTGGTCCAATTTGCTTAGAGAAAAAGGGTTTGAAAACCAAATAATGGCCTTGTTTGAATGAGAAAAATAGTGAGTGTTAAACGCGTTGGGCTCTGTCACTTTATCATGCCATCCACAGTGTCAAAATGGTAAGCTTATCTGAACTGAAAATGAGCACTGGAGTAGTACAATAGCCTGAAACAGAATGGATGCATATGATTCCTCGTCGACCCAACCAAACGTGTACCCAAGGAGGATCTCAAGCTTGACCTGTTGACGTCTTGACGAGTGCCGGGTCCCTGTGTGCATAGTCTTGTTCTGTTTTGACCAGTGACTTAGAAACAGAGAAACAAACCTACACGGAAACCATTGATGCCACCACCACCGCCTGATGCTGACCACAAGATCGGGCAAAAACCTTTGGTCTGCTAAGTTGTTGCTTCCGTGTGACTTGATCGACGGTCAAGTCCTTGCGAAAATATATCATGCGTAAGAAGAGTTCGTCTCATGCGGTTGCTGCTTTCTTGGAAAGTGTGAACGACGAACGAACGGAAGTGTAAACACGGAGTATATCAGTCGTCATTCCGTTATGCCGGACTAGGTGACTATAGTCTCCAGCATCTAAAGAACATCTCTCGCGGGGACCACGACGTTCCGTGCTCAAGAATCAAAATCCATGCCTCTTTCGGAAATAAAAAGAATCGAAATACAGTGCACATAACTATGGATTAAGACGAAAGGAATCAGTTACATTTGCTAAAGAAGAATCTAACCTACCATAAAAATTTAAATCTAAATTCGTTTTACACGCATGCAACGCCTTAGGGTCAAAATGGGTTTAGGCCTAAATGTGATTTAGATAAGTCACACAAAATCTCTAATTCACTTGTGTTTTTTTCTTCATTTCACGCAACACAAGTAACCAAATATCGTTGTCACCTGCAGCTCCGCCATACGCATCTCGTCATTTCTCTAAGCTTTCAATAAAGAAAAGCAGAAGACCAAATCTATATAAGTTATACTAAAGTTTTGAAGAACTATATAAGCCAGCCATCCCAATAGGTGAAAATCTAATAATATTGAACGCAATGTGACGCTGACTAGTCAAATGAGACTAATGAACATCTTTATGGGCGTATACACGTACATATACATAGACATAGGCCTTTATTGGGCCAAATTCAAGACATGTTGGATAATATGCTGAGAGACATAGGCCTTTATTGGGCCTAATTCAAACGCATGTTGGTTAATATGCTGAAACAAGGTAGCCAAATTATATGACGGCTAGATAAAAAGAAATAAACTAGAAATCTAAAAAAGAACATCTAACCATTAATCTAATAAACCCTCTTTTATTAACGAAGTATAACTGAAGTATCTTCATAATTTTACCTAAACATCATCTATCCATTAATCTGGTGGATCCTCATCACTAATGGACCACAACCGATATATATTTACAACTATATCTAAACATTACCTAGCCATTGATTTGGTGGATCTTATTATTATATGACCCACAACCAACATATATTTGTAATTATGCATGCATACAAAGCTATTAAAGTTTTAGCTCTAAGTACTAATCTAATATCAACAACCAATATTCTAAACTTTAACTCTAATCTAATATCTCATACAAACGATCGGTTAGCACGTGATCCAAATGTAATGCCACATAAATCCACTCGATCAGTACAAATTAAGGACCGACAACCGGCTCGAAATCCTAATTTAACTATGTACTGATCTAATATCACATACAATCAATTGACCATCCAAACTCACAAACCAACAGCTGGTTCGACGATCCAAACTTTAATTTTATGTACTTATCTAGTATCATGTATAAAAGATCGAACGGCTCACGTGTATTGACGTGATATCATGCACAACCAAATTGGCAGCAAAGTACAAATGATCGAGCAGCTAGCTCGTGATACAAATTCCGCATACCGATTTAGTAGGACGTATGCATCAGAGTACCCGAAGAGTGTGATGCATCGGATACCTAAGGGACCAAACTGTGGTTGCGAAGCATGGCTAAATTAGGCCAAGCTAAAATCTAGCGTGGTAAGTAATAAAATATCAACCAAAAACTATAAACCATAATAGCACTTTTAAAGTTGGGTAGTGGAGTATTATATACACCTCATATAAAAATGTATCTTGTCTACCTTTGGTTTGAGCTTTTTGGGTGAACTGAAACTTATTGTCACCATCCGTGCTTATTGAGCCTTATCTGCAGGGCATGCATGCATGTGTGGTCGATTTGTCACGCAATTTGAGATCCCCAAGGTTCTTCTCTCGGACATGTACGTGTAAGATGCTGTTGTTATGGGAACTCACCAAAGCGTATCCATGGCGGCTCGGCTCTTGCCATTGGCCTCCTAAGCAGTTTGTTCTGCTCGAGTAATATGCCAACACGGTAGTTTAATCGGGTTCCTACCTGTATAGCTTGGGCCTAAAGCTGCTTTTTTGGGGCCTTTCTTCATAGGGCTACAAGCAACATGGATGCAAAGCATACTCCTCACTTGAAGGACCACAACACTTATACTAAGTATCACTGTTCCCTTTGTGAGTGGGAATGACGCTTTCAGGGAGAAAAAAGCAAAGAAAAGAAAGTGCAACATAGTTCATAAGTTCAGCAAAAACAATAAGGAAGAGAGAAAGATTGTGATTTTAATTAACTAGCTGTGGAGAGTTACTGATAACGTGTAATTAGTCTTCAGAGCCTGCTTTGAAACCAGCCCCTACATATATGCAAAGTGAAGCTAGTACCTTAAGTTAGCTGCTAATTAAACTAGGCAATTAGCTTAACCGAGTGGAATCTGACGCCCAGGTCTCTTTAATGATTTGCGGTAGAAAAGGTGCGGTTAAACTAGGCTGCTTGTGGAATTAACAGCCGCAACTTTAGACCTTAACCACTTCGCAAATTATCTATCAGCGGAAATGACGTGCCTACGCTGTTGTAATTGTAAACAAGTACACGCACGGACACAATCTTGTGCGGCGAAAGCAACTGATACCAAAAAAAAAGTTCGAGCGATCGGTGATTAGACGGAACGGAAGCGCGCGGACCACGTAGCCCTGGTTCGAGGTTGCAACTGGTACCCGATATTTGATATCTAAGAACCGGGTGTAAAAATATATTTTACCAGTGGGGGTGTTAATGATGAAATTGTTGTCCACGAGGTAAGCGGGGACGGGAACGGGATCTTGTTACCCATCGGCAATCCATTAATACCTATGACAGGTGGGCTCGTAGTACAACATCAAACAAAACAACCTTAAGTCGGACTTCGGCCCACAGGCCCACAGCCCTAGCCCCCAGCGGCACAGCATGTTCTGATAGGATTTTGGGTGTCCCGATCTTTCAATTAGAAGGATGTTTGGATTCAATCTTGACGATCCGACTACACCGTGTGGCGACAATACGCCTTAGCAATCACTAGACCAACTCCAGTAGCTTATTGGAGATGCTGAGAGCACGGTCAACCTGAACACGAAGTTCTAACCTCTGCATGCGATCAAAAAACAAGCAATAATTATGAAGTAGCAATATGAAATTGTGAATATAATTGAAGTACTCAAAGAGGTGAGATTCCACCAACAATCTTAATCTGGTTTTTACCCACAAACGAAGAACACGACGAACAACAATATAGTTAGATCTAAACTTTAGCGAAACCTTAAACTAAAGAGAGCGTCCTAGGAGGTATATAAAGAGAGGAGGTGGCGACCAAGAGGGTGGGTGCACGCCCCTAGGTCGTAGAAGGCTCATGGGCCTAAGTGAAGGTGATGTAGCACCTTTGGACTCTGTTTCAGAAACAACACTAGATTTTTTTTGGCAATTGCGGCATGCTGTAAGGAATTTGAAGATGAGATTAGATCCATTGGAAAGCGTACGAAATAAAAGTCTTTCATAGAGTCTAAGATCACCCAAATCGGAATTCGTATGCCCGATATATAGATATTTGAAGTCAAGGCTGTCTCAGCAATCAGAATCAGAGTTCAAAACTTTTGAAACTTGATCTCTAGCGCTTCTTAGACCAAATGTGACATAGAAAACCTTCTTGTACAACACTAATTCATGTGGTACACGGTCATGGTCACATGGACTTCATTCCCTCCTCTATTGTCCCATTGTTTGATCAACATGAATTTGTATCTTGAAATCTTGATCATTACCCTTGCTGCTCCATATTTTATATCGAGCTTGATTCTTGACTTGAAGAAGAGCAGCAATAGTTGTATCCGAAGTGGTCATGTCCTCATCACATCTCGTGCGCACTCATCTTCTAACCCATTTTGTCGGGTATGAATACCCATCTGGGCCCGATACCCAACGGGAAATTGGGACCGGGAAAAACGTACCCGGGCACGAAAACAGGTATGGGTAGCGGGTAAATTAAAGGAGTAGGGTAACAAGAACAGGGATCTCACCTCATTGGGTATCATGCCCGTTACCATCCCTAGCCCTGGTGCATGTGCCCTGCTTTGCCTGCTTGCCGGCTGGCCCTAATCCCACTCTAGTTAAATAGTACTTGAACACAGACAAAAGCACCACGACACACATTTCATTGTGAAAATAAACCAAACAAAATTTTAGTTTACGGTCGATGAACTATGTTGTATTAAACTTATTTTATAATCTGTTGTGAAAAAATAATCATAGAAATAAGAAACAGTTTGTTAAATAAACAATAAAATTGGCTGTGTGCATCCTTAGATGCGGAAACCAAAAGAGTTTCTTTGTTATCTAAAAATAATAATAAAATATCTAATAGTTAATTGAACAAACAAGATAATTATAATCCATCATAATACCAAACAAAGCATAAACTAGTTACACTATCATAATCGACCAGCCGCTTGAGCCGTTACCGCCGTTACCGGCATGTATTAGGGGTGGCATAAGTGTGAGTCGTATACATCCGTTATATTGTCAAAAAAAAAGGAATTAATCAACCGGCCGCTAGTCCAATTGGTATGGTCCTGGCTCTGTCCTGTTTGAGTTCCACAAAGTACATATGTTTATTGTAGAGTTTTTGACACCATTCTGATTGTACTGTGGCTAGTGCGACAAGCGAATTCTTTAACTAACAGCAGCAACTTAAGGCCAGACCTGACACTATTATTAACTGCTCAACATTCTAAAATTTTAGCTACCTCGTACTGAACTACACTTACGCAGGTGGCGAACAATGAAGTGAAGTACTATTTCAAGTTCACAATCTATATATTAACCTCGAACACCGCTAACAGGAAGAGAGAATAAGTTCGCTCCGGCTGCTGAATATAAATAACATTTCCTCTCCCATGAAAGAAGTTAACAAGAACATAAAAAAATCCATGCCTAATTGACTAATTGTGCATCTGCATCACATGCCACCGCTTCCACAAAACCCTACTCTCTCACTCATCCTTCGCTTTGTTCCTTCAACCCCTTCACAAACGCAAGGAGCAGACCAAAACACTAGGCAAGATCACCGCAGCCAAATGGAAGGAAACGCCAGAAGCGCTCAATGTGGCAGCAAGAGCAAGTCCAAAGCCATGGCGAAGATCGTAGAAGAGGAGGAGGAGGATGACGACGAAGCTGGAAGCCTCAGCTCATGCTGCGGCTGCTTCTTCTGCGCCATGAAGCAGCCTGACGCCCGAGTCCGCCGCGCCAGCCTCGCCGCCTTCTTCCGGGAGTTGCCTTATAGTGAAGACGACGGCTGTGGCGGTGATAGCCAGTCGTGCGGCGTGGCGGTCGGCGCGGTGTGGCGCGCGGCCATGGACGCACCCGACGACTCGGAGCTCCCGTCAGTCGGCGCGATCCGGTGCATGTCCCTCCTCCTCGCCCGCGCGCTCGCCGACGAGGCGTGGTGCCGCCGTGGCCAGAACGTGTGCGTGCCGTACTACGCCGCCCACATCATCGGCTCGTACACCATCCGCTCCTCCGCGCACGCCGAGCTGGCCGTCGCAGCCGGCGCCGTGCGCCCCTTGCTGGCCCTCCTCGGCGGCGCCATGACGTGGGTCGAGCAGCGCGCGGCAGCGCGCGCTCTGGGTCACCTCGCCAGCTACGATGCCACGTTCCCTGCCGTCGCACGGTACGCCGCCGATGCGGTGCCGCTCGCCGCGCGCGCCGCGTCCACCTGCGTCGGCGACGTCTACGCAAACTACGTCGCACTGACACCGAGCAAGCGCACCAAGTACCAGCACGACCTTTTGACGCACGGCATCGGCGGCAGCGCCGACGCCGAGGACCGGAAGGCCGAGGAATGGGCGAGCCAGCTCCAGTGCTGGTCACTCTACTTCCTGAGCTGCCTTGCCTCCAGAGACCTGTCATCTCATGCCACCATATGCCAGGACCCCCGTTTTCCTGCGAGATCTGTGCCAGATGTGGGGAGGGCTGGCCAACGGCGACTCCCCTGCCGGCGTCGGGCTGCTTCGCCTCCTCTGCCGGAGTGCCGTCGGCCGCGGCGCCATCGCTGCATGCCGCGATGCGCTCTCCGGCCTCTGCGACCTCGCGCGGTCGTGCGACGACTGGCAGTACATGGCCATCGACTGCTTGCTCCTCCTCCTCAACGACAGTGACACTTGGCACGCAGTCGCTGACGCCACAGCGCCGTGCCTCGTCGACCTGGCCGATCTCCAGCATCTTGGTCCAAGGCGACGGCTCGGCGATGCCATAGCAAGCGCACTGCTTCTTGAAGACGACCCTGTCCATGGCCGTGAGCTAGGTATGGAAGCAAAGGAAGCCATTGCTAACTTAAGCGAGATCAAGGTCAAGAGGAAGGAGAGAGAAGGAGCGATGTCTAGGGATGAGCTGCTTAGGAGGAAGCTTTTAGCGAAGGAGAAGAAGAGGCAAGGCAATGACAGGTTCTGGCACCGCGAGGTGGACAGGGCCATCGAGCTGTACACGGAGGCGCTGGAACTGTGCCCCCTGAGCAGGAGGAGGGAGAGGCTGGTGCTGCACAGCAACCGCGCGCAGTGCCGGCTTGCGCGGCGCGAGGCCGACGCTGCGGCGAGCGACGCGACGCGCGCACTCTGCCTCGCGCGGCCGGCGAACGCACACGCCAGGAGCCTGTGGCGCCGCGCGCAGGCGTACGGCATGAAGGGCATGGCCAGGGAGAGCCTCCTGGACTGCCTGGCCTTCGCCGGCGCGTGGCTCAGCCGGAGGTACGGGAGGGCACCGGCGCGCGGCGCGAACCTGAAGCTAACGTACTGCGTCGCGCGGATGATCGGTAAGCAGATAAGCGCGACGGGGCTCTTCGCCGGCGTGGCGACAGACGGTAGCAAGGCAGGTAGGGATGATTGCATGCCACGGTGCAGCGACGGCGATGGTGATGACGAGAATGATGACGATGTCGACGATGACAACGACGACCGTGACCATGATGGGAGCGAGGAGGAATATGCTGAGACTGAACTGCACCTCAGTACATCAGGTTAATACGCCACAGCCTTAAATTTTTCGTGCGACTTTGAGAGAATGATCAGTAACAATGATCGAAGTGTTTAATCTTGTTAATTAATGCAGGTAGAGGTTTGCCAATCATGGCGGAAGAGATTTGGAGCAGTAGATTGGCCCGGACGAAGAAGATGTGAATTGTAAACCACCTGTTATCTCATGATCCTCGATCCGCTTCGAGCTACCTTACTGGCATAAGCAGGGAAATCAAGGCTTTTTTTCCGTCATTACCTAGCTATAGTTGATGTGACCGGCGCGATGGCTAGATTTTGATGTGGGTGCGTTGCATACTATAAGCTTTGCATCAGTAGGTTCAGGTGATCAACTACTGCTCGATCTTTTGTTGAAATTGTCTGTCTAGTGTTAATCGTGAGCATGCATGTATGCCTATGCCTTAAAACTCGTCATTTTTTTAGACCCATTTCGTATGTAGTCGGAAGTTTTTTTTCAAGATAAACGATTTTTTTTTACCGCATGCATTTATGAGTACGGCAACTGCTAATTTTTCCATTCATTTCTACACCTTCCCACATATATATTTCAGTGCGCATATTAATTGACATAGTAATCTGGCATAGGCAATTCATGTTATATACCCCTGATTCATAATATAAGTAGTTTTAGGTTTGGGCACAAGAATTAAGGAGGGGTTAGTTAATGTACCAATTAGGATATGCAAACATGAGAAAAGAACTCATTAACCATAACAATTAAAGAGCGGTAGACTAGAAAAAAACTGACATAAATGTGCATTAGAGTCCTAAAACTACTTATATTTTGATAAACCTCTTGAATCCTAAAACTACTTATATTATGAATCAGAGGGAGTATATAGCAAACTATGTACCATTCAAATATCCACTGAAGCACACATTCTCTACTAGTCATTGTCGTGGAGTATTGGAGGATGGGACATGGGAGGGAGCAATAGAAAAGATTAACCCTCACTCAACTCTCCCTCTTAAATATGCAAATATGAGGTTATTTTACCTCAATCGCTTGCTTTTTTCTCAAATCATAGTCAAGTTTTCCAGACCTCAATCGCCTGCTCTTCTTCTTCTTCCTCCCGCACCACCGCGTCTCTCAGTCCAGCCTTGCCTTCATTGGCACTGCTGCCGGATCAAGCCTTTCCTCTAAACCCTCTCGGGTTCCCATGAACCCCCAACCATAAACCCTAACTCTGGCGAGGTCTCCTCCCTCGGCTCCACCACCGTCACCGCTCCCATGTCGTTCGTGGCTCCACCTCGCACGCAGTCCACCAGTGGTGACACAAGGTTGACGTTGACCGTGATCAAGAATGAAAGCAGGCGATTGCCGAATAGTAAATGTGGATTTGTAGGGATCCAACTTAATTCGTAAGCCATCTGATCTAACTGCATGGATAGTTAAGATCGTTTGGATCATGCTAAACTCGTACTTTTTATAGTGCTAGCTAAATGTCCATCCGTTGCTACGGAATAAAAAAAGTTGTATTGCATGAGTTGATTAAACTCTTGCACCATCATAGAGTTCTATCTCTACTTACATTGAATAGCAATTATCTCAAAGTATACATCATCGGATAAACCGGATGAAGCGGAATCACTAGATAAGGCCATTGTGTCGCCAGTGGGGATCGCACGCTTGGGTCACCAAAGAAGATCAAGGAAGGGGTGGCAACCAAAAGGGGTAGGAAGAGGGGACAATTTGTGGTATTTTGTTCTTCTAATATATGGCAATTGTGGGTAATTTTGGGTAACTTGAGGGGTAGTTTTGGTGGGGGTGAACGGACTACCACCAACTCAGATCTTTATAGTAGTAAAGATAAAAATAGTATAGAAAAGTAGTTGATTTAGCTATCTGATCGACAGATACAAGTATGGATGAATTTGAAAGTGGTCAAATTTAACTATTCAAGAAAGACACCAATCGTCATATCAACAATTCAATATGTTCGGCAGACATATATACACGTTGATCATCCTACTAGTGTGTTCGTAACTTGGGAGAATATATTCACGTGGAGATTCTGGAAATATAATTAGTTCGTGCAAAATTCTTCAAGAATTACCGCATTTCAAACGAACAATCGCAATTCCTCAACATTTTTACTGAATGCGCTTTACTTCTCTTCCACACCTGCTAGCTGTACTACTTAAAAAATGTTGACTGAGTTACCCAGACCGTTTTTTCCCCCCTAAAACGTTGTCTATGTTTTTACCTAGCTACCTGATCGACACTTGTCAGTTGTCACTGAATAAATATATTTTTCTAGAGATTCTGGAAGAATATTAGCTTCCTGCAAAATTCTTAAAAAATTGCTGTATTCTCTGCAATCCTCACCTGCAGCTAGCTGTACTGCTTGCCAATGTTAACTGAATCATCCAAAACATTTGTTCCCGAGAAAGTTTACCTTTTAACTTATTTGACTTGAGTCTTGAACCTAAGCGAAGAATTTGTCCTCTCAAGAACACATTGTACATGCCCCACATTCGGATTGTTTCAGAATTTGTTACCTATCTTTGAAGAGCAAAATAATGGGGTTTTCTTTCGGTGTCATATTATAATCCACATCAATCTACCTTCGAAAGATCCTCATCAATCATCACTTGTCCACATGCCTGTAATGTTTATCTCATGCAAGTTTACATATATGCAACGCGTGGTTAACAAAGGGAGCAGGAGTGCGTTAGCACACGGAATTCCCAAAGCACACAGTACCTATGTGTTGTAAAGTTCCATACTTTTACATAATCTTGCTTACCAACGGAGTTAACTAGTATGATTGAATAAGTAAGATCGTCGATCAGATCATGGCCAGAAGAAAGAGATGCATGGGAGTGCCAATAAGCAGGCGGCCGGGGAAGCATGATTAGCAGGAGCCAAGTGCCGAGCATGTCCTGACCCCAATAATCCACTGAAAAATGCAACGATCGTACACGCAGTTTGTACGTATCCCCGTATCCTATTGCCAAAGCGAGCGGCACCGGTTTGATTCGATGGGTGGTTAGGTCAATTAGATAGAACTACTACTTCTTTCTGAAGAAATATTAGGTTAGATAGTACTAAAAGTGGCTATGCGTGCACTATTAAACTGACATCCAATGCGCTTTAGGCGCGCACATGATGAGCAAATTCTAGTGGCCGCTTTCCGGATGTAGAAGGGGTGAAAAGGACTCAGGGGAGGGCGACAAACCTGGGAGTCAGTCAGACTACTAACGAGAACTTTTCAGTACAGATTTCCTGTTTGGAACGGGAATTTTTTCCTGATCTTCATCTTAATATGTTCCAAACATAATCTTATAATTGTGGATAACTTAGCATGATGACAGTACTGATGTTCATTGTTTTGGCAGTCCCTCATATATGTGGTTTCACTGACTTGTGCAGTGTACTCGGTGACAAATGGGCAGGACAACTCGTGTGAACAAACATTCAGTTCAATCTGTGAGCATCTTGATTCTCTTCTTACACTAGTGCATACAAGACTAAAATTTGGATGTACCAATCATGATTTCTCATTCGTCAGTCCTGCACTATTTGTACTTCTCTTTCTCTCCTGTTATCACAATACATTTTTCTTTTGTAAAATCCTATTGGCACCTTTCCCACTTTTCAGCAATGTAGCGTATTGGTTGTGGTCCAATGATAGTACCTGGCTTGCATACAGATCTTGATCCTTAGAGAAAAAGATAATACATCATCTCTTGGAAAAGAAGAGCGAAAGGGGGAAAGAAGGGTGATATGACCTGACCACAACTGGACATCGATTTTATATACGGACCACCGCATGAGTTCTACCTTTTTTCTGGGTCCGGTATATAAATGGCGCGGAACCTGGCACAATGATGGTTGCAATTTCCATTGCGATAGCACAATCTTACATCTAACTTCACATACAAACCATAGCATAAGCCATGTGCGCAAGATATCATGAGCCTTAACTATAATAATCTACAAACAGATAAGACCACCTCCGGCACCAAGGAATTACGCTTAACCATGGGGCATGTCAAACCATGCAGATCAGATCTCTGAAACAAACTTCGGACCTAGAGTTACATACAGCACAGATGCTAACGATGCTTATCATGTCTCAGCATGCCGCAAGAAATGTTTTCCTATCGGGGAACACTAAATAGCTTTGTTTATGCCTCACTGTTGTTTCCAGGCAGGGCGCCATGAACTTAAATACTAGCCGCCAACGTCAAACATATAAACTTGTTAGATCTCATCGTCCTCGGTAGCTTCATCATCGACGGCCGAGCTGTTCCCATTGGCAAGTTCCACCTGCTTGCTCTTGGATTTTGAGGACTTGCCGTTGGACATGTTCTTTACTGTTGGTTTTTTGACCTTTTCGGCCTGCTGCATCTCGAGCCCCTTGGCTGATAGCCTCCTCTTCCGTTTTGAGTTTGCCGCTTCTGCTGGCTCTTCAGCAGTAGAATTATCGACTGCCAGGGAAACAAAACCAGGAGAATTAGCATCACAACGATAACAGTTATTCACAAATACTTGAAGCAAACATTAAAAGGTTCAGGTTATCAAAATTGTATCCCTGGCAAGAATAATCATCATTCATCACTAATAGTTTCCACTTAATCTAGTTTGTGTATGCTGAGATCTTATGGTCTTCTTGGTACACAATGATTTCCCAACTCGCGAATAAAATTTCATATTTACATTATACATATACAACACAAGATGGATTGCACTGCTGTAATTTTGTTTCAAATTAAAATGAGGACCAAATTCTGTTGATATATCATCCAGATGAATGTACTACTTTGTTTGAGGTACCCTGCAAGTTTTTTTTATCAATAGAAAATGAACCACACTGCTGGTAGATTTCACTTAAAAAATCACAATTGCGATAGCTATTTACAAATAATTGCATAAAATAAGAAACCACTGGAATGAGAAATCAGAAAAATCTACGGCTTTACCTTCCAGTGGACTAGATGCTGGAGGAATGGCTTGACCATTCTGTACAGCATCCATTGAGGATGGAGAACCAGAATGATTGCTGTCTTCCAACTTTGATGAGCTTACTAAGCATTTGTCTGGCTGCTCATCCGGAGCATCTGGGGAAGGAATAGCAGGCAAGTAGATGATCTCATCCACTGAATCCTCCTCTAAATCACTGAATGATGAGTTCTTCTCAAATGTTTCAACATCAATATCCACATTCTCATCTATCATCCTTTCTTCAGCCTGTAACATAGAAGATTTAGACTACACTGAATGTGCATTTGCATTTTATGAATAACAGATAAAGACAAGTAAATAATTGTCATTCACCTTTTCTGTATATGCATTTATGTCAAACTCATCCTCTCGTTCAATATATTCCTCATTTTCTTCTAATTCTATGAAATCAGGAGCAAACGCACTCCAATTCTCTACATGTTCCTTGGCCCAAATGTATGTTAAGCCTGCCACAGACACTGAAGCAATTGTAGGATCAAATGGATGCCAAGCAAGATCAATGAGAGCTTCCTTTGGACCTTCAAGGATCTTTATAAGACGCCCTGCCCGGTCCCCATATGTGCAACCTGTGCTCTCCTTTGCTTGCAGAAGCACCAACAATCCACTCAGCATCACCACTGAAACATGGTGCCTTCCACTGTACCTTTGCGATGGCATCCGAGACTTCACAAGAAAGAACTAGGCACCGTGCACCATTTGCTTTTAGTTTCTCATAGTGACTTTCATAGTCATTATTGTTGTTGACTATTTTTTGAATCTCCATCCCAGAACCTTTAATAGGCAGAACATTCTCATAGACTCTAATGACCCGATCATTAGAGTTCGTCAGTAGATATTGGCCATCCCTGCTGAAAACAATATCCTTAACTAGTGTTCCACCTGGGATCGGAATTACCGCATGTACTTGGATGCTTTTTGAATCTACAATTAGTATCTCTCCTTGGAGTTGCCCACATATATCAGATCCCCATGCTTATCAAATGTTGCAGCAGTTGGTGTAAAAGGTGGAGAACCATCCGAAAATCTATTACGTGAGTTAGGCGCAGGGGCGTTACCATTATCAGATGCAGAAACTGGAAGAACTATGGTACTTCCGGTATTTAAATCAACAAGAACAGGTGCAGAGGAGAGAGGACATGCTAAACAAACAGATGGGGTGGATGAACCAGGATGAAGACGGGCATGCAATGGAGTCTGCTGAAGAGTTATGCGGGCAATCTTTTCCCCAGTTACCACATTCCAAAGTGTCAATGACCTGTCAGTAGCAGAAGCAAGCAAACGGTGACCATACTTAGACCAGCAGACACTAGTTATAGGTGCAGTACAATCTTTATCACGAAATTCTCTTGCGAGTCCCCTTGTTTCAAAGTCCCAGATAATACAGCTACCATTTGCACATCCAGCTGAAAAAATTGCAACAGACATTGTCTTGAGCATTAGAAACATTTAGTGGTATGATTCAAGATTAAAAAAAATATCAATACACCAAAAGCATTTCAAGATAATAATGTTTTCTCGTCTATAACGATCACAAGTTTTTTCAGGCATGCACGAATTAGTCCTTTTTCAATTTATTTATATTAAGACAAAAGGGTGCACCGACTTCATCTTGAAGCAAGTAAATATGGATTCGAGCTTAAAGTATCCACACAATATTCTATTTTTCATATACCATGGAATGGCAAGACAGATGGAAAGAAAACTAAAGGCAGATACAAAATACGTCCTTATAACATGTACCATGTGGACAGGAAAATTTTACAAGAACAGCACCTTTTTAAGCATAGTGCAGAGAGCAGGGGAACTATTAACTGTAAAATAAGGCAAACGTTACCACTGGCAAAACCACACCAGGCACAGGAATGGTAAAACAGACTAATAAAAAGCAGGTAGAAAAACAATAAGGAACAGAAATTGCTTTATCAAACTAGAAGAAATGTCTTTGATCTTTCATAACAGCTAAAGAAACTTTCACTAGGTTAAAATCAACACTAATCGTGCACTACAGGGTAGAACAAACCAGTAAGGATATATTTACGCAAATACTCAACTAAACATACTTATAGAGGAATAGACATAGATATTTACCAGCAGGAGAGTTCCCCTTCGGTTAAACGCAATGCATTTCATATTCCCATGCTGCAAGAACTCCTCAATGGTCTCGGGAAAATCGCCTTGCAATGGATCTACACCAACAAAGAATATATAATAGATAATTAGTTTCAATATCTTACTGCTAATTTGCTCACGATTATTTTTCAGAAGCACAGGGCAACTTGTTCATGATTATTCTAATCATTTTATCATAACAATCCAAAAACACAAAACAAGCTCCACTATTACCCTAATGGCACCATCAAAAAGTTCAATTTCCTTCTCAAATAAGATGAAGTGTTAAAAGGCATAAAAAAAATCAGCAAATGAGCACATGAGTAGCAGTAAGGTAGGTTGCTAAAATGTTCATCTTAAACTGCGAGCCAAATACTTGTAATTGTCTCAGTTTTCTGAAATCTTCCTGCACACAATTAAATCAACACCCAGGGGGAACAAAATTAACATTTACAACTCTTACCGAAGCAAACATCTAAAATTCTCGTTGAAACCCGAAATACCACTTCATTTCAATGCAGCCCGAACACCGAAACCAACAAAATCACTCACCAGACGAATAGTCACTAAAGTATCCAGTGGATTTCCAACATTCTAGGGCAAAAACGAAATGGTGCTTCGTACATCGAAATCCACTCTCCCATAAGCTAAAGGCACCCCCAAACAACAAAGTTCCAAGTCTCAAATCACCCAAAAGAGGGGGAAATTAGGGCCAAACAGAGCAGCCCTAATCCGCACAGAGCCCACCCTAAAGACTTAAAATTTTCACCTCAGATCAGCGCGAGAATATCCACAAAACACCCAGCCAACTTCACCCAATTCGCTCGAATCACCACGATTCTAATGCACAAAAATTGCAAGGAGAACTTACCGACGATAGGCACGTTCATCGCGCCGCCGCTCCTCGATGCGACGCTACCCGCACAGAAGGAAGAGCTAAGGAACCACCAGAGATCGAACCAAGGAAACCCGGGGAGAGCACAGCCGCTTGAGCCCTCCAGGCGAGTAGGATCGATGGGTGTGGTCGGTTCTCCTAAGCCCTAGAAAAACTCTTGGACGGAAGAGTGAGGGAGAGGGGCGAAGGGCAGGGGCAGAAAAGACGTTTTCGAGCAGATGTGTGAGTCCGCCCAGGAATGGGGCGGGGCGCGAGCGCGCGGACGAGCGGGTGCTCGATCCGCCGACGCGCGGTAGGATTCAAGTCGGAGATTTTCTAGGCAAACTAATCTTTAGTTTCCTCCTCCTAGCTCTACATCGTCGGGGGCGCGCTACACCTCCGTTCCGAGCACCGGCACCGAAGAAAGCGGCGGCTCCGGCAGAGAGAGCGGGGGCGAGGCGATAGGAGGAGGGCGAGGCGTGGAAGCGCGAGGGGAGTGAAAGTGCGACAGGAACCGCGGCGGAGCTGCTCGGTCTACGCCGGCGGCGGACGGCGAAAAGGGCGCGACGCGAGAGGAGGGGGAGGCGAGGTAAGGCTCGAGACGGGGCAAAAAAATTCATTGCTTAGGTGCTAGGTTTTTTATATCGGTCGAATTTCTTACCTTCGGCTCCGCTTTGAGATTCGTGCTCGGGAGGTGATTTCATTAAATGCAGCGGCATCTTCTCCTGCTCCGGCAACTCACTTCCTTTCACGGGTTTTATGGTAGATACAAATCTAAAGTGTAACTCTGTGGCACTCCTGATTGGCTATATCTCACGAGATGCATGGAAGATACGAAATGAGTAAAACGCAAAATGGCCATATTTATAAAGTTATGGGATGGGAGGCCAGGGTGTAGGAGTGTAAAGTTATAATTTTGCCCTTGTCTATAGTGCCCACACGAGGACATTTTAGTCTTTTTGTATATCGGGATCATAACCATTTGGGTCAGGGGAGAAAGTGTCGTGTTATCCTTAGCGGGCCCCATGTGACTGACGTGATTTCAAACAATGGCGGGCCCGCGTGGCTAGCATGAGTTCAAATGACTATGAGATATTCCTGTGTGTTGTGGGTGGGCTGCGGCCACACGGACTTGACTTGTCAACTATGTGAACCATAAGGGATGCATAGAAGACGTGGAATGAGTAAGACGCAAAGGGGCTACTATAGGGTTGTTTATGTGTTGGGGGAAAGGGGAAGAGTGCGAAGTTATAATGCCCTTGTCTATTAGCAACCTACGGAGGGCATCTAGGTGATTTCTTACTATATCAGGACCACAACCATTTTTTGGGGGTTTCACCATAGCCTCTTGGCAAGGTTTACATGGCTGACATGAGTTCAAACAACTATGATAGATTCCTTCATGACATGTGGGGGTTGTAGCTCGGTAGATTTCACTTGAACCTATACGGAAGAGATTATTGATATTATGTAGCACGAAGGGAGGAGGCTCCCCTAGTAGCTTCCACAGACGAGATGACGACACTATGAGGGGAGTTACAACAATAGCATGAAGGTGGCTAAAACATGGGAGGAGTTGTGACGGTGTAGGAATTGGGGCAGAGGTAGATAAGGATGGTAGGATGGGCTAGCAGTGAGGCGGCGACTTGGGTAGGGTTGCATAAGGAGTAGGGAAGAGAATGTTATTATATTCTATAGGGAGAGAAGAAAAATCCATTAGTCCACTAACAAAAATTAATTGTCTTTGTAAGAATTAATCAAGTGTTGAATACACAGTCTCACATGTCAAATACATTTTGCACCATTACGTTAGTATGGAACGAACCACCCAAATTGCTAGATCCACTGTAAAATTTTTGCATAAGTGAATGTTTATGTGCCTCATAGATGCAGATCTAGATTGTAAACCCGTGGCACCCCTGGTCAGCTACCTCGACATCTGAGATGCGTATGAGATGCGGAACGAGTAAGACCCTCTATTCTAGGGGCCTTATATATAGAGTTAGAGAGAAAGGGGAGAGTGGGAAGTTATAATTTGCCCTTGTCTATTACCACCCTAGCAAGGGCATTTCGGTCATTTCCTATTATACAGGGACCACATCCTTGGCTATCCCCACGTGCTAACGTGAGTTCAAATGACTAGGCTAGGTTCCTTAGTGTCATGAGGTTGGCAACAGCCTAGCAGACTTCATAGTAGAGTGTGGTAGGAGTAAGGGTGGAAACTAGCAGTGGATAATCCGTATTATCCGATATTCGTATTTGAGAAAACACTAAAACAGCAAGCAATATCCGTATCCGAATTAAAAACGGATGCGGATACGGATATTATCCGGATTTATTTCCCAGATACGGATGCGGATGTGGTACTGAATTATAAAACAAATACGGATACGGATATATCCGTATCCGAATAAAGTTATTAGCCCATTTCAACAACTCTCTCTAAATCTCTAACTCCTTAGCCCAATTATATAGCCCATTAAGCTTAATAGGCATAGTAATACTCTATTTCTCTATGTGAGTCATATTTTTATCACTTATCCATATAGAACATATTACTATCGTGTGTCATCGATTTATATGTCATTAACTCATCATCATGTTCATGTACTTATCTAGTTATGTGGTTTACTATAGTCTATCATTAAAGCTGTAGGATATTCGTATCCGACCGAATTGAGTAATATCCAATTAGTATTTATATTCGAGTAACATCCGATCCGTATTCATATTTGACAACATCCGTATTTGTATCCGTATTCACTTTGAAAATATGAAAACGAAAGTGGAAAGGGCACTAACTGATCCGTATCCGATCCGTTTCTACCCTTAGGTAGGAGGTTCCCCCAACAGCCTCCGCAGATGAGGACCATTGAGAACTGTTGTCACCGGCATTAGGGATAGCAAGGCGTTGACACTGTTAGGAGTTACAATGATGACAGAAAGGTGGCTACAACATGGAGGAGTTGTGGCTGTGCAGGAATTAGCGACAAAAGAAGGTGAGCAGGGATGGTGGCACAAGCTGGCAGTGAGGTGGCCGCTTGGGATAAGGTTGCATAGGTGGGTTAAGAAAGGAATTTATTGTAGTCCACAGATGAGATGAAAGAAATGCACAAGATGTTGATTCACTGATAAAAATTTAATTACACCAATCAGATTTGCATGGACAACCTCATATGTTAAATACATTTTCACCAATGGATGGATTTGGGAAGGAGTCGAGCAAAGATTTCTCATACTGTTGGATCCATTTAGATTATTGCATTGGCTATGATTTCTTAAGATGCAGTTGTATATTTGTGCTCTAGCGATGGATGACTTCCTTTCTTTGCCTTTGTCGTAAAACAAGTATGGACTGTGAACTTGTACCCCTCTTCCCTCATCCCTAGTTGGTTATGTTCATCCCTAGAGATGTGTAGGGGATGCGAAACGAGTAGGACGCAAAATACAATAATTCGGTGTGTTGTGAATTGGGGGTGTTAGAAATGAGCCCTACACCTTCCGATGGGAGCCTATTTATAGAATTGTGTGTGTTGGAGGGTAAGAAGTTATAATTCTACCCTCGTCTATTAGCACCCTATCGATGGCATTTCAGTCATTTCCTAGTATATGGGATCACGACCGTTTGAGGATTTCGTCATGTCCTCCTTAGCAGGCCTGCGTGGCTGGCATGAATTCAACGAGTAGGCTAGGTTCCTTAATTTGTGTCGTGAGATGGGCTATGACCCAACGAACTTCGTTTGGACTCATCACAACAGAGAAGTACGTCTGGGAACTGTTGTCATCGGCAATTGAGGTAGCGAGATGGGGACACAACAAGAGGAGTTACAACGACGGCATGAAGATGGCTACAACATGGAAGAAGTTGTGGTGGTGCAAGAATCGACGACAGACGGAGATGAGGTGGGAAAATGGCACAGTTTGGGAGTGAGGTGGCAGCTTGGGTTAGGGTAGCATCGGGTGTGAGGAAGGGAATCTACTATATTCCATAGATATGAAGAAAATGCACAATATGTAGATCCACTGACCAAAACTTTGTGCTAAGGAATTAATCAAGTGCTACATAGACAACCTCATCTGTCAAATATATTTTCCACCATTGGATCAGTCCGGGTACGAATCGCCTTTATCATGGATCGACTGTAAGATTTGTGCACGAGGTAAGAATTTCTCTAATCATTGGAGCCACTCCGAGATACATATACCAGTGACGATTTTTATAGCTGCAGCGGCATCTTCTCATGCTCCTGCTTCAGCTATGAATAACTTCCTTTCATTGTTGCCTCCATAGATCAATGAGGGCCCTTTCGGGAACCCTCCGGCTCCTGGCTCCGCACGCGGCGCGGCCGGAGCTGTCCCGAACGGAAAAAATCCGTGGAGCGAAAAACGACGAGCGGAGCGGCCTGCAGTTGAAAAACGAGGAGCGGCGAAAATGGCTCTCCGCGGATCGGCGAACGGAGGAGTTGGGGAGTATTTACCCGCGTTGCCACCGGTAAGTGATGTTGCGTACCGGTTCGATCCCTATCTCACCCGCCGACGGCCAAGGGACTCGCCGCCGCCCCGCCTCGCCCCGCCTCCCACCGAGCTCCCTGAGGCCAGCGGATCCGGCGGGGGCCCCGAGCTCCGCGTGGCGGATCCGGCAAGGCGCCGCCTCGCGTGCCGGAGGACGCCCCGACCCACGCCCCGCCGGAGCTCCTCGTCCCAGGTGCGCCCCCTCGGCAGCGGAGCCGGAGCGCCGCGCCGAAAAGTTCACCGGATCCGCGATTCGCAGCGAGGGGAGCGGAGCGGGCTGCCGAACGCTCGGGACGCTCCCGATTTTTTTTCCCGGCGCGGATCTCGGCCGCGCGGAGCCGGATTCGGGGATCTCGCGGAGCTGGGCGAGTCCCGAACGGGCCCTGAATATCACCGAGAATTGTTGTCGGCGGCGCCGGCGGCAGCGAGACATCGACGCTACCAGTAGTTACAACGACGGGCATGAAGATGGCTTGTCATGCGCATGCATAGTACGAGGCAACCGAATATATGGATAAGGATAGTATTATTAGGAAAGTGTCATTGGTTGCTATTTGCTAGGGAATAGATCATTCCATGCCACAACGTGGAAGGAGTTGTGGTGGTGCAAGAATCGGCGATAGAGGAAGTTGATGAGGGATGGTGGCGTGAAGTATATGGGATATCAGCTGATTCTATCCTTGTACATGCGCTTCTATCCTATAGACGAGGTGCAAATGCAGTGCACACATACTATATCCAATGGCCCAAAATTGAATTGGTTTGGTAAGAAACTATCAAGTTTCGTCGCAGAGACTACCACGTATTTAAATATGTTTTCGACCATTAAATCAGTTCGAGCTTTGAATCAGCCACTTCAATTGGATCAATCCTCTATAAGATTTGCGTACTCGAGCTTGATTTTTGTCCTTCATCCACAGTTGAAGAGAGGTGTTTACAGCACATTTATAACGTGGGACATGTACGTTATTTTCAAGCTAGAAGAGAAGTGTTGTCTACACATCTGTGAGGTGGTTACTGCACTTTCAGTTTCAGACCCAAATTAAAGATGTGCTGTCTACCAACATTTACTGTTTAGTATCTTTCAAATCAAAGCAGAGAACACTATCATAGCATTTCGCAGATGATCATCATCCTCCAGAAAATGGGAAGAGATAAACAAAATATCTACTGTTTATCACCTCAAGTCTCAAATGCGTGAATGTTGGTGTGATGTAGTTTCTAAAGGGGAGGCCTGCTATTCCACAAATACAATTATACAATGGCAAATGATATACAATATAGACTTCTCCCTGGAGCTAATAAAAATAAGCAGCCCTACAAGTTTTACATGGGAGAGCAGCTTTCTTCCAGTATTATCCACTTCAGTTCATCATGGCAGCAAATGAAAGTCTTGAAAGTGCTCATGAGCTCTTTGACACTGATGAGCTAAGGCGAGAATACAGTGTGGTATTTCTCACAATAAGGTAGATGATGAATGCCAGGTAAGCAGCCAGCACAACACACAAGCTTGAGCGAACAAATGCGCCCTGGACTTCGGTGGTATAGAAGGACAGTATAAGGTACCCGTTGATGAGCATAAGAAAAATTGTGACGATCCAGCTAATTACCTAAACAAGAGCACAAAACAAGTTAATGTAGCAAATGAGGGATGGGCAGTGTTGCTATTTCTGCAAAGTTGCCTTATTTTCTATCCTCCCCTCACCCACCCAAAAATAGTATATTCATATTTTGCTCATCTGGATACAATTCCGTCATCAAACAAATAATTGCGGAGTAAATAAACATATAACTGGTTGAGAGTCTGCTGAAGTTGAACCATATTGGACAGAAGTAGCTATCGGTGTAGGATGGCATGTGTAAGGTTACAAGATAGTTGTCATCCCCAAGGCTAAGTTCTTTTAATCATACCTAAGTTCTGTGTATCAAAGACCTAAGTATTACATATCAAATACCTAAGTAAAATCAGGATGTATCAAAGGCCTCTTTTGCTCAGTAATTACGGAAGTAAAAGCCTTTTAGTCCTTTCAGATGAAATTACAGAATTTTATGCAGTAACACGACCAAGAACTCATACAGCAAATGTGTCAGTTGGTCACTAGTTATGTTCTCTGCTAACATGAATGCTATAAATCTTATGATAAACAAAAAATCATAGAAAACTTACTTTGGTGATAGGACCACCACGAATGACCCCATAAGCTGCTCCTTGGAAACCAGGGTGATGAGAGGAATTAGTGCAAATGGAATCTGTATGGACTGAAGAACATTGAGTGACTCGTTCAGAATGTCCATGGTAGGATCTTCAGTATCGAAAATAAAGCCACAATCATAGTTGGTATAATGGCAAAGCTTCGAGTAATCATTGCTCGTAACCACTTCTTCAGTCGAAGATTAAGGAAACCACCCATGACAAATTGGCCTGCGTATGTGCCAGTTATCGTGCTACTCTGTCCAGATGCTAACAGCCAATAGCCCAGATATAAAGGACAGGAAACAACGCAGTTCCGTATTTCTCCTGTAAGTACTGACCAGCATTCTCAAGACCTATGTTGTCAGCTTGTTCAGACCCATAAAATCCTTTAGCAAAAACCGTTGTAACACAGATGTTAATAAAGAAGGAGACAATGAGTGCAAGAATCGACTCAATGTTGTAATAGTACACTGCTTCTTGAACACGGGATTTCTTGTTTGTGTCAATCTTCCTGGACTGCACTAGCGCTGAGTGCAAGAAAACATTATGGGGCATGATGATGCAGCCCACAATTCCTACCGCCTGCTTGATGGTCTTTGAGCTCAGTTTTGGAACCACCAAACCTAAATAGAAAAATGGCTGAATAAACTCCTCTACTTCTCAAGAGTGCAACATAAACAAAAGCATCTGCCGACATGTCAGACCGAGAATTACCGATCAGAAGCTCCTTTCCACTAGGCTTTGTTTCACCAAACATAATCGCAAATGATATAGCCATGGTTGCAATCAAGACGCCAAAAAAGGCTTCTAGTTTTCTCACACCATAGTTCTCCAGGAATAGAAAGATGAAGCTGGCATCAAGAATATGTCATATGAGCCAAATAAATATCAATTTTGCTGAAAAGTACTTCACCATAAGAGGAAAGAGGCAATTAGTGATACATAAACAAAGCTGAAGTCAAAATCAGACAAGCATTGGCTAACACAATAACAGACAAAGGAGAAAGAGAAACTGTTGTCTAATCATTATATATCCTTAAACTTTTGGCAGGACTCTTCCAAATAATTATATGCCCATTTCTGTTCCGTTCATTGTTACCAATCTCATCATCCAAGCATCCCTAACCTTGTAGCAGTTAGTAATCCAAAATGAAGAGGGCTAATCAGGGGAGCAGAGAAGCAGTAGGTAGAATTTTACGGATAATAGATAAGAATACGTCCATATTTTAATCGGTAATCCTAGATCATGTGTAAGTCTCAACTGAAGAGAAATAAAGGTATTAAACCGACCAATAAACACGCACTATCGTCTGACCCACACAAGATATAAAGTGAAGAGAGTGAAGCCACAATTGGACCAATAGGTCACAAACATTCTGCAACCTCCAAACATGGTGAACTGGTGATATAGACAAAACTAACAGAACGAACCAAGTCTAAAAAAAATCTCAAAAAATAGCAAGCAAACTGTGCAAAGAACAACAACAGTTTGACAACGCAACTTCATTCAATTGGCAAGCAGCACGGAAGCCGGGAAAGTCAGGGGTGCACACGGGGGCATGTGCACCCCTTATTTCAAAATTTTGTAAAGCACACATTTAAGTTTCAAAAAAATCTAAAAAAATTCATACATATCTATTATGGAGTGAGGTATGCACGGTTAAATTTTTATAAAATAATATATCCATTTGTGACCTGTGTAAAAAAAGAAGAAGAGAGCACCCTGGAGGGTTGTGCACAGTAGTGAACAATAAGGAGCCGTGAACAGTATACATATTTGTGCACAGTAGTGAACAATACGAACAGTATATATATTTGTTTTTTTACACAGGTCACAAACGGCATATTATTTTACGAAAATTTAACTGTGTGTACTTTATTCCATCATAAATCGGTATGAATTTTTCTAGAATTTTTTGAAACTTATACGTGCTTTAAAAAAATCAAGGAAACTCTAATGGGGGCACCTGCCCCCGTGCGCTGAAAATCCACACCCCACGGAAGCCCCTCCAGAACCCTACGCCAGAACACTGCAAGTCTCAAATTAGTAACCTCAAGTTAATCCAGAATCAGATTAAAAGAAGTACATAAACCTGAAATCTCTAGCCCAGAATGTGTTTGTTTTTGTGCCAATTTTCAGCACCCAGATGATGCCCTAAAAGTGTTTTTTTCAGCAACAAACCAACAACAGGAAGCAAACAGGGAGCAGTCCCACTCGGACTCGATGCACTAGAAGCACAGCTCACCAAAAAGACGCAGGCTGTATTACCTAACAATATGACGGAACCAAACGAATCCAAGGCAGTGATCGAAGACAGCCAGGAGAAAAGGGAAAGAAACGGAAGCCAAATCAGTTTATGCGAAGAAAGCTATCGAATAACCTGAGATGCCATCCATTCGCGTCCAATCCAAGAGGGCGCAAATTTTACCTGCCGCATCAACGCAGGAACCAACTCAATCGAGAAAAACACAAACACAAAAAAAATCACAGTTTTCAATTCAAGACCAGGAAAGAACAAAAGCTGCGAAGAGCAAACCGAAGGTCCGAATTCACCAACAAGTAGAGTAACAAGTTTTCCTATCCGAGAAAGCGACCCCCTAAACTAACTTATTCGCGAATTCTACTCGCCACAGCTCCAAACAAATAAGAACAAGGCAGCTCGATTTTAATCAACAATACGCCAAGAACATCTATGTACTTTGAGTTCGGTACCAAGAAACGAACAAAAAAGGTAATCTTTTATTCCCACCACGAGCACGAAGCAACTCACCAATCGAGCGCGGTGATGACGACGCCGCCCCAGAGCGGCACGGTGCCTCCGGAGAGGATCTTGATGGCAATCGCGCTGCCAATCACCTCCTGTATGTCCGCGCCGACGAGCGCCAGTTCGGTCATGACCCAGAGTGCGCGCGTGGCCCACAGCGGGTACTCCTCCCGGCAGAGCTCGGCGAGGTGCTTCCCCGTAACGACCCCGAGCCGCGCGGAGAGCAGCTGCACCAGGGCGCCCATGACCGTCGCCCACAGGAGCAACCACAGGAGCTGGTACCCCGCAGCGGCGCCCGCCTGCAGGTCGCCCTCCAGGTTGCCCGGGTCCAGGAACCCGATGCACATGAGGAACCCGGGCCCCGTGAAGCGCCATAGCTTCCGCCACGAGAAGGCCGGGCGCGTCGGCAAGGCGTCGCCGGCGTCGTCGGCCTCGGAGTCGGAGATGGAGATGGAGACCTTGTCGTCGGAGTCGTACGCGCGCTCGTCATACTCGTCGTGGGAGGAGGCTCCGCAGCCACTGCCGCCGGGGAGGAGGCTCTCGGCGAGGTCGCGGGACGCCATGGGAGGATGCGTGCGTGCGTGGAGTGGGTTGGCGAGTGAGTCACAAGATGGGAGTTCCTCTGGTCTCTGGGAATTAGGATTGGTTTCTCCTAGAATTTATAGTTGCTTTTCTTAGTCCGCCATAAATGGTTTTTGTACACATTTGGCATCAAAAAATGTTTAAGAAATCAGTACATATATTTTACTCGTACAAATCTCTCTTGAAAAGTCAAGAAGAATAAAATCGCATTAAGCACGTCTCAAAAGAAAACAGCATCAAGTATAGAGTATAGCTTATTAAGGCATTTATTTGTTTTTTTTCTTATACAGATTAAACATGTTTTAGACCATTGGATCGTCTGGAGATTTCTCGTTTGATGGCACAATAGTGAATTTGTGCGTCACAGAATGTTGCATCTACTAAACAATGTCCCGTTCCGTTGACATTGGAAAATTTGGAGGCACATTTTATATTTTCAGCTTGAGAATCGAGTCATCGAACACTAGACCCACGATGGCGTGATTCATGAACTAAATTATCCGACTTCTTTAGTGCTTGTTACATCTAGCAGACGTTTTCTTCGAGAATTATATCGATCAATCGTAACCACAAATCAACTATGGTTTGTTGAGGGGATTTATTTTTTCACGCAGAGCATTTGGTTGGGTGTGATCTCGACTCTAATTTCTAGATTCCTTAGGCGGCACATTGCTTCTCGACGAAAGATACGTCGAAAAATAAGTGGAAGATTTCATTTCTTGTTCGCACATATATAGCACTTGTCCTTTTATAGAGTTCTGTGATCTTCAGTTGTATAGTTAAGGTCCAGAAAATCGAAATATAAGTTAACTTTTGTGCGTGTAAATTCCATATTTTTAAATAATGGACTATATTTTATTCCGCTGACCTAATCCAGGACGTACACGGTCCAGCGTGTAAAATCCATATGGAAAATTACTAGCACGATTAGTATACAACTTGGAATTCTGGTTTCGGATTTTGCATCAACTTCTTTGTACTGCTTATGGTGTACAATTCGGTGACCTGCAAACATTTTGATCCCAATATGAACCGCAAAGATTTATCTAAGAAATCTTGTAAACAATTTTTAGTGGTAAAAATCAAATAATCTCTCCTCATCAAGCACCACAAATTTCTTGCCTTTTTTCATACATCTTAGGATACTGAATTTGGCAACTTGTAGGGGATGGTGACTTGTACTTTTACTTAGTGTACCAATCAACCAATTCTCCACTACACCATGAACATGTACGTTTTAGCCTGGGCAGGCAGCGACGCAAATGCACTCTCAAATTGGCTTAGTTAGCACTTAGCAGGATATGGATTAATTGGGCATTCGATTTTTCTCTAAACAAACTAGAAGAGATCGAGACGTTTCCTTTTCCTAATTGCTTTTCTTTTTTCTGCCTTGTTATTCTTTTGGCGGCTGCTAGGCGTCGGCGGTGCAGCGGGAGGCAAAAATCGACCCCTCCCGCACCGTCCGATCGGCCGATAAAAAAATTACAAAAATATCATTGAGGTTAAATTTCTAGATAATTATAAAAATACTATTGTCATATATAATTTTCAGAATCACCACCGTCACCAAAAAATTATGACATGCTGCAACTATTTATCTAATTTTTTATATCCGACACAGCAAAATGCTAACTCTAATCACATGTTTCATGGAATTCCCGCGTCGATTGTTACGATGAGCTCGACAGGACCTCATCTTCCCGCGTTGATTGTTACGATGAGCTCGACAGGGCCTCATCTTCCTCAGGTCCGCGCTTCTCGAGCCCTAACCCCTAACATATCCAATGAGAGTAGAAAATTCAGCAACGCCTCCATCGACACTCTCATGTCGACTTCGACTCTGCCTCGCAACCCTAACCACTATGGCCGTGATATTTTTCTGTAAGTCGGTGAAAAGAGATGAACCCTAAATCATAACACCCTAACGTATAGAACGAGCTCAAAGAACTCATCTTCACCTCCATCAACGCTCCGGCGTCGACTTCGGCTTCACCTTGCAACCCTAACTGCTGTGACGGTGATGATTTTTTCCCTATAACTCAGTAGGGAAGAGCTGAACCCTAAAACCCAACACCCTAACATACGGAACGAGCTTGACAGACTCATTTCTACAATTAAAGAAAATTGTAGCGGTCTATAAATGCATTCATAGCTCGCGATAAACTTCGAGGCTCAGTTCGTGGTCATTGTTTGTTGTCGCTATACTATACCTATTACTCAGTGTTTAGGTACTCGATAAATATCCGTTCTCGACTTGAACACTAACGTAAAGACGAATCAAACAGAATGTATACTTGACAAAACTAATCGCGGGTGATGTTACTCCAGTCCACGATATCATAAAATCTGCCTCGAAGTACGTGTGATAAGCATCGCCACGGAAAAGCTACGGAGTACTAGTAGATTACGTGAACGATTTCCGACCAGACAGCCAGGTCATGCCAACAGGGCAGCTGAGCAAGCCGTGGACGACGTGGCAGACACGTAATAATAAATATTTCCACTGGGGCCGAGCGAGCAGCCTCTGCAGCGCCGGGGGAGGAATGGGCCAAGCCCGCAACGCAGCACTCCGGCCACTGGCCTAACCGTGGCTGCGGCGTGGCCCCACTGGCCTGCCTCGTGCTCCGGATCGGAAGAGCCTGTCCTGATCTGATCTCCGGTCATAAAGCTGCTGGTCCACGGGAAATTTAATAAGCTGATGTGGCCGTGAGAACCCTCCGAACGGATGCTGTTACACGCGGCCGTCGGCTAAATCATCGGAAGGTGCAATCAGATTCAGCTCGCGATTGCGATGGCAATTATCTAATGGGCCCGTCGCTGTGATTGTCGTCGTTAGGCACTTGGAGTAGAACTTGGATACGGCACGAATTCTGCCGGCTTTGCTACTTGGAGCCGTACACGAAGTCGATGAATTTCGCTGCATCGTTCATGCATGCTTTTTTTTTAAACGCATGCATGCTTTTACTATTTGAGCTACCAGCAGAAAGTAACATATAATACCGAAATGGCACTTATCACGGTCTAATGGTGCGAATTGAACATATGACTAACTGACATTTTAGAATAATTAAAATTTAAATTTATTTTAATCTAAAAATATAACGCAACAAAGATCATCATAATACCTATAAGCAAACATTGTATTTACAGACCAGACATACAGACAACTTTTTTTTCGAGAAAGATACAGACAACTTTTAAGTAGGAATATCACATATCCATCTTGCATGTAAGAGCTAGCATATCAACGATCAACAAGAAAAAGATCAACATGATTAGGTAGGCATACCCATTATTGAAAGATGATGGCGTCGAGATGATGGTGATGTTGTCGATGTTGTGGATGAAGACATAGAAGAAGTTCAGGATGAAGTAGAGGAGATCCTAGACATCGCATAGGAGGCTTGAAGACGTCCTAGACCAATGAGAAGTTGCGTCAAGCGCTCCCCAAAAACCTTGTTCGTCCTCACTCAGTGGAAACTCATAAGGAATGAACGGTTTCAGAGGCCTGCTCTCCTGTCCACCGGTGCACGCATACGTGACGAGACGGAGTAACCCGTAAGCAGCGCAAAACAAAAGAATGAGACTATGCGTAGAGAAATGGAGAGTGTTTTGGTGTCTTTGTCTGGAGCGCGAATCTACTTATATAGCCCACGGCTAGGTAAGACAGAGGACATCGCAGTTACATATAACAACAATCACAATAACTTATCAGTTACACATTTCTGATTAAGTTGGAAACGTTTGACTGTTTGTTTTCATATTAACTCCTGTGGTAACGCTTGACTGTTTATTTACCCGCTCCAGTAAAACAAAACTCCAAAAATCTCGGGTATGCGTGCACAGCCCACATCTACGTCTACACCACGACATGGATGGGTGTGGGGAGAAGAGCGAGCGGGTGAGCGCGCATGTAGTCTCTTCTTCTCATGCTACAAGGTGATGACATATACAATATCTTATATGTTGGTGTCCTTTCACCTCCACTAGCAGTATGAAACTAAACATCTTGCACGTGCCTTGTAATTTAATGAGCCTTTGGGATTTAGCTAGGAATTATATATATGGGCTAATGCTTGATATATCTAACAACAAGGAACTCAAAGTCATCAAATGTGCATTGCCTGACAAGTTTGTAGCTAGGGGCATTATTGTCAAATCGCCTCCCTCGTGGAAGAATTTTGCCATAATTCTGAGACACAAGAGATAAAAAATCTCTGTTGAGAACGTGATAGCATCTCTTGATGTCGAAGAGAAAGCCCAGACGAAGAATGTGCATTCTAAGAAGGGCGAGGGATAGTCCAGCGCCAACACGATGCAACAGCATAGTCGCAGCAAATTCAAAGGCAAGAACAAGGTCGATCAGACCACCAACTACAAGAAGAAGAATAACTCCATGAAAAAGATAGATAAACCTTGCTTCGTATGCAGTGAACTTGGCCATTAGGTCAAGGACCGCAAAACACACAAAGGAAGAAAGGTTTAGCCAGAACAGACTTCCAAATTTGTTAACATGACTATTGGTAATACCAAAGTAGGTAGCACCGGGTATGGTAATTTACCCACTGTTATTTTGTTTGTCAGTCTACCTATCAGTGGATTGACACTAGTGCTAATATAAACGTGTGTTATAATGTTTCATTGTTTTCTTCGTATCAGGTCATTCGAGCTTCCTTTGTCCTGATGGGGAATGTGTCACATGCTTCTGTTCATGGTGCTGACACGATAGATCTGAAATTTACTTCAGAGACCCTGCAGCTGAAGACCTCCTCTACTTCATATCGAGACTTGTTATATGTCTTCATCCTTTATGTTGACTATATCACTATTATCAAGCATCATCTTCTTCCAATAACGGTACATCTATATAATTATATTGATTTTTTTTCTTGTTGATAATTGTCATACTAGTACGTACATGCAAGATAGATATATGATATTCTTGGTTTAAAGCTGTTTATATATTTAATTTGTACATATAATGTTCACTGATCGATATTGACGGTCTCTATCATGTTATATTTTGAATTATAATAACTCTAAAAGTAATAATTTTTCCAACAGCATAACCAAGTAACGAATGGTCTAGGTTTTCTTCATAGTTCCTCTTTAGTCCTGTAGCGTGTGGTCGTCCAGGGTGTCCATCCACTGTAGACTGTCATTATCAGCAATGAGAGCGCGGCTATCCGCGACGTAATTACTTGGAATCTATTCGTGCCTTTTGGTACATAATATCTGCACCTAATACCGTGGTTAACAGTCTCAGCTAACCACACCTATGTCACTCAATCAGATGGGACGTAATGGACGGCGAGCAAATCAGATACGCCGAGACCACGAGGGCAGCACTTAAAAAAGGCCTTTATAGCTGGAATAGAATCGAGGAGCCTGTCCGAAAGCCAAATTGGACGATGGAAAGTGGATGCGCTGCAGGCCTGCAGTTGTTTGGACAAGCCATGTGTAGGATGAGAACACGGACATGGATGCTTTGGAAGTTTGAGTTATGTTCTGCACGTTCGAGGGAGTGTAGAATTTTTCAAAAAGGAAAAGGAAAAAGGAGTGTAGAACTAGAGACAACGGAAAAGGCTGCTCGGTTTGTATTTATTTGACACATATGACAGCATGGGATGTTATCCTTTTGTCAGCAACATAAAACTAATTTTTAAGCTGCAGCAACAGAAGACTATTATGCCCACCGAAGTGGCAGGTGTATCCGGGATGATTCGGGTGCTGTCGTGTTAACATCACGGCGCTTCATTGGAGCTACTGATGGCTAGGCCTGTCAACGAGCCGAGCTCTAGCGAATACAGGCAGGCTCGGCTCGGCTTGAGCGAGCCCAGGTTGAGACTCGAGCTTGGAGCTGGGCTTGAGCTCGGCTCGTCGAAGGCTCGAAAGATCGTCTAGGCTCGGCAACAAAGGAACATCATCGAGAAATTATGGATTGTACGCAGATCGCTTGATTTTCTTAAGTTGTAACTCCAAAACGTAAGCACGGGAGCAACAATGAACAATCGATAAATCAAGAACAAATGATTTATCAGAACAAAGATCAAGATTCAAGAAAAAAGAGAACATCAAGAGCAAAAGAAGATCAAGACCGACATCAAGGTCTTTAGTGGCAACGTCAGCCGCTGCGGCGGCTGAGATCCAGCAGGCTTCGGGGGGACGAGGTGGAGCCGGGGTGGAAGCACAGGTACACGGAGCCCCTGCCCTGGCCAAAGCGTGTGCTCGAGATCGGAAGGGGCGGGAGCACTGGCGGCGAGGCACTTGTTGGTCTGCTCGAGCTCGAAGGGAGATGCTCAGATACGGCACAGCGGACGCCGGCGGCGCATTCGTGAGAGGATGGAGCTAGCGTTGTTTGGATCTGTGAGGGCTGAGCGAGACTTGGGGATTTTTGTTTTGTTTTGGAGAACTCGAGGAGTCGAGAAGGGTCTTGGCTTGTTGGGACTTGGTGCTGCACAGAGGAGGCCTCTTGGGACTCGGTGCTGGACCAAAGGTTGTTTCCTGTCTGTGGTTCCGGGTGGACTGTGTAAATGAGATCCCAAAGCAGTTCGGACGAGCTTGGAGGGAAACGCCGCGCGGTGACATAGAACTTGGAATTTTCGGTGTACGCGGGCTGCGGACGAGCTCTGCAGTAGGCCCGGTAGAGCTCGCGAGCTTTACATCAGGCTCGTCAACTGATCTTGAGTCGAGCTTACGTCGAGTCAAGCTCGGGCAGTTTGACGATGTCGAGCTTTGACAGCCTTAACTGATATCGAGGAGGCGGGGATCTTGACCTGAGAAGGTATTTTGCTAGCGGCGGAATGGGTGCGGAAACCGTCGGTTGTTGAGTCAGATTTTGCGCAGGATATCTAACCCAAGGAATTCCGATCAAAAGTCCCAGCATTGGGCTCCCATACGAATAGATGACTTTGTTACCAGAGTGTGATATCCGGCATGTAAAAAGATAAAATTTTAAGAAATATTTTAATTGGTTAAGATAAAATTTTAACTAATAATTTATCTATTAGTATATTCTTTATGTGATATAAAGTTAATATTATTAGATTCGTAGTTAAAAATACTTAGTTATGATTATGAATTTGTATCACATAAATTACATATTAATAGACTAACTGATGATCAAAACTTTGTCTTAACCAATCAAAATACGTCTTACATTATGGAAGGAAGGAAGTAGAATTGCATTGCCAATGAGCTTGAGCATATGGAATATTGTGCCGTTTGGTTGTGCATCCGTACGTACCACGGATGTGTGACCAAAAAATCGTCTAATTTTCTGAAAGTGAAAACTCATATATTATGCTAATTTTTTTAAACAACCTACAAAAGCACATATTGAAAACCGGGGTAGGAATTACAATGCTCTAACAAAACAACAGTATTAAATAGGATGGAGCATATCCGCAAGCATGACAACAAAAGAGGAACCAAAAATCATGCATTGTTAGTGAAGGCGAAAGTGGAAGCCAACAATTTGGTTGGTTGAGATCTCCGACATGAAATCACCATTGGAACCTTCAAAAGCCTCATAGTTGCAGTCTCGTTGATAACTTTCTCAAAAAACGCTCCCAAACCTTCAAGGACCTCATATGTGCATATGCACTACGGGCTCAAGAGATGGTGAACAGCTCACCAACACATCGGAGCCACTGTCCTTATTGAGACAGACGAGAACGTAGGACAGAGCACCGACATCGGAGCACCGTGAGGATAAGCAAGAGTAGACAAGCTAACTTCGGTACGTATCCATGGCGGAAACCACTCTGGGGAACGTGGTGATGCCAAACGGTGCAAAAATCCAAACAGGAAACACCCACAAAAGGGATAAAATTAATACACAGATAAAAGAGGGGCTATCTGGACCCCTCTCCCCTCTACTGCTGACCGGCGAGGATGCTGGAGGAGGAGAGGGTGGGGTTAGGAGGAGGTGGACGTAGGAAGAAGAGTCGCGGAAGAAGAGACATGATAAGGATGGGGAGGGGGGAATAAAAGCTCCTCCAGCAGCAGAACTGGATCCGCACGAATACTAGGACCACTAGCAGGGTGCCCGTGCGTTGCAACGGAATCTCAAATAGTAGAATAACGTCTCATGTTCTGACTAAAACCATAAGTCCATAACAAAATATACTACTTTGCCTTACAACGATCTAATAGTAGAGTGCTCGTACAACACACATGTATACATATAATAAAATTTACGTATATGTGTGGGGGAAGGAACAGCACCATCAAATCAGCTAACTCATAACGTAAAGATTGGATTATGTTGTTTAGTAAGATAATAAATTTTAGCAGAGTAAAAAAACTAACTCAGAACATAAAGATTGGAGTATGTTTAGCAGAGTTTGTTGAAAGTAACGTAAAGATTAGAGTCTATTTAGCAAAATTTATTGAGAGTTAGAGAATTAGTTAGAGGAGGGTGTGACACCACCATCACCACAGTCGCTAACTCAAATTTTATAGACAGTAAAGATTTATGCTAAACTGGACGGGAGACTGCATATAGCCTCATAGCCCATATAAGGGACCCAATGACAATAGATCTGGCCCATCATGAATACACTAGCACGTACTAGCGAAATTTTCTAGTCTAGCTGGGCCAGTGCCGTTCGAGACGGCCCGCTCCAGCTGTGACCACACGGCACGCACCATCTCCCCATTCCAACTTCCTAGCTGCAGCCTCCTCCATGCCGCTCGCTCCGCGCCGACGCACCAAAACCCTCCGAGAACCGCTGCCCACCTCCCAAAAATGCCGCCCAAGCCGGCACGGCGGGTGTTCCAGTACCTCTCCGCTCCCCGCAAGCCCTCGCAGTCTCCGCTGCTCGCGGCCCCCGCCGACGGGGAGCCCCTGGCGTCTGACGCCGACGCCGACGCCGTGTACCGCATCGTGACGGCCGCGCCCACGCCGTCCGCCATGGAGTCCGCGCTCTCCGCCTCCGCCATCTCGCTCTCCGCGCCGCTCCTCGACCTGGTACTCCGCCGCTTCCGCTTCGCCCACGGGGACCCGCTCCGCGCGCTCTCGCTCCTCTCCCTCGCCGCCGACCGGTGCGGCGTCGCGCCATCCCCCTTGGCGCTCGACACCGCCCTCTACGTGCTCGGCCGCGCCCGCCGGTTCTCCCACATGTGGGACCTCGTCCGCTCCTATCACCGCCTCTGCCCTGACGCCATCACCCCGCGGACCGCCATGGTTGTCCTCGGCCGCGTCGCCAAGATCTGCTCCGTCCGCGAGACCGTCGCCTCCTTCCGCCGCCTCTTACGGCTTTTCCGCGGCCGCGAGGGCACGGAGGCAGCCGACCTCTTCAACGCGCTGCTCCGCACGCTCTGCCAGGAGAAGAGCATGTCGGACGCGCGCAACGTCTACCACGCGCTCAAGTACGAGTTCCAGGTGAACCGCCAGACGTTCAACATCCTGCTCTCCGGGTGGAAGTCGGCGGAGGACGCCGAAGCATTCTTCGCAGAGATGCGGGAACTCGGGCTTGATCCCGATTTGGTCACCTACAACTCTTTGATTGATTGCCACTGCAAGAACCGAGGCGTGGAGAAGGCCTACAAGCTGCTCGATGAAATGCGGGAGAAGGAAATTTCTCCTGATGTGATCACTTACACGAGCTTGATTGGCGGACTGGGATTGCTCGGCCAGCCTGACAAGGCGAGGGACCTGCTGAAGGAGATGCGTGAGCTCGGATGTCACCCGGATGTGGCAGCGTACAACGCCACAATACGGAACTTTGTTATAGCAAAGAGGCTTGGTGATGCGTTTGCATTGATGGACGAAATGGCCTCAAAGGGACTGATGCCGAATCCCACGACTTATAACCTTTTCTTCCGGTGTTATTACTGGGCATACGACATTGGCAGTGCATGGCTGTTGTATGAGCGGATGCGTTCTGAAGGATGCTTCCCAAACACGCAGTCTTGCATGTTTATCATCAGGTTATGTCATCGGCATGGCAAGGTTGTGCAAGCACTAGAGCTGTGGAGTGATATGGTCAGCAACGGATTCGGGTCATTCACCTTGGTGTCAGAAGTGCTGTTTGACCTGTTATGTGACGAGGGAAAGTTGGAGGAGGCCGAGAGGTGCTTCTATCAAATTATCAATTTGGGGCAGAAGCCCAGCAGTGTTGCATTTAGAAGGATCAAGATACTTATGCAGCTTGCCAACCGGGAAGAATCCATTGCCAGTTTAACTGAGAAAATGGCACAATTTGGACGGCTGGTGCCTGAGGATTGCCAAAGGATTTATCGCACTGCTGAAAGCATACATCAGAATGGTGATGGAGCTGATGCTGATATAGTAACAGCAACTTAGCATATATATTGAGATAACGACGAAGGTTAATTGATGACCACAACTTTGGTTGACCAGGGAAATAAACGAGTGTTTCTGAGGAGTTCGTTGTACTGTTGTACTTTCGTGGCATCGAGGTAAGCCTTCAAGATTTCTGTTGTTCATCTGAAGATATTCATGTATCATTTTGCTTCCATAGTTTCTGATCCCTATATTGCCTCTTCCAACAGCTTTCGAAAATTCGGGGTGTCCTCGACAGATGATCCAATTGTATTGCCAGATTATTGTCAATATTGATACATTCTTTTCCTGAATATTCATTCTGTGGAAGACCTCTAGCCTGCCTATTGGACCATATGGTATCACAGCGTTATGCACTCTCTCTGATGCATATAAAATTGGAACTACGTATGGCATTCCAACACCATAAAACCTCTGTATGATGAATGTAAGTTGGAACTATCACTGTATAAACGACTTTTTTTATAATTAGTTCAAGCCGTGTTTTGTCGGTCCCGGTGCGATTTACCAATGGCACCAACACCACCTAGCTGAACAACTACAATGCAAATAATACTCCGTAATTCACCTAACCCGGAAAAGAAAGAATTGTATATTCTAAGTTGTCTAAAATTTCCTTCTTTGTCACATTTTTTGTCACATTTTAAAGCTTTTGGATCAACATGCAACCATCTTTATCCTCCACGTCACTCCTATATAACCTACACACTAAATATTTTCGTAAACTTTCGCAAAAATTGAATAATTTTGAGGCTGACTGAGATTTACGATATTTTCAGACAAATTAGCAAAAGTGAAAGAAAAAAGGCCGAGATATGGAACTGGAGCTGAACGCGTCGCTGTCACAGGGATGGACTCGAGATAGAGATTGTGTTCGGCCCATGTCACGGGATCTCGTGAGAGAAACAAACGAGAAAGAATATGAGTGCGCTCGTCCTCTCCACCTCTTAGAATTCCAGGAACTACTGCTACATGGGAATCTGCTCGTCGTCCATCCCGCCTCCTAGAATTCCAGGAACGGAGTCATTACTCAGCGCACCGGGGATCTCTCCATATAGGACTCCCATTTGGCTCAACAACCCAACACAAGTTCACAAGTTCGCGGTCTTGATCTCTCGTTTCCAAAACGCACGCATAATGCCGAAGCAGATCCTCCACGACGCCCACAAGGAGCACCCCCTGGTGCTTCGCGACACCACCACCTTCATGGGCGGCCTGCTGTTCCGCGTCGGCTTCCGCTGCGACGGCTGCGCCTGCAGCGGCATAGGCTCCAGATACCGCTGCCAAGCCTGCGACTTCGACCTGCACGAGTTCTGCGCGACGTGCCCGCCGACCGCGACTTTCTCCTTCCACGGTCTACACCCGCTCACGTTCGAGCCGGCCGTGTTCCGCGAGGACCCGCGCTGCTGCGACCTCTGCGACACGCCCATCCGCGGCATGCACTACCGCTGCCGCCCGTGCGGCTTCGACGTGCACCCTATCTGCTCGCAGCTTCCAGGCGCGGCCATCTCGCCCCTGCACCCGGCGCACTTCGTCATGCTCAGTTGCTCACCGTGGGCAAGCCCGATAGGTGCTCGCACTGTCACGGCAAGTGCTTGTGGCGCTACCGGTGCAATCCCTGCAAGGTCAACCTGCACCCCAAGTGCCTGCTTGGGACGGGGCAGACGCCGCTCGGCATTCCTAAAGACAGCTAGGATTTCCGGGCATAGGTAGCTGTATCTCTCTTAACAGTACGCGCGCGTCATGTCTGTCTTTTTTTTCTTTTTCCTTTTTAAGCGTGCAAGGTCTGATTTGTGTTGTTTCCGAAGAAGCTATCTAATGTTTGATGCGTGATTGCTTGGTCAGCTACATGTTTATCGCTTCCGTATTACTTGTACTTCCTTTTTATTAGTATTACAGTTGCGGGTCTTCTCAAATCTCTGTCGCACGGCGAGCACCCGCTCGTTCACGCTCGTCCGATTCGTCCAAGAATCAGCTCCCATCCCAGCTGCCCGGAGCCGCACCGCCCAGAGCAAACTTGTCGTGTTCACCGTGGCATCGAGCGTCGGCGCGGGGGTTCACGCACTACGCTTTGGTGGTACGAATCAACTGACGCTTATTCATGCTGAGCTTGGGCTGAATCTGTCCGCACGATTTGCACGATTTGGTATCCTGTTCTCCTGCCACTAAGCACGTAGTCAAATACGTATAGATCGAAGGATCCGGCCTTAATGGAAAAGAAGGGAAGTAACCACCCACGAATGCTTAAAGAGAGGAAAAGTTGACATGTCATTAACCACTTGTAGAAAAGTTATAGGCTTTGATGCTAACAAAGCTATACATGTGCATAAATTATTTAACTGTCTACTTGGTACTACTTGCTAAAGCACCAAAGTCAAATAAGAAGGCACTTGCAAGCATGCACCTTATGTATCTCGCGTAGCAAAAAATATTTTTCTTGACATGAGCACTCATCTAATTAAGGCATTAAGAACCTACATTGCACATTCTAAGAAAGACGGATATACGTAGAGCAAAATTTTCTACAGGATTTGTTGGTTAAACCTGGATCAACTAGGTATATATTGAGTTTGTGGCGTCTTCAAATTTTAGACCTTGACCTAAATAATAACTCGTTGCCGCACGAAAAGAATCAAGGGACCGAAAATCACTAGTCTCTCTAGAGAGTGCTTCAGCACACGCTGACTACGCAAGTGTGACAACCAACCGTGAAGTGAATTGACAAAGGTCGAACGGCTTGTGCCTCGAAGACACCAAGTAGTTTATGCGGAGCAAGACAATCGAAGAAAGAAAACACCATGGTAGACAAAGCATAACTATATTGCGATTAACACGTCTATGCAAAGCAATATCGATAAGTAAAGAATCACCGAGTTTGATGCAATAGATCCATATTACTCCTACTTCGTATGGAAAGTAGTGTGACGAAAGTAGTTGCATGTAAAGTGTTTCGGGTTTGGCAAGACCTTAGTCGAGTCGACGAGTGATCTTTATCATATAGATAAAAATAAAAAATAAAATAATTTTATACCTAAAAAGAAAATGAATTCCGAGGCTAATCCGATGACTAAGTTCGGTCGACCAAGACTTCCAAAAATCTATATTGACTAAGGAATAGCAATTCTAAAATGTTTTTACTGTATACTCACTTGTAGTGTGTGGACTCCAAAACTACATTATCCTCATTATTTCTAGTCAAATTTCCATGAATCTTCATCGAATCATATCGGAGTGGATCCATTTATTTCACTTATCATCGCTCTTTCATCCTTATTCATTGAAGCGATTTTAAGAAATCTAGGAATCTCTACATTTACTTATTTCCATTTTCTTTGCCGCTAGCTTCCTTATCGGCCTCACGCCACCATATTTCGGTGCCAGAACCATCAATCCCCAAACAAATAATTGAACGCAGAAAAAACTAAAGTCGAACGGCAATTACAAGTTCATAAAGATCGCGTGCTAGGGCATTTTTGGGCAACAAGTTCCCGCCTGTGGCTGTAGAAACCCATTTCAAAAACCAAACCGCGTCAAAACCACCGCTGCCCCGGCTGCAGCAAACATACCCCTCCAAAAACCCCGCGAGAACCAAACCCCAACGCGCGGTCAGCACCAGCAGCAGGGGGCGGAGCCGGAGGCGATGGAGAACATCGGCCGCGTCGCGCCGCCTCTCGAGAGGCAGGGCAGAAAGCGCAAGGCCCTAGCCGAGCTCCCGACCGGCTCAACTACAAATAACGCTTCGGCGGCGGCGCCGCCGCCGCGGGCGTCAAAGCCGAGGACGCGGTCGGTCGTTAGGGAGGAGGCGGAGGCGGGGAAGAGGAGGGAGGACTCGAAACAGCCGGATGCCGGCGCGGCGCAGGCGGCGGTCGTGCCGTACGTCGGGGACATCGACCGGTACCTGCGGTCCCTGGAGGTGAGGGTTTCTCGATTCCTCGTCTCGTCCAAGCCAGCGTGTGGAAATCAGAGTCTTTTCGAGGTCGGCTTGCAAGGGGCGAATTTAGCGGCGGGGTGGTGGGGGTGGTGGGATTTAGTCGTGTTGGGGTATTAAGGTGAGATAACACCTGATAGAACTGGGGAATTTTAGGGTGTGAATGTGTGATCATGTTCTACGCATGAATTCTGTAATGTGGGGATCTGATTAAGTTGGGGATTCTCTAATCTCGATTAGGTTGACTGAATTGTTCAGCTGTAGTGCGTTTCCATCTTTACTAGCAAAAAACTGAGTTTTTGGTATTAAATTATCTAGTCCTTTCTTGGAAATGGTTTCGAATATCAAGTTGTTACTTCTTCAAGATGCATGTCACCTTGATTATCTGAAGTTACTAGCATTATTATGGATAAAATGTAATATATTTGGTTGTTGTGGTCGACGAAAATGGGAACAAAATGTAATATATGACTTTGTTGTTGTCCTGTGAGATTGTTAGGTTGAACCATCGAGGAGGCCGAGGGATGACTATGTTGGGGCAATACAGAAAGACATCAACGCCAATATGAGGGGGATCCTAGTGGACTGGCTGGTGGATGTGGCTGAAGAATTCAAGCTTCTGGCTGACACACTTTACCTTGCGGTTTCATATGTCGACCGCTTCCTCACAGTGAGCGTCATTAGCCGGGACAAGCTGCAATTGCTTGGTGTCGCTTCATTGTTTGTTGCTGCGTAGGGGCCTGAACTTTCGTTTGTCTTCTTTTGTGTATCTCTTTGTTATCTCTTAGCATGACAGTCTGACTAGCATGAATGGAATGTTGCAGGAAGTATGAAGAAATTAATCCCCCTAAGGTGAACAAATTCAGTGACATTACTGACGGCACATACACCAATCAGCAGGTAGCCTTTTTTCTGCTAGACTTCTGATTTCATGGTAATTTTTCTAGGACTGTGAATGGTGGAGAAACTTTTGTAGTTTGTATGCACTGCAGGTGGTGAAGATGGAGGCTGACATACTGGAATTTCTTAACTTTGAGGTGGGGAGTCCCACTGTAAGAACTTTTCTACGGTACATGCTCTATCTAAACTTTATATTTAGAGTAAGTTTTCATATAATTATCCTCAGTATGTAAAATAGTTACCATGTTTAAATCACATAATGAATAGTATCATGATTACTGCCATAATGGACCTAAAAGTTTCCTAAGCCTAATGCTCGATACATGTCTTTTGTAGGAGATTCATAACTTATTGTCGTGGAGGCAATGTAAGCACACTTTTTTAGCGCTCAATATTTGCTTCTCTTAATGTTATTTTTATAATTTGTTTCCCCTTCGAACTGCAGTGTGGAAACGCAAAAAAGCTGGAGTTTATGTGTAGTTATCTTGCGGAATTGAGCTTGCTAGACTACGACTGCATAACGTTCCTGCCATCACTTGTTGCTGCTGCCTGCCTGTTTGTTGCCAGGTTCACAATCAGCCCAAAGACTCATCCTTGGGTAAGAGACATCAACTTTTGCTGAATCTACATTATGCTTTGCTTTATATTTTTCTGATACTTGCGTGTGCTATTCTCCAGAATTTGATGCTGCAAGGGAACACAGGCTACAAGGTCTCTGATCTCAAGACTTGCATCTTGAGGATACACGATTTGCAGCTGGGCAGAAAGTATCCAAACCTGAAAGCCATCAGAAACAAGTATAGCGATCGCAAGGTAAGATCAGCTTTCCCGACTTTTTTGACTATTACATGCATGCTCAAATTTGTTTGTTTGATCATTGCACAGTTCGGGCGTGTGTCGACAATAGCCTCACCAGAAGAAATTTCTGCATCTTTGCTCAAAGACCTCAGTAAGTGAAAGGCTGATGTGCTCTTGCAGCATCTTTTGCAGGCTATGCAGAAAATTCATTATTAGTGGAATGTGGGTTAATCTAGCAAGAATTATCATGCCCAATTTTGTAAGTAGTTCTGCCATTTTGGTCGCATAAACGATGCAGCTAGCTGCATTGGTATTTTGGTATGATGTGCGACCGGAGCGTTTTTGTACAGAGGTGAGCACCATGGTGGTGCTGTAGTCAATGATATTCCATATGAAGCTTTCAGGACCAATGTTTTGTTGAATATACTGTGCTTAACGAAAGCCCTGATGACTGATGAACATATTCTCAAAGTTGAAATAGGCCCAGCAAATATTGCACATGTAATCAGCAAGGCAATGTGTGTAGAACACTAGAACAGTAAACTGCATAATGCAGCTGTATATAGCCCCACTAAAATTAGAGATCAGTTAGCCCACCATGTTAACCCACAATACCGTAATAAGATCGACAGGTAAAGGTGCTTAATTAAAAAGATAACTAAGATAGCCAAAGTACAACACCATTGCACAGTTGGTACAGATGGTAAAATGTTGATTCTCAACAAAAATGGTGTCATAATTTTGTATATATGAGTAAACTTGACGTCAAAATGCTTACGATAAGTATGATGACCTTATTTGGAATTAAAGAAAAATATGAAATATAAAAATGACCATTACAGGGTGATCTCCTCCAGCACGCTGACATTGCAAACGAGAGAGAAATCTCGCAAATGCCCAAAACGACCCGCCACGATGGCCGCCACGAGACAGCGACCCGAGCAACACGTCCAGCCAGCCAGGGCCGCGGCAATGTGCACCCGATGTGCTCGCACATGCCCGGCGCCGCGGTCTCGCTCTGCTTGCCTTGTGTTGGCGGTGACACCCCATTCGTGCAGAAACGACCATCCCCGTTGTAGGGGTATTGATCTTTGTTTTAGGTTTTTACTGGAAGATTCATTGTCTATGCCAAGCATGCGTTGTCCACTGGTGACTTGTGTGGTTCCAACCCCGCTTTGCGTGCCCCTTGCACGTCCTTCAGGTTGAAGCACTAGTGGCGACGGCAGCGGAAGCCAGCGTCATGGCAGCCACAGCCCGGCCATTGCACCTGAAGCCGGCGCTACCACTATACTATTCGATTGTGTGTGTTGGGATGGTGGGCGGACGTACTTACGGAGGAAGTTTCTCATCCATCCATCCAATCCAATCCAAAACAGTCGATGCATAAACGAGACTAATTACTACTACTCCATGATATATTGCTACAGTACTCCATAAGTCGCTTTTAATCCGACTGATTAAGATTACAGTGCCTAACATCGTATCCTATTGTGTTATTGTGTTGGGAATGAGAACTAATGGAGGGCGTTTGGCTAGAGATTATACAGGCTTTCAAAAGCGATTGTGTGCAAACTTTCGAGTAGGCTCTATAGTAAAGATTATTTAGACAAATGCAGATTTTTCGCGACTAGTTATCGTTCGCAACCCATTTTTTTTGTGGTAGCTTGGCCTGGGCATGCCTCTGCCCTTGGGTGTTGTACCTATGCCTAGCGAACGAACATGGATCAAACCAAGCTTTTCACTCGTTCAAGCTAGATAGGATTTGCTGTCCTTGGGAGAAATATCTCTTTGTTTCATGATGGTCGATTTAGTTATGTTAAAATAATAATGTTTATAACAAAAAATCATCTAACCTTATGCAAATCTTATTCTTATATATCAACTGACCATGATTTTGGTCTACACTACAAAGATTTTAAGACAAAAGAGCGGTTGTAGCTGGTGCTAGGAGGTTAGACTTAGTTATCAGGACATTTATAGCCTGATTTGGGTGGCGACTGCAGCTTAGGTTGTATAATAATAAGTTTTTATATGTGGCATGTCACACATTTTTAGTCTTTTGGCTTTCTTGCATTCAGACTTTGTAATAAATATTCGTCATGTGCGTCTTTGGACGTAGAGATCGGGAGAGTCTTCTCTTTCATTATCAAAAAAAGAACACAACTTTGCATCCTTGGAAACTTCCTTCTATACCAAGTTTTGTTTCAAATATTTCCATTTACATTCTCACAAGGTATATTTGGAATTTTTTGTCCCATTCAAAATTGAGATCATGCAAATTTTGTGTCTTGATACCAACTTTTATTTTTTTGGCTCAAAAACACCGCAAAAGACTTAAATCGTCTTACTACCATTATAAAATCGTGGCTCTTTATTGTAGGACACCACATCCATTATAATATGATTATTTTGAAAAACAGATACGTGAAATATCGTAGTGCCCTTCGAGTGCACCCTCCTTCCTCCTTTCCTTCTCTTACTACAATTAGGACCCACATGTAAGACTTCTTCTTCAATCTTCTTTGCCCTTTACCCCGGAGGCAGACATGTCGAAACTCTGGATTTGGGGCTGCCCAAGCTCCAAAAGGATGAGGGACAGCTCATATAGCTCTATTGGAGCTCTGCATCGTTATAGAGCATCCACAATGACCTCCCTCCACTCGAGCTTTGGAAGGGTGACGGCTTGAGCTTGAGTTGAGGATGGCAGTAGCTCGAAATTAGGATGGTGATGGGCAGCAGCCAGAGCATGGAATTGGGAAGGAGGTATCGATGGCTGATGAGGATGGCGCTGGCTCGAGCTTGGACCTAGTGGAACGGCGGTAATGATGAGAGACAGAGAGGGGGGAAAATTTTGGCATTTTGGTATTTCTAGCTTCTTATTTGGACAAAAGTGAGATTGAATAGACGGAGTGTCTTACAACAAACCACCACGAGTTCATAACGGTACCGAGTCGATTCATGCATTTGTTTTGTGCCTGACCAAACGCCAACAATCCATGTTGTCCAGTGTCAAATTTTGCTTAACTAGTTTCCTAATAAACGTGAGCAAGTGATCCACGCTTTGCAAAGTGGACAAGTAAACATTAGAAAAGAAAAAACGAACGGAATAACGTGCTTGGGCATTTTTGCTAACAAAATCCCGCCTGTACACCCCACTTCAAAATAACCGCTTCCCAAGCTGCAGAACTGACCCCCTTCAACCCCTTCAAAACCCCAACACGAAGAAAAAAGACCACGCGATCATCAGCGGAAGCAGCAGGGGGCGGAGCCGGAGCCGATGGAGAACACCCACCTCGTCGCGCCGCCTCTTGAAAGGCCGGGCAGTAGGCGCGAGGCTCTGGACGAGCTCCCGACCGGCTCAAAACAGGAACGACGCTTCGCCGCCGCGGCCGACGTCGAGGACTCGGTCGCTGTTCGGGGAGGAGGCGAAGGAGGATGCAGGACGGCGACGAGGAGAGCGTGGCCGACCTCACCCGCCTGCTGGACTCGGAGCGGCCGGACCCCGGCGCGGCGCGGGCCGCTATAGTGCCCTACCTCGGGGACATCGACCGGTACATGCTGTTCCTGGAGGTGAGGGTTCCTCGATTCCCCTTCTCGTCCAACCCCGCGTGTGGAAATCTGAGTTCATTTCCGATGTCGACTTTCTAGCGGTCGAATTTCGTGGTGTTTTGTTGGGTTGGTAAGGTGAGATCGCACCAGATAGAATCGGGGAAATTTGGGGCCTGATCACGTTGTACGCATGAGTTCTGGAATTTTGGGGGATTGGATTGAGTTGTGGATAGATCTCGATATGGTGGAATGAATTATTCAATTTTTTGCTTGTGAATGTGGGATATTATCTAGTTTTTAGGACACTGCAGTACTGTACCATTCGGCAGTAGTGGGTTTTCCATCTCTAGCAAACGACGAGATTTTGGTACAAAATATCTTAGCTTCACCTTTTCAGCCTGATTTCAAATCTCAAGCTGTGACTTCTTCAGGATCTATACCATCTTAATTGTTTAAGTGACTAGCGTTATTATGAATATAATGCCATCTTAATTTTGTTAGATTGCTAGGCTGAACCGTTGTGGAGTCCGAGGGATGACTATATCTGGACGATACAGCTACAGGAAGGTACCGGCCTCAATATGAGGGCGACACTAGCGGACTGCCTGGTGGGGATGTGGCTAATGAGTTCAAGCTTCTTGCTGACACACTTCACCTCGTGGTTTCATATGTCGACCGCTTCCTCACAGTGGGTGTCATTAGCCAGGACCAGTTGCAACTACTTCGTGTGGCTGCATTGCTTGTTGCTGCGTAAGGGACTAAAACCATTGTTTGTATCTTTTGTTTATCTCTTAGCACGTCTGTCTGACTAGCATGAACGGAATGTTGTAGGAAATATGAAGAGGATGGATCTGTTAAGCATAAGGTGGAGAAATACAGTGAGGTTACTGCCAGCACATACACCAAGCAGCAGGTAGCCTTTCTTCTGCTTAATTTTGCATTTCTTAGTGACTTTTCCAGGACCGCGAATGGTGGGGAAACATTTGTAGGTTTTATGCACTGCAGGTAGTGAAAATGTAGGCTGGCATACTGAGGATACACTATTTGCAATTGGGGGGAGCGTATTAGGACCTGGGCGCTATAAAAAAAATAAGTACAAGGACCGTGAGGTAAGATTCGCTTTCCCCACTTTTTTGGCTTTTACACGCATATACTTTTTTTGGGTTCCTCCACACGTTTATCGCTGTCACATGCAAACTTTTTGTTCAAATTTCTTTGTTTGATCATTGTACAGCTCGAGTGTGTGTCGACAATGGCTTCACCAGAAGAAATCCCTGCGTATTATCTCAAAGACATCAACAGTGAAAGGCGCAAGTGCTCTTGCAGCATCTTTTGCAGGCGATGCAGAAATTACATTGTTACTAGAATACGGGTTTGTTCAGACATTAGAGTATCGACAGCCCTCCCTGCTTCCTATCCACGCCTGGCCATTGTAATATCAATTTTGTAAATAATTAGTGTCGCCCTTCCAGTCGCACTGACAGTGCAGCTAGCTGCATTGATATTTTGGTATGATGTTCGACTGGAGCATTTTTGTACAGACGTTGGTGTCAGTCAACGATATTCCATATGAAGTTTCAGGGCAAATCCTAAAGTGTTTTAGCATTTCTTCACCAGTTTCTGTTGAATATATTGTGCCTAACGAGAGCACTGGTGGCTGACGAGCGTATTTCCAAAGTTGAAATAGACGCGGCAAGTATTGCACATGCCATCAGCATGGCAGTGTATGTAGCAAAGTTAACTGAATAGTGCAACTGAATAATGCACCCATGTGCCCGAAATTATCAGTTAGCTTGATAAGCAGTATAATACCCAAAGGCGATTAGGAAAAAGGCAATCGACATCTCCAAAATACAACACCGGCTCACAATTGATACAGAAAACAAAATTTTAGTTCTCAATAAAAATGCTGTCATCTATTTGTACATTTTCTACATCAGTAAACTTGACACCGAGATGCTAAACAAAATTACACCATATCGCAAGATGGGCATAGACTAATGATCTCAACTACATGGCGGGAATAAATAAGAAAAAGGAAAATTACATAGTTGGTATGAAGACCTTATTCGGAATTAAATAAAAATATGAATTATGGAAGGACTACTATAGGATGATCTCCTCCTGCACACTGACATTGAGAGTTTTATTCGGGAGCACGATGCTGTTAGTTACAACTACTTCATCTTCAACATCAACGGCTTCACCTGCATTTAGATAGCACGTCAAATCCAGCATAGGAACAATTTCCACGTAAAGCATATTATCACAACATTTTTATGGGAAGGTAACACAAGATCATCTAAGAAGGGTCTTACCAAGAATGGTGATACCAAGTTTGGCATTGTGGTCACCTTCACCCTGAATTCAAAAGAGAACTTTTGTTACATGAGGCTAAATGATGCACCCAGAAAAGACTGGATTTGCAGTATACTTAATTGCATCTTCATCTCAAAAGGGAGTTTCACTGAGATGTGCAGTCTCACCAGATTTTTTGCATGCAAAAGTAACTTCTCAGCAAAATGTAATAATTATGCACATGGAACCATAAAAAAAATGTAAAAGAAGTAGATGCGCTAAAATGCGGAGAAGCATAAACAGTGATAAAATTTACATAAGATCACGGATAAATTCATCTTGCGTCTCAAATTGGACTAGAACAGACATGGTCTTTGGATAAAGGTTGTAAGCTTTGTACAGATACTTGGGGATGAAAGAGATGAAAATAAGGCTACAGTAATTTTCTAAATAGGATAAAAATGAAATAGAAAAGAGCAAAGCTTGCCTGTACACGTGACCATTTTCCTATTGTTGACTTCCACCCCACTATTGAATGTATAACAACTGCATTCTCCTGCAACCAAAGGAATTATCTGAGATACTTAAACATGGTTTATCATTTGGTAAACAGAGAAAAACTAACCATAATTTCAACATCATCCAGAATGATGCAATTGATAAGCCTGGCACCAGCTCCAATGCGTGCATTTGCTGATATCGAGACATTGGGACCAATCTGTATATGGAGTATAAAAAAGGCAAAACCATTCACTAACTATTGAATGAAAACCAATCTTTAAATCAAGGTGCGAAGGATATCAGACACCATGATATATCGCAATCAATTCAGAATATGTTGAAGAACCAGACGTTACCTTTGCAGTTGGATGCACCTTTGCAGATGGATGGATGTACACATCACCTATAATAGTGGCACTCTTTTTGCCATCTCCAGAGGCTAAAAGATGAGGAGAGGTATGGCGGAACTGAGAAAGATATAGACCAGAGCATCTCAAAGACATCCTATGCATAGATGCAACACTGTTTACTCGACAATTCCAAGAGTAGAAAGAGCACCATTAAGAACAATATTTACCCTGGGGTCTTGATCTGTTCCCAAAAATCAAGTGTCTGGTATGTGTAAAGTTCTCTCTTTCCTGCTAGAGGGGATAAGATATCTTGATCTAACCTAACATAATCTGCCGGAAGTGCCCTGTTGACAATTAACACAAGAAGTTCAGTATTTCAATTAATACTTTGGGATCACCTTAATGGAAGCTCTACCAATTTCATACAGATTTCTTGGGAGAACCAGCAAGAAAAAATAAAGGAGCTTTGCAAAGAATATGGAAGGTATGCTTCTGATTTCCACATAGAATTGCCACAAGCAAGAAAGAATAAAATAGCTTTGCTGCAAAGAATATGGAAGGTATGCTTCTGATTTCCACATAGAATTGCCAGAGACAGCCCCTTAATCAGATAACACTAATAGAAGAAAGGATTCTATTATGATGGCCAATTGGTCCTCCTACCCATTTATTTTCTTTTTGTTGCATGGATATGATGCCTGTGTAAGGCATATTCTATGATTCTATGCACTATTCCCCTGGGGACCTTAACAAAGGATCATGACTCATGCCGCCTTCAAGAAAACAAAGGATCATGACAGAAGACAACTTCAGATAACATGCTAAACAGCGGCTTTATTGTGCTGGCTTCATGGCAGCAGCCCATGTGCTCTGAAATTAGCTTTTTTTTACAACAAAAAGAAAATCCTTGGAGGTGCCACAAATGACATGGAACAGGAAAGACATGTTAAGCACTTCATTATCAAAGTATTACTGCCAAAAAAATCACAAGGACAACAGTAGCAGACATAAAACCTATCAGTATCAGGAAGTCAAAAGTAGTAACTTCGTGTTTCTGGATAATTCATCCATGTAATGAGAAATTGATTTGCTAAAAAGATCAATGTATTTTGAGTCCTGTTTGAAATAAAGAAGTTTCAAGAAATTGGTATTACAAGTTAAAACTCCATAGATTTCTCGCAGTCCACGTTCAACTTCCCGGTGATACATTAATATGGTAGTACTAGTGCCTATTCTTTGAAATACAGCCGAAGAACTTTCCATGAGTAAAATTAACCAAATGCAAGTTAACTGATATATAATACAAATATACATGCAGGAAAATGATTAGAAGAATATATCATAGGCACATACTTCATTGCTGATTGAAGAGCTTCAAAGCTAGATACATGGCGCAAATTAGCTGAAATTTAGCATTGAAAAGGATTAAAAATTGTGCTGTAAATATGAAGTACCAATCAGAGAAACAAAACAAGACCAAGGAAGAAAATATTAGCTGACTAGAAGCAATATACTTTCTCAAATTTTGTATTTCACCAAACTGTTGAGATTTAGGTTATTTTTTACCACTTTGACTAATGGTTTGACTGGTGGCAATGGCAAAAACAAAAATATGTCCCATGGACGAGTGGGACAAATGTGATTTTTGCAAATAAAGAAAACAGTGACACAGTGAAGAGATGGGTATATGTTAAGTGGCAAAAGCAAAAACAAAATAAAAAATAAAAATAAAAATAAAAAAATCCTCCCAAAAAGCACTAGACTAAGTTAGGTATCTAAGCTTTGAGTATTACCAGAGAAGTTTGAAGTTTCCATGCAGAGTGATAAATAACCATGGACAATACGTTTGAACATATCGTGCAGTTTATAAGGCAAAAAAAGTTGTAATATAATTTAACATAATACCTCTGTCTTTCTTCTGTTTTAAGACATCCTCGATGGCATTAAAGATATTGGGCGTAAATATATAGATTCCACAATTTATGAGATCACTCACCTATACATGCATAAACTGCATTAGAGCTATGCTAGTTACTCATTAGGAACCATTGATTGTGTCAAAATAATTTAAGAACTAAATAAGACATGCATAAGTCTCCAAGTGGAAAATACAAGAGCAAACCAAACAACAAATGATCAGTGCTATACTCACAAAAGTCTCTGGCTTCTCCGTATAGTGTAACAGTTCATTTGTTTCAGGATCAGCTACTAACTCGCCAAATTGGTTAGCTGACTCCGCAGATACCTGATAAAAGATTTTGCAGATAATTTTATGCGTGAGACAACTATTTGAACTCTAGTTGTCGAAAATTTCTAGGATAGTGTTCTCACACCTTATTGACTAGCAAAGTGCCCATTCCTCCATACTTTTTATGGGCCTCTGCAATGATGAGATGGTGATAACATTTAGTGATCGGTATCCAACAGAAACCAACACAGCAAACAGTGTTAACACAATGATCAATCCTAACTTCAGTTACTTGGCATCATACCGAGCATGTCTGGCAGGGGGAAGCTAGAACAGACGTCACAGTTCAGCAGAACAATGTGCGACTGCAAAACAGAAGGAGTTTTAGAGGATGAAACTTCCCTTAATCCAACCCAGCACAGCAAAGTAGATTCCAGCAAAACCCAAGCCATTGCGTATCTCCCAAAGTAGAAAACGCCACTCAAACAGCCCGGATCGAAGGAATCCACTACAGTTCACCCTAACAAATAAATACAAAAATGCCAAATGTCTAATTCAATTCCACGATTCAAACAATTCAAGCTGATAATCGTTCGAGAGCAGACCGGGCTGTCCTCCATGATGTAATCCCTGAAGCTGTATAGCCCTCCGGCCGACCCGTGCGGCTTATCCTCTCTCAGGTACCTAGAATTGAAGAGCACGCCGTCAATGGCAGTTCGTCGCAATCCAAACCCCGATGCACCTGAACTAATAAGAAGTGAACCTGACTGGTATCCTGAGCTCGTTGGAGATGGAGGAGACGTAGAGCGCGAATTCCCGCTCCTCGTAGAACCCGATGAGGTATATCTGCGCCAGGTTCGGGATCTGCAGCAGCGCGATCCAAAAGGGTTTTAATTCTCACACGAGCCAGAGCACACGGCGAAACCCACCGACGCAAGGCAAAGGCAAAGGCGGAGGAGAAGGGAGGGACAGAGCATCGGTCATACGCGGCGGCAGGCGGAGATGGGGTGGTGCACCATGGGCTGGCCGGCGAGCGGGAAGAGCGGCTTGGGCACGTTCAGCGACAGCGGCCGGAACCGGGTCCCTGCACACCGCAACACCAGGGGAGAAGCCGTCGCGCCGATCAGATTACGCGAACGCGCGGGCGAGGAACGGGGGGGCGGGCGTACCCAGCAGATCTGCTCACCTTTGGTGGGGCCGCCGACCATGATGACGGCGACGACGCGCTGCTCGGGGCCGGCCATGGCTGGGTCTTGTGGTCCGTGCGTGGGAGGCGCCGGGGGCGTGGGCTGAGTGGCGCAGGTGGTGCGCGGGGGTGGTGAGATTTATGGCGATGGGAGCGTGGGGTTTGACGAGGAAGGCGATGGGCAGCGAGGCGGGAGCGTGTGTTGGCGCTGGGCTCTGCAGTAGCAGTGCGACTTCAGTTTCCCTGCATCCAGATCCGGTGGGATCCGTGCGTGATCCGGCATCGGAGTGCGGGGGTGGTGGGTTGGACTTGAACGGGAGGATGTGGCACCAAGGTTGCGCTCGCGAGGCACCCGCGGAGGAGCTAGGGCCATCGAAGCAGGGCTTCGTGGAGGACGGAGCGCAGCTAGTGAGGAGACGAAGGGGATTTTGCTCTACTGTGACAATGTTAAGGTGTCACTGTTGTATTCATCGGTTTAGAATTTTTAGTTTTGTGTGTCCACGGTTTTGCTCAACTGTGGCATTGTTCACTGGCATCCACACAAAGGTAGTTAGAGTGTACACTCACGTTTAAGTCACCAAGTTAAAACGCGACACACTCAGTTTTCATGTGCACCTAATGCTGGGATCCTTTTATCACGTCGTGCTTGTGGCCTAGGTTAAGGTACCACTGTTAGAGTATTGAACGTGTGGAATCCTGGCTTACCAGAGGCAGCACAAACCGGTGGCAGCACCTCTCCGCCGTCCGCGTGCCTGCGAGACAAAGAAAGAAAGAGGAAAATCCCGGTCAGTCAAGCACGTCAAGTCGCCAAATCCCTATCAGCGTTCAGTCATTCACCAATATGATTGTGCTCTAGGCTCTAGCAACCACAAGCATCAGCGCCGTCTTGAAAGCGATCAAATAGCTCACCAGGAACCACATGCGCGAACTCGGCTAAAGCCCTGAAATCCATTTCCTAGGACGATCTTTCATACGAGGAGCCCGAGTTGGCCCGCGCCACGGACACGACGCCACGCTACGACAGGCACGGCGTCGGCGGCACATTGCGCGAGCTTGCACCTGCGCGTGGCATGGGTGGCTGCCGGTTGTGGTGTGGTCCATACGGCACGCAATGCAGCCAAAGAGGCGAGGCCGATCGACCCGCTGGCACGCGAGTGGGACACGACAGGTCACAACCGGAGCTGGGGCCAACCTGGCCGTGTGCACGGTAAAGCTCAGCCGGACTACATGTAGGCCCCTACCAAGCAGCCCGATGAATCTGGTTTCCGTGCTAGGCTTGGGTGAGGCCCAGCGCTCTCGTCGTGACTAGGAAGTCTTGGATCGAGTGTACCGTCAGAAGGGATTTAGTTTAGCTGATTTGAAAAAAGAAAGTCCCTTTACAACTTAAATGCACCCAGAGAATCATTGTCGCATGATCCTACTGAGCGCAGCATTGAATCCTTTGCATTAATCCAGATTTCCTACCACTCCTGCTTCGATTTGAACGTTGAAAATTCACACTCGAACGTAACGGACGAATTGAAATACAGCAACGGGGCAACAAAATGAGCGTTGTGAAACCCCACCAGGAGCCACCAACCGATGGCATTCTCCACAGCAATCTCGCCTTTCCGTGGCACTCCGCTGCTTGAAGCCACCGCAACCCCCCGAACGAACAAACCATCAATTACAGCGACGCACCACCGTACTCGAGTCGCCACCCGAACTCCACCGCTTTTAAATCCCCACCGCGAACGGCTCGAACGGACTTACGCCTACCTAGGGTTTTGACACTTTTCTGGTGCTACAAGCTTCCACGCATGGCCACCGCCGGGCTCCCCCCCGCCGCCGCGGGCGACGAGTCCGCTGGGTTCTCGTTCAGCATCTGGCCGCCGACGCAGCGGACACGGGACGCGGTGGTGCGGCGCCTGGTCGACACCCTCGCCGGGGACACCCTCCTCTGCAAGCGCTACGGCGCCGTGCCGGCCGGGGACGCCGAGCCCGCGGCGCGCGCCATCGAGGCCGAGGCCTTCGATGCCGCGGCCGTCACTGGCGGGGCCGCCGCCTCCGTGGAGGAGGGCATCGAGGCGCTGCAGCTCTACTCCAAGGAGGTGAGCCGCCGTCTCCTCGACTTCGTCAAGTCCCGCTCCGCCGCCGCCAAGGCCGCGCCGCCGTCGGAGGAAGCCCCTACCGCGGCCGCCGAGGGCGAGGCCGTCGAGCTGCAGCCCGCGGCCTGAGCCGAGGGCGCAGGAATTCGTTTCGTTGCCTGAGATTAGTTGCATCTAGAGTTCGTGTGGAAGATGTGGCGTTGGCCTGATCGGGATAAGTTGCCTAGTTGCCTGTAGGTGTTTGCGTATCTATGCTGTTATTGTTCTTTGAGTAGCTGCTGGTTCGCTTTTCTTTTAGTGTGTTCGGCGTTTGCTTCCTGTTTGTATCTGAGCAAGGATTGTCTACACTTTGTTGTGGAAATGATCAAGATTTGATCGAAATGCCAGTCCATTAGCCTTTCGGATCAATAACGTATTATCCAATTCTCTAGCATATATGCAACCTACTCGTAAGAATAATTTCAGAATAACCAAATTAAGAGCAATGCACCCTTCTGTTTCAATGCCACTAACCTGTTCTGAACCCGTGTCTCTCAGCCTTCTCTGTATGTGAATAATAAGTAATATCTTTAATGTACTGAAGGTATTTACTAGCTGGTAGATTAGTAGATTTTGGATCAATATGTAGGTGTTACCTGTTAGCCTAGTATATTTTGGATCAATATCTGTCATCTCATGATTATCTCGATAGCAAGGAATCTTCATACCGTAGGGCTACACAACTGCGTTTTATGCATTAAAGGATTAAGAAAGCTTTAGTTTTGTCTTTTGCTCTTGCTATTGCTAGTGAAGGCCTAGCTTTTCAACCTTTTTCTTCTTTCTCATTTTTCCTTTCACTAAATCTGGAGTCTATCTTTTAAAATATGTGATATAGAAGCACATTTTTTTATAACAAAAGTTTAAAGCGTGCTTCTCTTTTCTTTTGCGTATCACCTGAGTGAGAACATTGTTTATACTCTTTCAGAATTACTGAAATTGCTCAGTTCATTGTTTGGTTGGTGATGCTACAGCTAGAACCCCACTGGTCCTTAGGATCAGTTGCACCAAACTAATGGAGTTCTTGTGATTCTTGGATGGTGATGTCTTGTCCCCAACCAAGCTGGCTTACATGAAACGTTGTTCTTTAGCTCTACATAAATTAATATGGTTAAATTAAGTTTCAAGATAGAGACACGATGTCTTCCATGATTGGATTGGGGTTCCACATCAGAAGAGGCCCCCTTATGAAACAAAGTCGAACTTCTCTTGAAACTGTCAGTGTTTGTATTCAAACACACTTACTGGTAGGAATTGACATGATATCATTTTTGTTTTCAATAGCTGATAATGTGTAATTTGAAGTTGCAGAGTAACCATGTTTGAATATTGCAAAGTTAACCATGTTTAAATATTGTAAAGTATTGTATCTTTTGCATCTATCTTGATATTGCATACAAATTTTCAAAATTACGTATGCATCAGATTTCTGATACTTTCACATATTAGTGTCAGCTTTGAGAATTCAGCATTGGAATGTGGTCTCTGTGATCATCTAATTGAATAAAAGTTTCTCTAAATTTGATGCTTGCTGGTTGCTTTGTTAGTTGAGGCACGGAATTGGTGTTTGTTGTACCATACCATACCATACCAAGCTTTCTGGTAGCTATAGTTTGCACTTTGCACTTTGCACACTGGCTGAACTAAATGTACTACTACTAGACTCCATCACCGATCCTGCTGTGTTATATGGCTCCAGAACTTGCATCGTGGCGAGTTAATCCTGGCGCGACCGACCGGGTACTGCATGGTGGTGTGCGTTGTCTGACTGCTTCATCGTCGCTCTCTGCCACCTGCATCTTCTCAAGAAATTGAAGGACTTCTCAAAGCTAGCACTAAACTACATCACACCAAGTACTGGCTCAGAGGGTACAGAAGTTCTGGGATACCACTGAAAGCTCTTCAGGACACCGAAAAGCTCCACAACATCTTTGCCGACAACACAATCAGACATTGGTTCCACTGAAGTCTCCACCCTGAGGAGATACTATGTGCACCGACGGTGTTGATCCAGCCTTTTCATCATTGACTTAAATGCTGGAAGAGCCTATATCGAATGACCAGGTGAGACATGAACCCAAATATACGGAAGTCATACGTTGGAAAGAGCAAATTTCTCAATTAGCATATTCTTTGTACAATATGACCTCAAATGAATGAATTGACAAAACAATCATGAGCATGTGCACTATTTTAGTATTTTCAGAGGGAAATGACAGTTCTCAATCACAAACTTACAGTCGTAATCTGTCCATCCGATAACTTGATTTTCCGAGTCGTAGACGACCAGTTTATTCGAAAGGACCAGATCTGAAAGAAGGATAACATTAGAAGGAACATATAGATAAACGAATAACAAATAGTTTAAGACTGAAGGAGCGCCTACCTCCTGAAAGCACCGCATTCTGATCCTTGAAGTGTCTTCCAAGATTCCGGAACCCAACACCGTACCAATCGTTCTGTAGAACTATATATCTAGTATGAACCATTAGTGTGACATTGCAATTTTAACATTCATAATAATGATGAACCACCTTATAGTAAAAACTTCACTAAGAAAAATAGCAATTATATAAATGTACTGAGAATTGAGGTGATGAGTTGCTCGTTTGTTTGTCCAGACTTCAGATAAAAGCGAAATGTTCCAAAATTTTGCCAAGTCAGTTCAGAGGGGATTAGTGAAGCACGGGCAGAAAAGGCATCCCCATCTAATAGAAGGGATAGGTAAACAATCAAGTATAAATAGAAATACAAAATAGGGCTGTTGGAAACAACTTAGGGGCAATACCCTGCAAGCCATCCTCTTCCGAAAATCTGCTCCAGAAACGAGGACTAAAATATGCATGGTAAAAAGATGTTTGGAGAAACTTCTTTGAAATTAATACTCTTAGGTGCAGCTCAACAAATTGTTTAGCATACTTTAAATTGCAAACTCTTAGATCCAGTTCCACAAATTGTTGGACGGTTGAACTTTGCAAACTCTTAGATGCAGTAAACCAAATCAACTGCACAAAGGCGATATGTGCAACTGAAGATGGTCACCATGCAAACGATTCAGTAAGCACTAGATAAAATCACATGTGTATTTCTCTGCATCGAAATGTAGAATCTACTGGAGTTGATGGTTCAAACTTGTTATTTTTGGCTGAGTGATAAACTGATCATACTCGACGCCAAAGTGGTTAAACTAATTTGCTTCTGCGAGGAGGAGACAGCAGGCTGTTACCCTGCAGCCGGCCACCGACTCGGCGTAGGCTTTCGACGTTACTGGACCATGGTGGCGCTCCTGGACGATGATGGAGGGGACGACCATGGCCGCAGGCGATAGAGGGGATTCGGTCGCACCTAGTAGCGCGCTGTAGATTGTAGAGACTCAGCTCAGCCCGGTAAGGTCAGTCCAACGGCTAATAAAAATTGGAAAAGAAAGGTAACACATGACTAAAGACAAATAACAGATTTTATGAACTGTGCAGGGGCAGGCCCACGTCGGGTATACACATAAATTGTTTTCCAAAAAGATAACTATATAACATGTACAATACCTGTATATATCAATAGTAGTGGTAAATTGAGAAGTATATCCCCTGTTGGACCTCTACAGACCAATTCCTGTCCTGAGCCTACTCACCCATACCTCAGCCCAACAGCCCAAATCGGTCAATCCCTTCTCCTGAGCCCAATCCAACCAAAGGCCCGTTTGGGACAGCTCCAGCTCCATAAAAAAGTGAAGCTGAGTTTTCATAACTTCACTTTTTCGTGGAGCTAAATCTGGAGGTACATCAAAAATGGTTAGAAGTCATATTTTATTGATATTGTATACTAAAAATAGATATATAAAATATTTTATTTTAGCTTTTAATATTCAAATCTGACGTGAAGCTGGGAGCTGGAGCTGTCCCAAACGGGGCCCAAGTCACCGACTTGGAGCTGGTTTGCCTGACTGCCTGGACTGAGGGACAAATTGGTTGGCGTCCTGGGACGCGTGCGCCTGGCCAGGACGTTGCCGGGGGTGAGCCTGGGGAGTGTGTGGTTGCCAGCCTAGATTTCTCCCTGGTCCAGGCAACTCCCACCAGGCCCGGACGCTCGATTTCGTCGGCCTGGCGCCCAGGCCGTGAGTGCAAATACTCCTGATCTCCATGCTACCTCCAGGCACCCGCTTTTTACCAGGCATGAAGCCTAGGACACCAGCCGAACAGGTCCTCGATGCACTCGCTGCGCTTGCCTCTCACTGCCTACGTTGCCTCCAAGTCCAAGGGTACCATCCGATGCCCCCAACCCCAAATCTGAAATCCCTAGGTTGTAGTGTGATCTTAGAAATGAATAATGCTATATAGACCTGGAATGTAGATTATATAGCTTATGATAACGATAGAGCTTGCACAGCTTTATCGAAAGGATTCTCAAGAGAAGAATTCTCGAAACTTCCCTATAAAATATCGAACTTTGTTGTTGAGATGCGTAAAGATGAAAGGTTTAGAAATGTGAAAAATCTTGCTGAGCTTTCTAATATGCGTAAAAGCTCGTAATGTTCTAGTCAAAAACTCGTAGTGTTCAAGTAGAATGTCGTATACATTGTTTGAGTGGAAAACTCGTATGTCTTAGTCAAAAGCTTGCGGTGTTAGCGTAGAAAGGAAAAAAATTCGAGTAGAAACGCTCGGTATCTAGTTGAAATCACACAATGTTTCTGTAGAAAGGTAATAATATTATCCAAGTTAAAAGAGTCCAAATTCTAATTTGGAGTTGAAGTAAATAGTTTCTTTACTTAGTTTAAGATAATATAAAGTAGGAAGCGTGCATAAGTAGTTCAGGTGATTGTTTATGATGTTGGCGTTCATGTCAGGGAAAGAGAGAAAAAATACAGTACGGTTCAGATTTCCTGCTGTAGGAACTCAGAGGGACCGGGTAAAGAGGAGACGGCTGTCGAGAGAAACCAAATATCACGGCTAAAAATGAGAAACAAACTCGCGTCGAAGTCGATGTGTTGGAATCGATCGCCATGCTCGATGCAAACAGCTGACCACTAACTAATGGCTCATGTTTTTCAAATAGACTCTTTGAGTTCACACATTATTTGTCACACAAGTTTGTCTTCAAACTTCACAAATAGTGTTGTACAATATTGCACCGGAGCGTCCCTCAATTGCTCGAGCTCTAGCCTCATTCATTTTTTCTCAAACTAGTCTTATTCCTTACAAGGTGTTTGGTTCGGGACTTTTTCACCTTCTCCCAATTACACCGGATCACGAAAACGTTATGTATGTTTGTTTGAGTTGGACCGGATCTAATTTGACTGGGATCGGATAGCAATGCTTCCTCATCTCTTTCGATCCCCTTCTCCTCTCGTCTTGTCTCGATCCACTTCTCCATCGTGAGCACCGAGAAGTAGGATCAACCTCCCTTCTCTGCCGCAAGTGGCAACACAGACGCTCTCCCTTCTCCACTGCAAGCACAACACGCTCTCCCTTTTCCAGCGCGAGCAACAGCCCGGTACCATGGCCATTCTTCCTCAACATTAATCCCTCCTTCAACCTCTTCAACAATGACGAGGACAGTACCCACCTTCCCTCTTCCCTTCTCCGTTAGATTCCTCGTCTCTCATGGCCAAACCGACCTCCGATGTCGCGTGATCTAGTTTAATCCTAGGGTTTGCTGGTGATGGCTAGGTCTAGTGATTTGTGAAGCAATTCATAGTGTCTTGTTGAGGGCGCATGATATGTGCATACAATGGGACCGGTTGCTCAAATTAGTTGATGTTCTTGCTTACTCATCTTGTTGCCATCTACTCGTCAACCTGCTCTTCCCTCTGCTTATTGCAAACTAAATGTTGTATTGAAATGGAAAACCAATTCTCATGCGAACCAAACAAATCATGTAATTACTCGTTCCTTCACTCAGTACTCCATATTCTCAATCCAAAGCTGATTACTATTACCTGGGACAACGATAAAGGAGAGACGAAGTGGCACGTGGTTTCATTTAGACCGCAGAGAAAATTCAACCATCCAAATTGAGGCAAATTCATCAGGTGGAGCTGTGGGCAACTCTAGGAGTTCCGAACCAGTATCTTAAGCTCTAGTTTTTGTGATTCGTTTTTTCAAAAATGAAAACTAAGAGGGGCTTGCAGCGGAAACCGGTCCAGTCGCAGCAACCGTTGGAAACAGGATCCAACGCCTCGTGATCGCGCGAGTGACGACAACCTACCCCAAATCTTGCAGCGGAAACATCACATTCTTCCCGTTCTATCTCGTTCCCAAGCACGCGGCGCATCCCTGATCCCTCCGACAAAGCACACCGCGCCGGAGCCCCAGAGCCATCTCCGCAAGGGCCGAAGCGTGACCCCGCCGCCCCGGAGTCGTTGGCCCCTCTCCGCCGCCGCCGTAGTACAGTTCCTCCTCTATTCTCTTCCTCGTTGGTTGTCTCCGCGTCTGTGATGCACCGCCTCGATTGGGTCGGATCTGTCGTTGTGGGGGGTGGTTGTTTGTGATTCGGCACACGACTGGATTATTTGGGCGTGATTCACATCTAGGTCTGGATTTCTTTGGCGGAATTTTAAGATTTCGTCTGCTCGATTTGATTTAGATCAGCGTTTTGTCCAGACTAGTTCTTCTTAGGTTATCATATCCACCAAACATCATAAGCTTTCTGTAGTGCAGTTTTGTGTATCAACTTAGACTGTTCCTGTTCGTGGCGTTGCTGATTGATAGTAAGATGTCACGCACACCGTGTCGTCTCTAGATTTGAAACATAGTGCTGCCTGAAAGGGGAAATGGCGATTAGCGATAGATAGTGTCTTTCACCTAAAAATGGCTTCTCGTCTGCCTATTGACTTAGTGTTCGATGCTCTTCTGGAGCTCTGTTAAGACTTACCACTGGTCCTGTTTCTTTTGCGCAAAGTTGTGTTTAATTTTATACTTCTACAGTTGCAGGATTTCGTGCTCTTCTTCACCAGTGCCCCTGCGACTGCTCGATAAGATGGTTTCCTTTGAGATGAATGACCTCAAGAGTATGGACCCAGCACCGTTCTTGTCAATTTATCTTCTAATTTTTGTTCAATTTGTTTCTGATTGGAACAATAATAACTTGCGCTAGTCACTAGAAGTTTAACTGATTTATTATTTCTTGTTTGTTTCTGCTTCTGATCTTCTTTCTTACCAAATTGCAATGATGCCACCAAATGATAAAAATATGGAAAGATTGATTTCAGACGTTATATTTCTTCTATAAGGCCGACTTCGTCATCATGCATGCACTACACGGTTTGGTGCTGTTCCAAGCATCTAATTCATTATATTCTCATACTGGAAGTGCCCTGTGTGCCATATCACCTAATGAGTATTTTGTTAGTATTGCAATCAAGTATGTGTTGCGATTTGAGGTACAAAATGTAAACAGATATAATATTAGATAACATGTGTGATACCTTGACCCTATCCTAGCAGTTTAGTACTGTATAGCTAGCTGACCCAGTATATAAAACTCGAGGACCAAGCCATACCAGTTGGGTAAGCCTTCTAGGCAAAGTGATGTGTAAGCTTAAGAGTTGGTGTGATTAGGCCTTAGGGCGTTACACCAACAACGATACTTGGATTGGTTTCGAGTGTTTAAAAGACCACCACTATACATGGTACCACTCCATGGTCTGTACCAGTCTCTAATCAACTACTGGTGATACCACTGTGTTCAATACTAGCCAATGATCAGTTAGAAACTTATTGGCTCAGCCAAGGATCAGTTTTTTCTTGGTTGGTTTAGTACCATTTTACGATGAATCTCGGTAGAATCATTTAGTTTAATATACACCCCTTGAAGAGAGAAAAGAACCCGCAAGCATTGCAACTATTGGGAGCTGTGGTCAATGCAATCCTTCTAAATTTAAGATACAGTAAGTACAATGTTTGTTGGCCTTTTGGTCAACTGATGTTGTGAGCATATTCACTGCTTTAGTGACATTATGCAAGTGATAGAATGGACAGTATGTTATGAACTATCCAGCCCAAATAACAACTTGTTCTTCTCACTCATTGATTTGTGACTTATGTATTTTATCTTCATCAGAGATTGGGCTGGGTCTGACAGGCTTTGGAATATTCTTCTCCTTCCTGGGAATTGTTTTCTTCTTTGACAAGGGGCTTATTGCAATGGGCAACGTAAGTTTACTTTCTCGATTTTTTCCCTTGATTTTTTGAAGAGCTGAGTTGACTCAGTATGCATATGGTTCACTTTTTCTCATGTATTCTTTCAGATTCTCTTCCTGTCAGGTTTGGGTTTGACAATTGGTCTGAAATCGACTATGCAGTTCTTCACCAAGCCTAAGAATTACAAGGTTTGGCAACCACTAAATTCGCTATAGCTGTTCCCCTTCAACAGTCATATTCTATAATTAACTGATGTAATGAACAGGGTACCATCTCTTTTGGTGTTGGCTTTTTCCTGGTGCTCATCGGGTGGCCTTTCTTTGGCATGCTCTTAGAAGCATATGGCTTTGTTGTACTCTTCAGGTTGGATTTTTTTTTCATTGTTTCTCTGTTAATCAATCTGCTATTTTATGTTGAGGCAAAGTCTTCAAAAGTTATTGCTGATAATTATCTGCACAACCAGTGTGTTCACTGCAAAATCCATTATTCCTTTCAAAAAGTTTACTTGTACGTAATGGACACTGATTTGCATTCCATTGCAGTGGATTCTGGCCAACTCTTGCAGTTTTCTTGCAAAGGATTCCTATTCTTGGCTGGATTTTTCAACAACCATTTGTCACATCGGTATGGCTTCGCAGCATAAAACATTATCCTTTTGTTGCTGAGAGACATGAGGCTTGGTCTGCTTCATATTCTGACACTCTAATTTCCCTTGATCGCAGTTCCTTGACCGCTACAGAGGAAAACGAGTTCCGGTGTAGCATCCTCTCGCGCTATGTTTCTTATGATGTAGCAACTGAAGTTCTTTTTTTTTCTGGGGGACAACAGCAAATGGTTATGCCAGTGTGTGGTCCTTACTTTTTCCTTTACCTGTTTACTTACTGGTGGGACTGTTCTATGTAAATTACACCACCATATCTCCACCGAATTGTTCTGTCAAGACCAAGATGCAAATTCTCGCATGAAATGGATTGGAGAAACTTCGTAAGCGTACCCGTATGTTCAAAAAATGTAGCTTTAGAGGAATGCTCTTGAAATAGTAGCTATATACTGTCTCTCTTGTACTTATGTCAGCCTCAGATATAGATATTCCAGTCTCTTGAGCTTATGTTTGCTGTATTTCTATGTGCACTTCATAGCTTGGCGAAAGAAAACTTGCTAGAATTGAAATTATTTATGGCGCGTCATTAGCTCATGATTCATATACAGCCTCGTGATTCACAATCTGCAAACCTTTTTCTTTGCTCGTTCTTGTACAAGGCTAGGAATTTGTCCTATGATGGAAGTCTTGCTTTGCTGGAATGTGGCATTCTGCTTGTATCATGGTTCAACAGCGCTCTTATTTGCTTTGCAAGGCTGTGCGCATATCATGATAAATCACCAGCAAGTGATGAGAGCCATTCAGGCTTATACTGATAGTCCTGTACGGCACAAACATGAGTAGATGAACGTCCACGGAGACTATTAGAGAAACAAATACTGGATTGAACTAAACAGTTGCAAGGAATTTCACATTCGTATTTGCCAATACACGAGTATCTCACAATTAGCCATATGTCGCAGAGAAACACAACATTTTCACATGCATTAACATCAGACGGACATATCGTCGATCACTAACATGCCTAACCCTAGACCATAAAATGTCTTGCCAACGTTTCTCTGCCACATGTAGCAATTCTCTAGGAACCAACACCACGCAGCTTCTTCATATGACTCCAGCTGGTCAGTAAGTCACAAGCTACATGGAAGCAAGGCATGTCTAACTAGCTTGACCTGGTGTTCGTAAGAAACCCTTCAGATGATAGCATGTGCTGATCAGGTGCTGGTCCTCCCTGGCCAGAATTTAGAATTGAGTTAGCCCAGTTGGACGATCTGTGCACGATTCTCGAGGGGATGCGGTCGCTGTCTTCACCTCCAGACGCTTCATATCCGTCACTTGTCGATCTTGTAAACTCAATGTGCTTTTGAGTTGGATGTAGCATGACTCCCTGCCTCTCATCAGCTGTGGATGAAGAATTGCGGAAGGGGTGGAGATCAGGTGAGTCGAAGCTACTTTCAGGTGATGAGGCAGCATTTCTGGTGGATGCTGCAGTACTTGGTTGGAAAGCACTCCTCGCTTCGAGCTGTAATGGGGCTAGAATGCCAGAAGTTCCCATTGCTGCATCACTGGAGTTGCTTTCAGTGCCACTTGCAGATAGCCTTGCAAGGGGGTCAAGAGAGAGTTCAGCAGGGAATCGTCCCCTCCTGTTCTCATGGACAATCGGAGGGTCTTGTCTTCCTATTGGCTTCAGAATTTTGGATTTCTTCTTTGCCTGTGCAGCTGCCTTTGACACTTCCTCTGCATTAAGGCGTGCCAGTGTCCAGGGACTGATTTTTACTGTTCCGCTTCTTCTTCTTGCTCCTTCCTCTACGTTCATCTTCTTACTTCGTGAGTTCTGTGACATGCCAATCTCTGGAGGGATGATATCAAACTGTGCAAGAATGGAGTGAATAATAAGCATCAGCTCATGTTTAAAATTCCTTCAGATTTTTTAGTACCTTTTTTCATCAGAATTTAAGCTTCCTGAATTTGGTAAAATACAAAAATTGGCTATTCGTAAAAATGATTTTAGCTGACACCAATAAACTATGATACTTACTTCAAACCAAAATTTATGATAGTTCACTAATCTGACAATTTGAGAGCAGGTGCAAATTCAAGTACTTGAAACTTCAAATGTCACTAACCAAAAAGGCATTCACATACTGAGAGCACAGATGAATGGACATATTCATATGACGAACTCACCAGCACATACTTCATTGGAAAATTGATAAAAGCAGATCCTAACAAATGATCTATGGATCAATAGTGTATCATATTTTGCTGTACTTCAACATCCAGGATCTGTGCCCTCTTGATTATTTTATAGCTCTTGATAAAAATGAATTTTGGTAGTCACATACCTGATCTTCAAGGAATAACCGTGGTGGAGTGCACCATGAACCACGATGAAGTGGACCAAAAGAACTTGCCGTGCTAAATCCAGTAACAGAACTAATAATAGACATCTGCGGACTTTGGTGCCCAGCTACCTCTTCTTGCTGATCCTCCTCTTGCTCTCTCAAAGCTATGATGTAATCATATGTACTAATTCCCTAAACCAATATAAGAAACAGGATAGTAATTAACTTCCAGTTATAGGGAAAAAGGACATGAAGTTCAAATGGACATAGGCAAAACTTCTCTGCGATGGCAATGATGGGTTGAGGAAATCGTGTGCATGCTATATGACTTTCTGGCAACAGATAGATAATTTTCTGACTTGGTCAAAATCAGTTAAAGGAGCCGGTTGCGGTCTGCAATCTAATTAGCAGCAAATATGCCTGAACAATTGGCATCTGTGCTATTAGCAATGGAAAAAAGGAATAAGAATTGTCACGGTTTGGGTTAGATGGAAGGGAGGATGGACCAAGCAACATAATGAAATGGTAGCTAAGCATGTTTTCACGTAAGCAGTTTTGATTAAAAAAAATTGAGATGGGGAATGCTTTTTTTAGAGAACAAGGAGATGGAGAAATATGAAAATGCAAACCCCTTTACTCTATGCTTTTTTTTCTTTGCGAGGACTGCCATTCACAGCTTCGATGGCAGTCTAACAGTAACTTACCTTCTTGATAAGAAGAATATGGAAGCATAGAAGTTGAGCAAGTGGTACAGTCGCAATCATTGCTAGTATGGTGCAAGTAGCCTACAAGAGTAAAATCGTGTCATCGTGTCATCAATGCTCTCAGAATAGTACTCCCAACGTTTTAAAATATATGGTGTATTTTGACTGTTCAATTTTGAATTTTGACTGTAAATTTCTTGTACAATATTTTATTAATTGTTATAAAATCACAGCCATAAGAAAGTGCTTTGAATATGAATTCAATAAAATCAATTTTGTGTAACATAATCCATGTATTATTAGATTAATTGTTGGTCAAAGCATGAATTTAGACAATCAATATACGCCTTATATTCGGAAACGGGGGGAGTAATATGTAAAAAGTTAGTAGGAAAGTTATATCAACTCACCACAACAGTTACAAATGCTACAGTTGAGAAGCTACTTCCTAACTTCGAGTCAATCTGTCTGGAGAACTCCCCTCGCTTCACAATGCAGAGAATTAGCACAAGGACACCTGACAACCACTGGACTACAAGCTGGCCCAAGGTGTACAAACCATGGATACCTGTCAATGATCAGCCAGAATAAAAAGGACATGGAAAAAAAATGCTAACTACATGCAATGCCCAGTTTATGATGAGTGATGAGGTTATGGTTTGTGTGTAACTGAGGGGGAATGCAATTACACAAGAATCACTATAGAGGGTAGATATGATTCTTATTGTACTCTTTTCAGATCCCATTCTCGTCAATCCATAGAGAGATCCACACTTACCAGGAGAACGGCAGAAGCCATTAGAACAAAGAACCCTTTGTAGTTCCTTTTCCCTATGCAATTGTTGAGCCACTACGAGAGAACAAGGACATCAGGGAAAACAAGTTACATTCTTGAAAGGAAACAAGGCTATTAATATCAGGGCGCATAACAATGAAAATGTATCTTACTCTGCAATGATGATCAAAGCCATCAACACACTTGTCGCACACTCTACAATGCTTACTGTTCCTCAAAACCTACATAATACATACACAATTTGTAATAACATCTGGCATCCTTTGTAACAAAAAGGTCCCGTAGAAGCTAAAAGGTAAGTTCTACAGGACGGCGATTAGACCTGCGATATTGACTAAAAGACAACACATCCATTAGATAAGTGTCACAGAGATGCGTATGCTACGGTGAATCTGTGGGCATACAAGAAGGGATCAAATTCGGAATGAGATTATACGTGATAGGGTAGGGGCGGCACTGATTGAAGAGAAGCTTGTCCAACATCGACTAAGATTGTTTGGACATATCCAACGGAGGCCTCCAGAAGCACCGGTGCATAGCGGTATTCTAATATCCATCGACAATACTAGGAGAGGCAGGGGGCGACCAAAGTTGACATGGAGGAAGCAATAAAAAGGGAGGAAGCAGTAAAAAGAGACTTGAAAAATTGGAATTTATCCAAGGATTTGTCTCTAAATAGGACCGCGTGGAAATTAGCGATCCATGTGCCCGAACCATAATATTCTTTTTAAGCCTTTTTTTCCTTTACCTTTCGACTCATGCAATTTTTATTGAGTTTCACCTCTAGCCTACCTCAACTTGCTTGGGACAAAAGGTTTAGTTGTTGTTGTTGTTGTTGTTGTTTGTAATAACATGTCGCAAGAAAAGGTGAGAATTTATGCCATTTCCCATAAGATAGAGCAAAATGGAAGATATCAAGATATAACCAAATGTTGCACAAACGAAAACATATCAGCACTAGAACATCAATCTTTAGTCTCTACATCAGACTGTATTACAGTTCTTATCACATATTCATACAGCAAGTTGATAGTTCATTTGCATAACAAGTAGGCACTGAAATGATGGATTTGGTGGAGGTAACATATGCATGGCATGTGGACAATCATTTACAGTTTGGAATCACATGCACATTTGATTGAACCTACTACACTCTTATCTTGTATGTCTGACTACAATCTAGTTAGTCACAGTAGTTATAAAAGTACATTAAAATTCTAATATTAGTTTAAACTAGTACGGTGTCCCACGCAATTGTACGGGAAACATTTTTAATCATCCTTAATTTTTTAGACTTATACATGATATTAGATGAGTATGGGAAATAAAAATTCAGATCACGATCCAGCCAACTAGTCTTGTACTGAGTTGATAGGTTGTTTGTACATCATATCAATGTACGATAATGTTTAGGTATAGTTATGATGATTTATCAGTTATGGTCTATTAATAATAAGAGAACACCAAATGAATGACTGTATGATATTTAAATGCAGTTATGAAAATTTATTAGCTGTGATATGTTTATGTACACTTATGAAGATCCATTGACTGTGATATGTTTAGGTACAGTTATGAAGATCTATTGGATGCGATCTGTTTTCTGATCTGTTTAGGTACAGTTATCAAGATCTATCAATTGTGGTTTACTAATAATAAAAGGACTTTTTGACTTTTTGTGGAAATTTCTAGCATATCTCACTTTTTTCTGTTGTATTCTACTTTTAGTATATAAATAGATAGAATAGAGTAGAATAGAATAGACAGATAGATAATATAATAGATTCATCAGCACTTGGCACAGTAGGCACAAACTGATGGAATGTACGTGTAAAGATAACATTTTAAGAAAGGCCCAAGCTTTAGGAGCGCACGACGGATACAGCTTGAAGAACCAAAAACACGGAGTTTATATATGCCGGACATCAGTTAGTCATACCTCTGCTTCACATAAGCTGCAGAAGAACATGCCCTCTTCACTTATAGAGGAATCTTTATTATCCGGATGGAGGCATCTTTTGCGAAGGCAGGAAAAGGGCAAACAAACTAAGCAGAGCACTTCAGAAAATCTGGGCCAAGAAGGTGAATCCTTTCTCTCCAGCATGCTGCTCAACCTCTCACTGTTACCAACAGCAGCATTAAAACCCTCACTTAGTGACTTTCCTCCCTGACTCAATCCGTGGTCTGAATTTATCTGGGATTGCTTCCCATCCTTATCTAATTTGGAGCACTTGGTCGATTTGGAAATGCCAGGGTCACCAGGATTCGTCGCAGCACACCATATGTACAGCATGACAACACATGTAACCTGCAACAAGAAGAGTCACTTGTTTACTCAACAGAAGATTGTTCTATCAGTCAATCAATCATCGGATCTGTTCTTGCTAGCGAATTCAATCGCTGGAGAGGGCAGGAACCTCACCAAGGGGGTGTAGAGACCCATGGCCACGTACTGGGACGCCTTGCTCCCCACGAACGGCACGAAGAAGACGTAGAAGGCGAAACCCAGTGCGGCGAACACGGCTATCGCCACCACCTGCATTTCGTCGCACACCACAGGAACAGGATGAGGTGAACCGCGAACGGCAACAAGAGCGAGAAACACCGCGAGGAAAAAGCAAAGCGCCGCAAGAAAGGCTGTACCTGGAGAGGGTGGTAGGGCAGTTGCCACCCGTGCTGCCTCATTGCCGGATTACCTAGCCCCAGTTTCTTCTCCAAGGAAGAAGAAGATAAGCAGTGTCCAGCCCAGCCCAGGGACAGACAGGGCTATCAAGAAGCGACGAAAACGAGTTCCTCAAGAACCATGTGCCATTCTTTTACCCCCTTCTGGAAGGTAAGCAAGCGCGCTCCACTGCGCAGGACCAGTGGTCTGTGGGGAGTGTGGTATTCTTTTTTGCTTTGTAGCGACCAGGGGATGGGAGTTTCCCTGACCTCCGGTGATGGACGGAGAGAGGCGAGGCACAGAGAGAGTCAGAGAGGGCGAAAAGGAGCATCCAATGCGCCGTCTCGGGGAGTATGACGACTGCGCCGTCCGGGGTTGGAATTATTGTGGGGCTGGATCTTCGGTTTCCGTGCTTCTTCCTCATGTGCTTTTATTATACTCGTCATCTTCACCTTTGTACCACGGTGTTTGAGATTTCTTTCCACGCCAAGAATTTCCTAGTATCTCGTTTAGTTAGTGCGAAAACAAGTTCTAATCGCTTGCACAGAAACGAAAACAAGCTCTCAGGAGATACCTTCCTTTGGTTGCACTTCACGATCCACCCTAGAAGTAGATGAACAAACAGTAATTACTTTGGATTTACACTGAACAGGTAACGCACCATCCTGGACCACGTCGTTAGGGGGGCGAGACTGGACAAAGCATGACAGACAAAAAGGTGCTCCGAATAAAGAAGAAGAAAATTTTCCAGCAATTACGAGACCTGCAAACGTGCCTTTTCTGTGGCAAACCGAATTCCTTGTGTAGAGTGTAGACCAACAAGTGGATGGCATCATCATTTGATTGTAGCAGAAGTGCAGAACCTACAATTAGGCAATTGGAAATTCGGAGCTCAGTACTAGCAGCAAAAAGAGAGAACTACATGATGAAAGGTTTGAGTGATGCAACTATGCAGGTGTGTCAAAAGGGTCAGGGGAGAGGCCATCTCTTTTTTGCATGCCGAGCTGAGGGCAGCACCTTTTGGTAGCCTCAAAAGCAGATACATCCTTGTTGCTTATTTCTATACACCTGACTGGGGTGGTCAAAACGAAAAGCCAAACTGGCACCCGCGCTCTGCCCGTGACGCCCGTGTTGCTAGGGGTACGCGTGATTAGGGTCTGTTTAGTTAAGCTGCGGCTGTAGACAAAACTGCTGTTGATTGGCTGTCTGAAAAAGCTACTGTGATTGTGAGAAAGTGAACATATGACTTTTAGTTGATCCAATATATCTACAGCATTTTAGAAAATGAGCACTGAAGTTTTAGCACATTGTAAAAAGCTGGTACAAAGTAGTTTTTCTAAACATCTAAATTTGCACTGCAAAATCCACAACTATCATTGATAAAAGCTACTAAAAAGCTGCTGAAAAACTCAACCAAACATCTTAATCGGACACCTGACCCCGGACCCGGTTGCTGCATGTGACGGCCAGGGCCCGGTCAATGGGTCTTCTGAACTTGGCCCGTCACGTACATATGGAGTATGGCGACCTTTGCTTACGCAGTTACGCTTGTACCATGCAGATCGGACAGTGTCGGGGCATGGCCGGTCTCAAGATGCTGGCTTCAATGCCGCGAAGAACGTTTGCAGCTTGTAAAGTGTACACGCGTGCACTATACTAGCATTTCTTTTGTGCACACGACCAGCAATAGGAAACCTCGAAGGGAGAAAACAATGAGAAAACAGTTTTCATGTGACCCAGATGGAGAACGTGAAAGTGGCCACCAAGATCTAAAATAGCGCGATGGGTGTACATTGCACTGTACCATGCATGCAACTGTCCATCCAGATCGATCGACTTGCATGCTTGACTGACTAGGCATCGCCATAACCATTCAGCTCTAGCCGGCGCTCACCTACGCTAGTATCATTGTACTCCCTTTTTTATAAATAATCGGGGGTTGAGATTGCTTAGCACGCGTGCCGCACGGTAAGGGAGTATCAATGTACTCCCTTGAAGTTGAAATGTACCCAAGAAAAAAAACACACAGACATACAATAGTCGGTAGCGCGTTATTGTAGAAGTTTTGTTCTCCTTTTAGATTAAGTACAAGAAATTCGACATTGCTGACAAATAAGCATGCCGGTAAAAAATATGAGAAGCTCCCATATATATCACTTAAAATTTACCTAGTCCCACTGTTAAGGAAATATACCAATAAATTGAGTTTTGGTTCCAAATGTACCACTACCGTCAGTCGAGTGTTAGTTCACCGTGAAATAGTTACAGAAAAGATTATGAGAATAAATCTCATGTTTTTTTGTTGTATTAAACATCAGAATGAGAATGTTGCATAATTTTAGCATGATAACTGTGGATCAGTGGCTTCCGACTGAACGGGGAGGTGAATGTCGATTTTAATTTTTTTGGTCCTAACCTTCACATACAAGGTCACATAAGGACTAGTATGATCAGAGTTAAATTCAGCGAAAATCCTTAAAAATCCTTGGTGATGTAAAGCTCGTCAATAGCTTCGAAACAAATCCAAAATCACTAAATTTCGAGTTCGGACGCAAAAGTTATGGCCAAAACAATGAACGTCCGAAGTGACAACAATGCAAATCAGAACCCTCCGAATTTTCAATCCGGACCCTCTGGGTGATAGTCCGGAAACCTATTGTAAGACCCATAGTACTACCCAGACCCACTGGATTTGAAAATCAGACCCTCCGGGTAAAATCCAGACTGTCTGGATTTCGATTTTCAGAACACAGAAAATTGATGCAACTTTCGCTTTAGTTCCAAATCCGTCCAACAAAATTCGATGAAACTTTGTAGGAAGTTAGAAAATGGTATTGTGATGCTGGATCAAGAGTTAATCACAATTTATTTCACCTAAAAAACCATCTTTTCTCAATTCCCTCAAAACTACCCTAAAGATTGAAAGAAAAAACAAACCATCGATTTTCTAGGTGCACATGAGGAATTATGATATGCAATTAATATGGAGACTTCTCACATGTCCTAGTAATCTATTTCAACATTCAAATCTCAGAAACAAAACTCTCCAAACGAGTTGATCATGAAATCCCCATTTCTTACTTTTCTTACAAGCAAAGTCAAAACATGAAGTAAATGATTAATTTCTTGAATATGCTTGGATGGAATCAAGGTAAGTATGATCTCTCCATCACTAACTTGCCATATCAAGAATCAATCACAAGAAAAGTAAGAGAACGAAAATCCAAACAACAAAAAGGGAAGAAACTCACAACTACATGGAGAAACACATGGATCTTCTTGAAACTGTTTTTGTATTGATTTTCTTGATGTTCTAAAAGCCTCTCATCTTATGCGAAAACTCTCTTGAACAGCTCTTACAAAGGATTGTCCAAAAATTGGGGTTTAACAAACCCATCATCTCCTATTTCTAGTGGAAGGGACATACCCTCGCCACTTGGGCCTTAAAGCCCATTTAAGGGCATATGGCACTTAGCACGCATCCCAAAACGTCTAAACCACATATCCACCCTCAAACCTTCCTACCACTGCAAACCCAATCCTAAACCGCATCGTTGACCGCCGTCGCGATTTCTTTGATTTTGCTTCGGTGGTGTCCGCACTTTTATAAAAGTACCCTCGCACCCACTTGGTCCTCACGTTTTGTCTCCACATTTGTCTTGTCCGCTAAGGCTCTGTCTTGAGCCGTCCGATGTCGTCGCCACCACCTTGATCGCATCTCCGCCCTTCAGGTGTCATGCCAATCCTCGTGATCGAACCACCGTCGCACTCATTAACCCTGCACACTAGTAGGCAAACAAACCGAATGCGAGCATAAGTTTTCCACTTGACCCAAGTTAGTCGAGAAAACAATTCCATCATTTTTACGAGACAAATTGACTAAATTTTAATACATCAGAAAGCAGGTGGCCATAAATTTTGCAACATCGGAACATCCGGTTCCTGAGTCGGAACATCCAGTATACACATTTCAAAAGTAAACGTTGAATTCTTGCAACCTAACATTCAACTCCAATCACAAACTTTGTGGTAAAGTATTCATCATCTGAAACCTAGAGAAGTAGTACAACTCCCTTTAGGTTCTACAATAACAATAATACATTTCCCCATCATAACTACACAAAATTTCGGCATCATAACAAGTAATTTTTTTAGCATGACATGAAAATATCAAAGTTTGATGGTAGAGGAGGAGTGTTAGTTCTTTCAGTCAAAGTTTTGAGTCTCCTTGATGGTCATCTAATGGGAGTGGTGGTGATCATGGGGAATGAGCAGCTGTTCTTACGGATGTCTAATGGTCATACCCGAACATGACATTCCTGATGATGCAGAGCATCCAAATGGTGCCAGAGGAGGCTAGGTTGAGCAACCAGGTAAAGATGATAGTGACGCTCAACACTAAATGTACCAATTGGCATCGGAGAAGCCCTCCGACATCGACTTACGTGTCGACATCCATAGCTAGATGCCGAGCATCTTGCAATTCGTCCCAACTTCCATATCTACTATGCTTTCTTTGAGGGCTCGTTGGTGTTGGTGGTTGACAATGACGTAATGAACAAGATCAAATTCCGTGTCAACTATGACACACTAGTAGTACGTAGGTAAAGTAATTTAGAATCAGTTAAAGTCAGAAGTGACAATTAAATATGAATGGAGGTAATAATTTGTCATAGGAGGTAATTATTTTAGAAGTACATGTATCATAATTTTGAATTTTTTTTCGTAATATTTGCTTGCTTGATTACACAAGAATAAAATCAATACATTTAAAAGAGTTCCTTCTTTAGTTCCCTCTTTCGTGCAAAATTGGACTAGGGCCTTGTTGGTTGAGCTTTTTAGTAGACTTTCACTAAAAAAAAACTCCAGTCCAACCAAATGGCCAGCTTTGGAGCAGTTTTTACCAACAATGGTTGTGGATTTTGTAGTGCAGATTTAGCTGCTTCAAAAAGTTGTCTTTCTCAACTTCTGGCAATGTGCTGAAGCTTGGAAGCTCATTTCCTAAAATGTTATAGATGGTTTGGATAAATTCAAAGTCATTTATTCACTTTTCTATAGTCACAATAATTTTTCTAAATAGTTAACCAATATCAATTTTGTTAGTAGTCATAGTCCAATTAAACAAGTCTTTGGGACTGGAGACCAATCCTCTGAAACGAAAATCTGTATAGATCGCAATTTTTACTCCACCTTTCCCCTTCCCTTTCCCCTTGCTACAGTGCCCAGAGGCGATCTGAGGGAGGCTTCGAGGTTTTCCCTCCCGCCGGCAATCCGGCCATTCCGTCCCGCCTCCGATGGCCTTCTTGGCCCTTGGAAGTGCGGCGGATGGCGGCTTCTCGCCGGCGGGCAGGACTTGGGTCCTAGTATTCTAGGTTTTGGTCCCAGAGCGAGGGCGGCGAGGCGGAGGCGTCGTCTTCGTGCTGGGCTTTTGTCCCCCCGCTCTGTCCCCGCTCCGGCGTTGCTTCCTCCGGCTTCGTCGGGAAGTGTGTGGGGTCTGCCTTCTGCCGCTCCTCCTTTGGAGTTGTTGGCGGATCTTCCGGTCTCCTTCGTCGCTCCGTAGGTGCTTTTTGGGGCATCTTCTCTGGTGTTTGCTTCTCCGCTGGTTCTTCGTGCTCCGCCCTCCAGCAAGGCGAGGGGGTTCTTTTCCCTGCCAAGATTGGGGTGCCGCCTCAGTCGATGCTCCTTCATCAGATTTCAATCTCCGCCTCCAACGGCGGTCTACAATTGCGGCTTATCAACGGACGGAGATCCTTTCGAAGTTGGCGTGGAGCGCGTCTTGATTCCAGCAGGAGAAGAAGCTCGGCGAAGGCTCCAATGGCGTCTGCTGAAGCGGTGAGGAAGACGGCCCTAGGGGCCTATTTGTATTTTCTTGTTTCTTCAGGGACTTATGTGTATGTTGTCCTTAATATATATCCGATATAAAAAATGCCTTCGGGTGTTTTTTTTTAAAAAAAAATCTGTATAGACCGGTTCGACTCAGACATCCAGCCCGTCTGCATCCTCCTAGGCACCTGCTTTCGCTACCTCACGAACGCGACCCAAAACCCCTCCCTAACCCACCACCACCCCTCCTCCTCCGCCTCCGTCTCTCTGGTCTCCACCGCCCCGCCATGGCCGCTGGGCGGGCCTTCCTCTGCGCCCCCTCGACCCTCGGAGCCGCGGCGCGCCGCCTAGCCTTCGCCTCCCCGCCGCCCCGCGCGCTCGCCTCCGCGCCCCACCGCCGTGGCCGCAGCCGCTGCTGCGCCTCTATCTCCTCGTCCCCCGATGCCTCCGCCTCCGCCTCTGCCTCCGCGCCGCCACCCTACGTGCTCACCACTCCGCTCTACTACGTAAATGCGCCGCCGCACATGGGAAGCGCGTACACGACCATCGCCGCCGACGCCGTCGCCCGCTTCCAGGCAAGCCTTCACACGATCTCACAGGCTCATGTTAGGAAGTTCGAGTCCATTACTCGAGATCCACCTGCTGTTCTAAATTCTAACATGGGTACATATATTTTGATGTGCGACCGGTATGAAACCGTGATAATGGCTGGTGCACTTCGTTGTTCTATAATCAAGTGATGGACTTGCCAGTCCGGTGCATATGCTCTGCAGGAATGTAGATGCACAGACTCCATATATCTTACCCATGCAACTAATTCCAGTTCGATGATTTGGTTGCTAAGTTTAGACTATTTGAGCTACTGGGAACAAAATGCATGCCCTTTGTTCCTTAACTGCTTGCTTGTCTAAGAGTTTGTTCATGATGATTCTCTTGTTGCAGAGGTTGCTAGAGAAGAGGGTTATATTCATTACTGGAACAGATGAACATGGTGAAAAAATTGCCACTTCAGCAGAGGCTAGTGGTAGAAACCCCAAGGAGCATTGTGATACAATTTCAAAATCATATAAGATGCTTTGGGCTGATGTATGTCCAGAACACCAATTATTTTCATTTTACCATGTTCTTCACAGCATGAAGTAAATCCAGAGCTCATTTTTCTCTTCCAACTTTTTTTTTCTTGTAGCTAGACATAGCGTATGACAAGTTTATTCGCACAACCGATCCTAAGCATGAGGCTGTCGTAAATGATTTCTATTCTAGAGTACTAAGCAGTGGTGACATATATAGAGCTGATTATGAAGGGTTTTACTGCGTGAGCTGCGAGGAGTACAAGGTATACTTCTGTTTCGACCTTCTCATATAGGCTAGTACAATTTGTTTTAGGAAAATGTATTTATACATTTTTGAATAGGTAATCATAGCAACCAGTATAAATACTTGACTTCAGCACTGTATAACATGCATTATATCTTTAATCCAGTAGATTTTACCTACTACTGATTGGGTTTATTTACCAACATTCCTTTTTCGCTGTTCATCCTTTTTACGGGGGTATTGATATATCAGTTTTTCATGCCCTATCTATCAGTAGGAGGCTGGGTGTATATCTTATAACCAACATTATTTGGTTTGTTAAGGTTTTTGGCATACATTCTCCACAGCAGCATTGTGCAATTTTGTGCCAATCTGTTTTCACTATTTCACCAAATTTGGTCATATTCATTGCTTTACCTACTAGATTCTGTAGAGTTTGGTTTAGTTTTTTGTTCTTTCAACAAATTAGATGCCAAAGCAAATATGAAAAATGTGCAAAAGTGTTAAGATTTCTGAGGACTCCCCAAGGCCACCATCATCCACATGCATGCACACAAAAATGGGGCATATCTTCGTTATGCTGCTTTAGCTGTATACCGTGTTATCTTCTTTTCATTTATGCTATGTAGTCACGTTGTACCATGTACATCTGTATAGATTATCTCTATTTTCAGTACTGGTAATTTTAGAAAAATAAAAACGTTGGTTTTGTTGACTGGACACAGGATGAAAAAGAGTTTGCGGAAAACAATTGCTGTCCTGTCCATCTGAAGCCTTGTGTACCTAGAAGGGAAGAGAACTATTTCTTTGCCTTATCAAAATACCAGCATAAGTTGGAAGAGCTACTGACAAGAAATCCGAGTTTCGTAAGGCCATCACATCGCTTGAACGAGGTGAGGCTTTTATCCTCTTTATCATGTTTTTGTTCAATCTGATATATGTTTATTGAGTTACTGCACACTACTGCAAATTGCGGTGGAAAAGTGTAGAACTGTTTGCTTACTAAATGGAGGCTCTAATATTGATTTGACTATTGACAGATTTAAAAAAAATGAATCATGTCGGCATATGTATTCTTGGAGATTTGGCATAGTTTTCTTAAGTATATATGTGCTATCAAATATGTATCAACTACGTGGGTTTCATTGGGTCATTGTTTTTCTGCTTGCTAGGAAGTGCTGTTGGTATATTGAACAAACATCCTCACAATATATTTTCTTACTGACAACATGTCAAATGGTCATTCAGATGACATCCTAATTTCTAACTAGGTTAAAGATTAGAACTGAGATGTCAGCTTTTATCAGTTTTGATAAAAGAAAGCTGCCAAATGTTGCCATATATGGTAAAAGTAAAAGCAGTCCAAACCCAGTCATGTATCCTTAGCTTGTGCGGTAATATCATGTATTCATGTGGCTTATGGTGCAAATTTGGGGTTGGGGAGCCGTGCAATGTTGTTCAATCCAATCCTGGACTCTTGTCACTGATGTGGTTGGTGGTTGTTAGCGATTTGCCCAGCCCGTCTTGGGATCACAATGTTCTGTCTAAAAAAAGGTTACTTAATATTTAGCACTTGAAACTTGGTCATCACATGATTCTTTTCCTTTCCCTGGCAAGATGGGATTACTTTGACTTCTCAAAGTACATATGTGTGTTGGTGCATGTCTAAACCAATGACTAACCACAATGCATCTTATAAGTAGCTTGTATTGTGCTCACAATTTGACTCCTATTGGGTTCAACTTGCAAGATAAAACATGTGTTCTTTTCTTGTATAAATGTTCAAGATTCATAAGTTCATACTGATGCTTCATGTTTTAGCTTCCAGTAAAAATATAGTCTTGATGCTTCATTAATTGTCAGTCTTTCATCTCATATATGCTTATTTTCATGGTTTTGGAATGCCCTTATTCTTTATTCTTTTTCTAATTAAGAGACAGCTGTAGGTCCAAGGCTGGATTAAAAGTGGATTGAGAGACTTTTCTATTTCTCGTGCATCTGTAGAGTGGGGTATTCCGGTGCCAAATGACACCAAACAAACAATATATGTGTGGTTTGATGCTTTATTAGGGTATGTTTCTCTGTTTCATACCTGCTGCTTTGCATTTTAGTAAGCATGGACAAGTTGCATATTTTTAGTCAAATTCTACTGGATAGGTATGGCTGTAAGGTATACGCTGTGTGCTATCGATGTCTGTTGTTTAATCCTACTGTGCAAGTATAGAAGATAGTCAGGTTCATTGATTTACCTTCATGTTTGGCAATGGCAAATTATTAGATTTATTGTGCCTTTGTTTACTCAAAACTGTGAGCTTTCTATGCATAAACAAAGACTGTTTCTATCTCTAAGCTTCAACTGTTCAATGCAACTTTGTTGACAACCTTATTTTTGGAGTGCTTTGAAATCTGATAATTCATTTTTTTCCAGAATTGTTGCTGCTTGTTTTGTTTAGCATATGGTCCTCATAACATCACCATAGTCTGATTGTTCTTCTTGATGATATCTTCTCACTACGAGTCTATGACAATCACTAATAGTACTCTTTCTTTTGGTGCTCCATCCATGTATGTTGTGTTATATTTCATTTTAGCTAAAGGTAATATATGTTTCTACTAGTCCTGTAGTTTGCACATACTATTAATCTTCCACATTACGTTACACTTCATAATACTTATCCATATTTATATTGGACAATGGATACTCTACTAGTTAAGCATAATATTAAGCCCATACATGCATAAATGAACAGTCAACTTGCAGATATGAATCTTGAAATGAGGCCAGATCTTTTTATTAATTCTTGTCCTTGATGACTTGAGTATATAGATCTTATGCAGTCTTGCCATTACTTCGTTTCATACTGGTTGTTGATTTTTCTTATGTTTGTGTCTGTAGTTATATGTCAGCATTACTAGATGATGGGGAGCAGGCAAGTTTACAGCAAGCTGTTGATCGCGGTTGGCCTGCCTCTCTGCACCTGATAGGAAAGGTTGCTTTCAAGCAAAAATAAAACAAAAAATGTAGCTGTTTCAAAAATTTATGGCACATGCTTCTCATCTCATTCACGCTTAACATGTTTTTTGTTCATGTTGTTTGATTTCTTCTTATGATGGTAATGAGCTCTCATTTTGATGTGAACTTAGTACCACTTGGCCTTTTAACTTAGTTGCTGAGAAAGGGTACTGAGAAGATGATATCATTCAAATGAATAAACACGCTTAACTCCTTTATGTTGATCTATATATTAACGAACTAACATTACATGGCCACTTAGTTTTCCACATGGCGAAACTCACGGATGAGTCTCACTCCTTCCAGTTATGAAAATTAGACACCATTTCGTATAAACTTGTTTCCATTGGGCCCTGCTGCTCAGCTGCAGCTACTTGGCTAATATAAAAATCAGATGTGGCATGGTGACTTAGCACTGGCAGGTCACAGTTGAAACAATTTTGCGAGAAGCATATCATGATTTTCAAAATTGAGAGATGTGGGACTCAGCTAAGAAATAGAGAAGAATAACACATCTCTTCTCATATGTTTAATCTGGTCAATTTAATATGTTTCCTAAAATCGGAGTTGCCAACATCATAGGATATACTATACTATTATCTGCATGCTTTGTTTCTATTATTCTACTGCTTTGAGTACAGTTTGCCTTTTTTCCATTGCAATCTGGGCAATACTCACAAATTTACTCGGAGTTGGTCACTTACTGTTGTATATATTGGCATTTATGTCCAGTTTACAAGCAAGAATATTGGATGAACTTCTTTGTTTTATTTGTTCATTCAGTAGAATATGGTTTGTGATGATTTCTTGTACATCCACCTCAGGACATATTGCGGTTTCATGCAGTTTATTGGCCAGCAATGCTAATGTCAGCAGGGATAAGTGTTCCTGATGCAGTTTTTGGTCATGGATTCTTGACAAAGGTGACCCCACATATTCTTGTTTCCACCTCTTCAAACCTGATAAAAATATAAGACTGTACCGTACACAGTATTTTGAGCATAGCAATGTGTAAATCTTATGTTGGTTGAAAGGGATTTTCCTGCACAATTATATGTGCATTTCCCCATGAAAACATTTGGACATATTTTTCTTTTTGTTAATGGCATCTGTTGTGCATGGTTGAATTTCTTCAGTCCTGCTTTATGGCTCTAGCCCTTTTTGGTTGAATTTCTTCAGCCCTTTTTGGGCAAATTTCAATTTTCTTAAGAGCATGAAGATATATTCTGTTTTCAATATTCCATGGAATCCTATGCTACTTTTTCCTGTAGATACTTGCACGCAGTGTCATCTCTACCTTAGAATACATTGTGTTTTTACCATAAGTCATACGATTTGAATCTAACTTGTACGATGGCATGGTCTATGATGCCTGTCAATGATGGTGCTGCACATGTCACATATCTGTATATGGCCGTTGCCCCATACTGGTTGGTAGGTATTGCATTGTAGCTCATAGAGAATTCTGTGGTCTTGGCCATATTCTTCCTTGGTTTTAGTTTGTAACCCTCTATTCTACATTCCCTTCCAAATGTAACAACTTATGTTCTCCTTGTTTGGGTGGAATAAATGTTTGTCTTCTCTCTCCTTTCCTAATATTTGTCCATTTTCTGGGGAAATACCGTTTCATAATATTTTTTCATTTGAGGAGATCCAGTGTGTAGCTATTGCTACTTCATTGCTGTAAAGAGGTTGAATAGTAGTATTTTATTTAATAGGGGTATGTATGCTCCAATGGTATTACTATTTCATAAATTTGGTGCCTCATTGGTCTATGCGCATGGTTGGCTTGGACAAATATTGTGAATAGAGGAAGTGCTTTGTAAGCAACATTGCAGTGAAGAACAAGTATAAAAACTCCCATATAGGTTCTCAGCCACTTTTATATCATGGAATCACTTTTATTTCATGCAGCAATGCTTTTTATTTTGAAAATTTTAGGATGGTATGAAGATGGGAAAATCATTAGGCAACACACTTGAACCAAAGGATCTGGTAGACAGATTTGGAGCTGATGCTGTTAGATACTTCTTCTTGCGGGAAGTAGAATTCGGCAATGATGGGGACTATTCAGAAGAACGCTTTATCAATACAGTCAATGCACATCTTGCTAACACAATTGGTATTTACATGTGCTAGAACTTCTTTTGACTTTTGGCTTATGCTTTAGTTGCTGTTTCTTATTTGTGTTAGGTCTGCGTCTTCATTCATTAGTAATGATCCCTTTCTCTCATTTGAACAGGAAACCTCCTTAATCGCACACTTGGGCTCCTAAAAAAGAACTGCAATTCCATGTTAGCATTTGATTCAATTGCTGCTGCAGATGGAAATTCATTCAAGAATAATGTTGAAAACTTGGTAAGTAGGTCCCCCTGGTATCTTTAAGATACGATGGCAGGAATGTGGGAACTAATTATAATCAATATATTTGTGATTGAATTATTTCTCATGGGGTGTACTTTGTTTGAATTAGCTTTATAAAGTGAACTTTTAGACAATGAAGGGTCTAAATACAACAACAACAACTACTACTAAGTCTTTTGTCCCAAGCAAGTTGGGGTAGGCTAGAGATGAAACCCAATAAAAAATTCATAAGCCAAAAGATAAAAAAAAAGACTTAGAAAGAAAATTATGGTTCGGGCACGTGGATCGCTAATTTACACGCGGTCCTATTTAGAGACAAATCCTTAGATATATTCCAATCTTTTAAGTCTCTTTTTACTGCCTCCTCTCATGTCAACTTTGGTCGTCCTCTGCCCCTCCTAATATTGTCGATAGATCTTAGAATACCGCTATGCACCGGTGCTTCTGGAGGCCTCCGTTGGATATGTCCAAACTATCTTAGTCGATGTTGAACAAGCTTCTCTTCAATTGGTGCCACCCCTACCCTATCACGTATATCCTCATTCCGAATTCGATCCCTTCTTGTATGCCCACAGATCCACCAGACGCATCTCTGTGACACTTATTTGCTGGATGTTGTCTTTTAGTGGGTCAACATTCTGCTTCATACAACATCGCAGGTCTAATCGCCGTCCTATAAAACTTACCTTTTAACTTCTGTGGGACCTTTTTGTCACAAAAGATGCCAGATGCTTGTCGCCATTTCATCCACCCTGCTTTGATTCTGTGGCTAACATCCTCATCGATACCACCATTGCTCTGTAGCATTGATCCCAAGTATCAAAAAGTGTCTTTCTTAGGCACTATTTGTCCTTCTAGACTAACCTCTCCCTCCTCACACCTAACACCACTGAAATCGCACCTCATATACTCGGTTTTGGTTCTACTAAGTCTAAACCCGATTCTAAAGTTTGTCTCCACAGCTCTAATTTCCTATTGACGCCCATCCTACTCTCGTCTACTAGCACCACATCGTCAGCAAAGAGCATACACCAAGGAATATCTTCTTGTATATCCCTTGTGACCTCATCCATCACTAAGGCAAAAAGGTATGGGCTCAAGGCTGACCTTTGATGTAGTCCTATCTTAATTGGGAAGGCATCGGTCTCACTGTCACAAGTTCGAACACTTGTCACAACGTTATCATACATATCCTTAATGAGGGTAACGTACTTTGTTGGGACTTTATGTTTTTCTAGCGCCCACCACATGACTGCCCTTGGTATTTTGTCATACGCCTTCTCCAAGTCAATGAATACCATATGTAAATCCTTCTTCTGCTCCCTATATCTCTCCGTAAGCTGACGTAGCAAGAAAATCGCCTCCATGGTCGATCTCCCGGGCATAAAACCAAATTGATTTTTTGTGACGTTCATTAATGTTCTTAGTCGATGCTCAATCACTCTCTCCCATAGCTTCATAGTATGACTCATAAGCTTAATTCCTCGGTAATTAGTATAGTTTTGAATATCCTCCTTATTTTTGAAGATAGGTACTAATATACTCTTCTTCCACTCTTCGGGCATCTTGTTTGACCGAAAGATGCGGTTGAATAGCTTATTTAGTCATACTACTGTCATGTTTTCAAGGTATCTCCACACCTCAATAGGGATATCATCAGGGCCCAACGTCTTGCCTTCTTTCATCCTTTTTAGGGCCTTCTTAACCTCGGACTCCTGGATTCTCCGCACGAAACGCCTATTGGTGTCATCAAAGGAGTCGTCTAACTCAAGAATAATGCTCACATTCCCACTGTTGAACAATTCATCAAAGTAATCTCTCCATTTGTTCTTGATCTCCTCGTCTTTCACTATAAGTCGATTTGTCTCGTCCTTAATGCATTTAACTTGGTTGAAATCTCTTGTCTTCCTCTCGTGAATTTTAGCCATCTTGTAGACATCATTTTCACCTTTCTTTGTGCCTAATCGCTGGTATAGCTCATCATAAGCCCGCCCCCTTGCTTCACTCACAGCTCGCCTTGCTTTCTTCTTGGCATCTTTGTACTTCTCCATGTTGTTTGTGCTTCTGTCATGATGCCAGCACTTATAACATTCTTTCTTTTTCTTAATAGCCTTTTGGACATCCTCATTCCACCACCAGGTGTCTTTAGGTTCGCATTTCTTTCCTTTGGTCACTCCAAACACCTCCCTAGCCACCCTTCGAATGCAAGTTGCCATCTTCATCCACATGCTATTCGCGTCTTCCTCTTTGTTCCATGGTCCTCCTACAATCATCCTATCCTTAAAGATCTGTTGTGCTTCCCCTTTGAGCTTCCGCCACTTTGTTCTCATAATTTTGTCACCTTTGTCCCGAGGAACCCGTAAAAGAAAGCGAAAATCAGCCACCACCAGCTTATGTTGTGGGACAACACACTCTAGGTATCACCTTGCAATCTACACAAGCACGTCTATCCACCCTCCTAGTAAGGACAAAATCAATTTGGCTGGAGTGCTGAGTAGTGCTAAAGGTTACTAAATGGGATTGTCTTTTTCTAAAAAAGGTGTTAGCTACCATTAGTTCGAAAGCTAGAGCAAAATCTAAGATGTCCTTGCCCTCTTGGTTCCTATCGCCATACCCAAAGCCCCCATGCACCCCCTCAAACCCCACATTTGATGTACCCACATGGCCATTGAGATCTCCTCCTATGAAGAGTTTCTCATTAGTAGGTACACTTCTAACCATGTCCTCTAAGTCTTCCTAGAATTGCTTCTTCATGCTCATATCAAGACCTCCTTGTGAGGCATAAGCACTAATAACATTCAGGACCAAATCCTCAATGACTAGCTTGACTAGGATAATCCTATCTCCCTGTCTCCGAACGTCCACTACTCCATTCTTGAGGTTCTTATCAATCAGAATGCCTACACCATTCCTATTCCCAACTAACCCTGAGTACCATAGCTTGAAACCAGTATTCTCTACCTCCCTGGCCTTCTGGCCCGTCCATTTAGTCTCCTGGACACAAAGGATATTTACACGTCTCCTAATCGCAACATCAACTAACTCTCGTAGCTTTCCAGTTAAGGACCCTACATTCCAACTACCCACACGAACTCTATTTGCATCGACTAGCTTCCTTACCCTTCGTATTCGTCGAGCAAAATGCGAAAACCCTTGCACACTTGTCACTACATCCGGGCGCTGATGTAGCGCGCCACTAAGGGAGTGACGACCCGGCCCTTGCTCATTCAACACCACACCCGGGTTCCGATATGGCGCGTCGCTAAGAGGGTGACGCCCCAACGAATTTCTATTGGGTTTCATATCCATAAAAATGGCTGGGTTTTTACGTTGGCTCGCCAAGCCTAACACAACCCTCCTCCTTTACCCGGGCTTGGGACCGGCCACGGCGGAGTTAATGAAGGGTCTAAATACAGTAGACAAATTTCTTCATGAGTGAAATCGTTTCGAATTATACATTACCAAAGCTTGAAACCTTGTATAGATGATGGTTGCTCTTTGTTGGGTTACTATCTCCATATGTTTGGAGGCCACTCTGAAGCTTATTTGTGCCTTTTAAGAGTTTAATACACCTTAAACTCGTTTAAGCTTATTTGTGTCTTACAGAGACCAGAATTATCTCTGTTAATGCTCTTCTAAGTTCTATTTCTCAGCCTACAGCTAGTAAAGACAGCCACCATTATCACCCTAGCTGAACTGTGTTATTATTTCCTTTCTTGGAGCTATGGATAACAGATATGACGTCATTCAATTAACATGTGGCAATAAGGGCTTCAGACACCGTCAACATGTGTTGTCAATTATGCATTGGTCTATTTGTTATTTCAAACACATCATGCGAAAGAAAATCTGGATTTTTGAGATCACTCCTATTCATCTGTCTGATAAAAAGATTTTTTGTCTGTACTTCTGTTGTATCTATTGGTGTTACATTGGTATGAACTGTTTATACAGGTGGACAAGGCGAAGGGCCATTATGAAAATCTTTTGTTGACATCAGCATGTGAAACAGTCCTAGAAATTGGTAACTTAGGAAACTTGTACATTGATGAGCAAGCACCATGGTCTTGTTTCAAGCAAGGGGGTGAGAATGCTGAAAAGGCTGCAAAGGTAAACACTTGAAAGCTGTGACTACATCTATTTTACTTCCTCATGGGCTTGTCATACTTGTTTCGGATTTTATTTGTCAAAATTTTAATGTTGACAAGGTCATACCGCGTCTCAATCATAATGCAGCCCTTGCTTCTTATCATATTTGTAAAGAAACCCAGTTTTTCAAACACAAGAGACTTCTCTTTCATAATTCTTTGTTTGCTGTACATCGGACAGCACCTAATTCTGATGTCACCATAACTCTGATGTTTGTGTGTGATAACGAAACTACATCTAACTTTTATTTGTTCTGGCAAATCGTTGAGATATATCTTTTTGGTGGTTAGTGACTTTGCATGCATCATTAGATGTGTTTTTTGACGGAATATTATTAAATGTGTAACATATAGACATAGTTACTAATTGTCTCCAAAACTGGACTCCATTGTTGGTGGAATATTCGGATGGCATCGTCTACGCCTTATGCTTGAGATGTTGATTGGCAAGCTATGCTACACATTGTATGAAAATAAACTTCACCTATGTGTAGCATTGATACTAGATATTGATTGGCATATTGCGTTTAGTTTTGATTATGAGATTTAACTTATTCACTTAATTGTCTCCACGTAACTACAGGATCTTGTCATTATTCTAGAGACGATGAGAATAATTGCAATTGCGTTGTCTCCAATCACTCCAAGCCTTTCTTTCAGGATTTATACACAGCTTGGTTTCACAGAAGATCAGTTTAGTGCATTGAGATGGGTATGTTCTTATGGCCAAGGATATGCTCTTTAATTATATTCCCATTTTTGCAAAGTATTTTGCCGTCATCCTCTAGTATGTATATAATCTAACACCCTCAGAGAACAATGTTCAAAAACTTAATTGCAAATCTGCAGTCTTGAATTTTTCCAGTGGCACGACTTGCGTATAACTTCTGTCAACTGTCATGTAGGAGGATACTAAATGGGGAGTCCTTAAAGCAGGCCAGGCAATGATGGAGCCAAAGCCAGTTTTCGCAAAAATAGAAACTGAGACTGAAGAGAAAGATCAGGCAAGTCCAAAGGCGGCGAAGGGCGGTAAGAAGAAAACACGGAGTAAAGGACTTGTGGAGGCATGAGTTAACTTTGTGAGTTGTGACTGAAGGCTCCTCAGCTTCTAGAATTCCAAATTCCGAATTCCTACTTTGCAAAACTATCACATATTTGATGGCGTAGATAGCATAAAACGATCTGTGGCCCAGAAGCTTGGTGGCAATAGGCTTCGATTTTTTTATAGAGAACTGACCTTTGCAATTGTGTTCTCTCAGGCTCTCCAATTCAAGTTTGTACATTGAAATAGCTACATTGAAATAGCTAGTGGTAAGCTGCACCCCTTGTCTGTTTCAAGTGAACAGAATCTCCCTTTTTTCAGGTGTAAAGAGTGCGATAAACTACAAGTTATGCTGGGTTCGAATGTAATTCATGATTTTTTAAAGGAATATAAGTGGTCAGTACACAAGTGCAATGATATATGACTACGATGTACTAAAACAGGATGAACTGCAAATACTCTTTTTTTGTTTCTGCTCATACTCATTGTACACCGACAGGCTGGAGGCGTGGGCAGATGTTTGTTCTTTTGGCTCCGTTTCTAAAAGGAGTATTTGTTATTGCTTCTAATTACTTGGTACTTGGTAGCTCTATCATTGAAATGTTTTTTTCCTACTTTCCCAAAGTGACTAGATCGTTGACGTGTAGAATTGCTGATCTGGCAATCTTATGGGACGGACGCGTCGTTCTGTTTCCTCTCTTTCTTTTTGGTCGTTCTTCCTGTCAAGAGGGTGCGTTCTTTGCTGCATCTTCCCTTTTTTGTGTCGGTTGCTTGGTGCTGTTTACTGTAAGCTGACCTGTTAACCAAGCGCGACGTTTTGTTCACTAGCTTTACAGTCTTTTTTTTTCCGTTTCAGCATCTTAGTAATGCGAAATAAATGCTAATCACTCTTGATTAAATTTTATTGTTATGATCTCCAAAACATAAAAAACTCGCTTGTTCGCGTAATCCTGACGGGAGGCTGTCGCGCAGTTGACCGGGTTGGAGGAGACGAGCTCGCGCGCATTGGTCGATGCCGCCTCATAAACCTCCGCCTTGTACGCGGCGTACTTGCCGTCGCCGTTCAGCGCGTGGATGATGAGCCGATAGTTAAAACCGTTCACGACCTGTACCGTGCCCTTCACCACCTTGCTGAACTTGAGCCCGTCGTTCGCCTGCTTGACGTGCTCCGCCACTGCCCACCTGCCGAGCTCCTGGATGTCCGGATCGTCGATGTTCTTGATCGGTTCCCATCCCCCGCCCGGGGATCGCCGTGGCGGGCATGGTGGCGGCGTAAATGACGGCGATGGCGCCGACGAGGAGGAGGCTGGTCCTCATGGCTTCTGGGTTTGCGGTTCTCCTGCCTAGCTTTTGGATTGGTCAGTGTGGGTTTTGCAAGCTTGAGATCAGTCGAGGAGGTTGTTGTGGTGATGGCTCAGGACAGGTGAGCCGGGCCACTTAAATAGAGAGCTAGGATTTGGTGGCACAGGCTGATAGGAATTAATTGAATTAATGTACTCCCTCTGTCCACAAATATAAGACGTGTACAAAATTTAAGATTTAACTTTGATCAACGATTAAACCGATACTATGACTTATATGATATAGTAGTTGTACCATTAGATTTATATTCAAATATATTTTAAAATGGTATCACTTTTATATTATATAATTTAATATTATTGACTTAATTATTGATTAAAATTAGATCTTAAATTTCGTGCACAAACTTACATTTGTGGACGGAGGGAGTATGTCCATCTTCTGAGTACTACTATGGTTTAGTATCAATTAATTGCTGCTTCAAAAAAAGGTGTGTTTGCATATCCATTCTATATGGTTAGTATCAATTAATTGGCTGCACATCCATCTTATATCATTTAGCATCAACTAATTGGTTGCATGTTGCATGTCCATCTTTTATAATTTAGTATCAATTAATTGGATTCATACCAACCCAAACACGTCCTTCACATTAGAATGTTGGGCTTTCAACCTCCATCTCAGCAAGATACTACTATGATTGGCATAACGCCACAGTACAAAAACCTGAAGCTTCACGTTCGGCACCTTCACTAGGGTCATACTCCTACAGCGCAGCGATGATCTCTTATTGCCTCTCGATCGGCGCGCTTCTTGACATCCCCAGAGTCCGAGACAGCGTACGTCGGCGGCATGTCATGATCGAAGACAGCGACTAATATCCCCATGTTCCGGAATAATGTCTGCAAGAAAATAAGGAGGAGCTGAGATTTAGGCAATTCCACCCAATGAAGTCACTCTACAACTCCGGCAACCGGGAATGGGTAGTACCCAACTTCGTGAGGAAGTTCAGAGGAGAGGTGTTTGACAGCAAGTGGCCTGCTGCATAGGCCTACAGGTCTCAACAAGGAGTTTCCTCATGTTTGATCTAGGCCTCAACAACACGACGAGGGATTGCTTAAGACGATATCTTTTTATAATCTCCATAGTCTATGACATAATCTGCACGTAAAGAAAACGCACCACGAGTCCTCGAACTCGCTTATTACATCCAAAAAAATAATGCAGTTTGTCTATGCGCGCGGCTGTCGCTTAGTTCGCCGGGTCGAAGGAGACGAGCTTCCGTGTGGAGATCGGCCAGTTCTGCTCGAACAACTCCGCCTTATACATGGCGTCCTTGTCGTCGAGCCTCAGCGCGTCGACGTTGAGCCGATAGTTCACCCCGGCCACGATCTGCACCTTGCCGCTCACCACCTTCTTGAACCTGAGCCCGTCGTTCGCCACCTTGATGTGCTCCGCCACCGCCCACTCGCCGAGCTCCTGGATGTGCGGGTCGGTGATGTTCTTGATCGGGAACCATCCTCCGGGGGCTGCTGCGGCGGGCGTGGCAACGGCGTAAACGACGGCGGCGACGGCGACAAGGAGGAGATCGGTCCTCATGGCTGCTGGGTTTGCAGTTATCCCGCCTTGGATTGATCAATGGGGTTAGCAAAGTTTGAGATCAATCGAGGAGACGAGGAGGCTCTCAGTCTTGTGCTGATGGGCGAGGAGAGGACAAGTGAAGTGGGGGACATTTAAATGGATTGGCTGGGGCTTGGCGGCACTAGGCAGAAATTAACTGGGTCCATATCTAGGAGTATATGATATAGTATGATTTAGTATCAATTAATTGGGTGCGTACCATATTACGTGATTTAGTATCAATTATTTGAACCAAAATATTTGCATTTTATTGTGTAAAGAAACCAGCACAAACCGGTAGAGAACTGGAAAGAAAAAAATCGGCAGCGCACTTTATGTTCACTTGCTGCTACACCGTTTGAGTATGAAATATAGTTAAAGTCTTTTTCAGGCTCGACAGCTTAGACACTAACGTCTGGATAAATGATACATCAATCAAAGAGTGGTGCCTCTTCTACACCACCAGTCCAAAATGTCACAGGAAGGTGCTCACTTCCCTAATGCTTGTTTCGTGAAAAATCTGAAAGGAGTGTAACGCGCTTGTGTTTTGCAATGTGCAAACGAGACCGGCAATCATTTTCTCCAACATTAAGTCCGAAGCTGCAAATTGGATGTTGGCGGGGAGGGGGCAGATGGAGGGGGGGAGCCCTGGTGAACATTATGTCAGGAGAATAATTCATTCCTTGTTTAATCCATCTCATCGGAGTGTAGCCTTTTCTTTTGCTCTCTGTTATAAACTTCTCATTTATTAATGAAATCCGTCCCCGCCAGTCCAGTTGGCTGGATTGGGAGGCTTAGATTTTTTGTGGAAGCCGACGAACAGAGGCCCAACTATTAACCACCTCGTGAGATCTAGCGCATTGACGCTGGAAACAGCGCTGCTGATTCAAAGTGAGAACCGGAAGACCATTATTTTAGAAAATCTTCCCCTGCCCTGACATCGGGAAGGCCATTGGTGGCGATGGGGCCTAACAGGTTCGCTGACAGGTCGGGTCACCTCTCTTCTTCTATGATGAGGTTTCTGGACAGACGGACCCTCAGTTCTAAAATACATGTCGTTCTAGCATTTAAAATCTGTTCTTAGATACATGGGGTTGTAGCATTTGAAGATAACTACACAATTTTTAACTTGCATATCCTTCTCTTTGACTATTTCTACCATTTATTAGTATGGACTAGTGTAACACATAAGTTCCAAAGTAATTAGTGGCCTCATAAACAGCTGTAGTACAGTATTTTTTACATACGTTTAGTTGAAGTATGAGTTTCTATGATCTTTTGTACGTACGTCTTGGTCACGAGGCCAAGCATCCATGCTACATCCTTGACCCGAATCCAGACCAAACGAAGGCCCCAGGCAGCGTTTGAAAGCTGAGGAGGCCTCTGGAGGACGGCGAAGCTGCGCACGGCCAGCCATGTTAATCCGTGGCCTTCCCCAGCGCGTCCCCAAACGTGACAGCACGAGGAACATGGGGATACCCACTCTCCGGAGACGCCTCACTCACCGGAATCACAGGTCCTCCACACGCCGTCGCGATCGAACGCCAACCGCCGATGATGTTGGACCGAGCACGATCGCCCGCCGGCGAGATGCCGGCGCTGGTGGACTCGGACATCACGAGCTCGGTGCGCTTGCTCACCGGCGTGACCAGCGGCGCGCTCTGCGTGGCGCTCACAAAAGGCTCAGCTCTCTTCCTTTTTGCTTAGCAGCTTTATCTCGTTCTCTCCTATCATGGCACCCGCATCGTCTGTTCTCGTGCCTCTTCTCAGGCAAGCGGCGACGGCGGCTAACATCGAAAGGCGGGGTCGTCTATAGGCGGGCAAGAAAGGATACGCGGAGCTGCTGCGTGGTCCGGGATTCCATTTTGCTCGTCGACGACATGAATTTATGTGTGTTAAATCAGCGGCGGCGGCGCGCAGGTCCAGGAGAGGGAGGGGCACGTGCACCATTGGAGTAGGAGAGAGGACTGTTCCAACGAAATTTTGGCGGAACGCGTTGGGGGAGGCACGACGGAAGGAGAGGAGTAAAGCGCTGCTGCGCTGCGACAAAAACAGAGCGATGAGAGCAGAGATGAGGGAGGAGAGAGGGTGAGCACCTGATTGTAAGGGGGAGCTATTTCATGAATCCTGAAGGACCTGCAAGTTATTCCTCGTATGCTTGATCCAACGGCTCGTGTAGGTTGAATGCAAGATCGAACTGTAATAAGTATAGCCGCGCCTACGGAAATGACGTGGCGCGCTGTTCTGGGAAGATATCCCTCCCGTCTACTGATCAAGTTTTTGTGTGTGCAACAATATATGCATTTACTGTGGATTCGCTACCTCCGTGGGTATTGAACCTCTCTTCATCCACTGTTAGTTTGTACTTTGAGATTCACATTTCATATTTAGTGTCTCTATACCATATAGCATTGTACTATTCGTGATGAGCCAATCTATATTTAACTTGTAGTAATCCATTTCTATGTACGCTAGACATTTGAAAATGAATTAACAATTAAGTGATAGTCCAATCCACAATGTATTGACCATGTTCTATATACAATAACACTATAAAATTGGATTTATTAAGATGTAAACTGAGGATGTGTTATAGTTAAAATAATAAAAATATGTAATTCTTAAGGCATGCACCAACACTGGATGTAGGGATCATATAGCCAACGGGAGATAAGGATACATTTTCCTATGTATATTTGTAAATGTAAGTGTAGATCAAAGGCTTTCCTAGTTTCATTCACAATTTGAATTCAAATATTTTTGCCACATTGCTCAAAACGATTCCCTTTCAAAAATCTCCGAAGTCTAGGCCACAATACGTATACAGAGAAGAGACACCTCGAGTCCTCGGAACTCGCTTATTACATCCAAAATAATCGCAGTTAAAGTATTATTATCCCAACGGCTGGTTGGCGCTTAGTTCGCCGGGCTGAAGGAGATGAGCCTGCGCGTGTTGCTCCTGTCCTCCTCGATCAACTCTACGTCATAGCTGCCGTGCTCACCGTCGCCGTTCAGCGCGTCGATGACGAGGTGTTACTTCACGCCGGCCACGTCCTGCTCCTCTCCGCTCACCACCTTGCTGAACCTGAGCCCGTCGTTCCCCTGCTTGTCGTGCTCCGCCACTGCCCACCCGCCGAGCTCCTGGACGTGCGGCTCGGTGACGTCCCCGATCGGATACCAGAACTCCCCGGCGGAAGTGGCGACGGGATAGACCACGGCGACGGCCGCGACGGCGACGAGGAGGAGGCTGCAGGTCCCCTGTCCCCATGGATGTTGGTTTCGTGGTTACGCGCCTTGGGCGATGGTGATGGCCGAAGGAGAGTGTAAGTGTGGCCATCTAAATAGATATCGCCATTGGCAGGCAGAAATCAATTGGATATACCTATCCGCGTTAATTATACGATTTAGTATCAACTAATAGAATGACCATCAATTTCTATTGGTATATTTACAAAATCTAATAATACAATGCTATAAAGTTACTTTTCGGTTGAGATGAGATCGCTCGGATTTCACATGAACATGCGGAGACCTTTTTCTAGAAGGGACTACGGATGGCCTTAGCATGCGAAGATATTCGCAGTATGGGGATGTGTAGGTCGCATACTTCACCAGTTTTGCCAACGGAAGGATTGTAAGGTTCCATATTTTCGTGGCGGGGAGAGACATCGATCGATAACATTGCCATTGGATTTCACGTTCAGGAGGGCAAGGTGGCACTACAGAGCCAAGTCGCTAAGGATGTCTGGGAAGGTTTCTTGTAGCATGGTGAAAGAAGCCGTTCCAATGGGATCTGGTCACCTCAACGACACGAGCGGCGGTTGACGTGCGTTGATGACGAGGTGATACTTCACGCTCACCACCTTGCTGACTTGAGCCCGTCGTTCGCCTGCTTATCGTGCTCCGCCGCCGCTCACCTGCAGGGTTCCTAGATGTGCGGGTTTGTTGATGTCCCCGGTTGGTTGGTATCCTCCGATCGGTCCATTTTCACCGAGTGCCGTGGCGGGCATGCATGGCAACGGCGTAAACGACGGCGGCGACAACGAGGAGGCCGCTAAGTCCTCATGCGCGATGGGTATGCCATTCACTAACAGTTGACTATTCAACTCCGTCTCACATTTTAATTGATTAAGACAAAGTTTTAATTAACTATTACTTTATTAATATATAATTTATATGATATAAAATTTATGCTATTAGATTCGTATTCAAAAGTACTTATGATTGTGGCTTTGTATCACGTAATTATTGGTCAAAGCCTTATCTTAACCAATAAAAATATGCCTTACATTCTGGGACAGAGGAAGTAACAATTATACCCGTAACAACTATACACGTGAAATGCACGTTTTATCCAATATACAAAGTACAACTCTTATAATATAATCACTAAATATAAAAAAAAATTCTTAGATCTTTTTGTATTTGTCAATAAGCCAGTTGTGTATGTGGGTTTTGCTTTGATATACCTCTTTTAGAAAACATTACGACTTTCGGTGTAGATCAATAGTAGATGTTAAAACTTACCTCTTTAGTTATAAGCCAGTTGTGTATGTAGGGTTGTGGTGTTGCCGGTCTGTGCAGCACCAGGCCCCGTGTGCAGGCAGTGGACGTCGAGGTGGCGGCCTCGAGAGGTGGCAACGGTGGACTGTACTAGGCACGACAATTTGGGGTGGACGATGGGTCAGCGGACTTGGATTTGGCGCAGCATCATTGGACGTCGTGCCAGCATGCGCAGTAGTCTCGGGTCGTGTGTGCAATGGGGTCACTAGCCGGCAGGCGGCAAAGATAGCGTTGCGGATGGTGTAAGGTTTGGTGGTATGTGATCCCTTCATCAAAGCTGGAGTGGCCCGGGTTTGCTCCTCCCTTAGCAGATCCGGACTCTCTCTCCTAGTGACGATGGGGGACTGCTATGCAGTGGAGTGGCTTCTAGGCAGCTCAAAGTCCTTTTCTTGGCGCTGCTGGCAGGATGCCCTCCATGCTACTCTAGAACTAGTTGAGGTTTTATTCACCCTTTTGGTGGGTCATGTCAAATCTAGCCTGCTCAGCGGGATGCGGGGGACCATGGTGTGGCGGGGGCGAGCTTCGGTGGCATGCATAGTTTGTGGGCTTCGGTGGCTTCTTGGGAGTGTGTCGGAAGTGGTTGTTTTTGTGAAACGTAATTTTTGTAACGTCTGTGGCTTTGTCAGCTTGTGAAGATTTCGGTTTTTTTGCTAATCATGACTCCTTATATTTGGTTTTTGATCCATTTTTCGTTAATAAATTAGACCACTCTATTCTACTTAATTAAAAGGTAGTGTTTTCGCTAGTTTCTACGAGAAAAAAAGCTAGATACTCCGTACTTCTTAAAAGAAAGAAGATACCCACGATATCCTACGACTTGGTAGCACCAGTTTGCAGAAATTAATATCATGCGTATCTACCTTATACGATTTAGTACCAATTAATTCGTTACATATCCGGATTTCTGTATATCATCCCTAAGGTTAAGAAGAAATTATTAGGAAACTTATAGCAAAATCCCAGCCTTAAGTACGTGAACGGGGTTGATGGGTGATAATTGCCTAACTTTTTTTAGCATACAGTTAGCGCAAGGCATTGCTTCCTTGTAATCCTGTCAGGTTGAAGTTGAACTAATTGAGCAATACAGTCTCTCCTAACTCAGTTACTTTTGTTGCCTTTGACTTATAAGATTCGTTTAAACATCTTTTGAAATAAAACGGAAATGCGCATACGAACTCAAGTAGATCGCGTAATAAGTTTTCAGCCTCCATTGTTGTGAGTTGTGTCTTGTGACATAGTGATGACATGCAAGCGAAATCACTTACACGTACAAAGACCCGATGCTTCACTTGTACCTCATGTTCAGCACCTTCCCCAGCGTCAGGCAGCGCGGCGGTGGCCTCGCATCGCCGCCTCTCGGCGTGCTTCTCCGAGATGGCGTCGACCACGGCCGGGCAGGCGGAGCCGGAGCATTCCCGTCGCGCGCCGCCGGGCGCACGTCCTCCGTCGAGGGCGCGCGCGGCCGCTGCTTCTTCCGAATCTCCTCCCTGAGCTCCCTCTCCAGCGCCGCCTTGGACTCCTCCGCCAGCTCGGCCCGCCTCACCGCCTCCTCCAGTCTGAACCTCAGGTCGCTGATCTCCGCGTGCGCGGCGTCCAGCTTGCCGTCGTTGAGCGCATCGGGGTCACCGGCCGCGGCCTTCTTCGCGTCGACGAGCACATACCCATCCTCGAGCTTGCCGGCGTCCCCGGTCTCCTTCGTGTAGAACCCCTCTCCGACGTCGTCGTCTTTGGAGATCCCCGTGACGATCTCGGTGGCAAAGCCGGTGTCCGCAGCCTCAGTGTTGCCTCTGCACACTGCGGAGGTCGGAGCCGCGGATTCTTCTTGGGGCTCGCTGTTTCCTGCCAAGTCTTCAGTCATGCCGGTGTTCATGCCCTGGTCGCCAGAGTTCACGCTCTTAAAATCCTCCCTCGAGCTTTCTGTCGCGAAACAAACTCCATTTTTCCGTTCCTCCCGACCTTCCATTGCATTTTCACACATTGCATGATTGATGTTTCCATCATCAGATTGAATGTTTTGAAGATCCTCTATTGGCAGTTCAGTGTCAAAATACGTGTCTGCAACCTCTGGACTACCATTGCATGCGGTGGAGTCCACGAGATAAGCGAGTTCTCCTCGTGGTTCTTGATTTCCCTGGCCATTCTCAGGCTCGCCAGCATTGACGTCTTCATCACCAGACCGGCCGGTGTCTGCCGGCTCTGCATCACCACGGCACGCCGTGGAGTCTGGAACCATAGCTCGTTCCGATGAAACGTAAAGCTCCTTGGCTTGCTTCAGCTCGGACCGCAGATACACTATCTCCAGTGTCTTCGCCAGAAGTTCTTCCTCCATGCTCTCCATGCTCTCCTTCTGCCTCCTGATCGCCTCCAGGTTCTTGTCGGAACTGAACAGCTCGAGCGTGACCTCCTGGAAGAACACCGACCTCTCCTCCTCCGCCCTGATAGCCGCGACGGCCGACGAGAGCACGGCATCGTTGAGTTCCAGAATGCGCGTCAGCGCCTCCCTGGTGTGCTCCCTCTCCATGATCCTCTTCGTCTCCATCGATTCCACCTCTCCCAGCACGTAGGCGTTGGCGCCCTTCACGGCGTCGAGCTCGCCTCTCACGACGGCCAGCTCGTCTCTCAGAGCCTTGCACCCGGATGCCGTCTCGGATTGCTGGCTCGTGATCGTACCGTTGTCGGTCTCGAGCTCGGTGGTGCGGTTGTGGGCGTCCAGGCACGCCCTGTCGTGCTTCTCCGACAGTTCTTGCATGGTCTTCTCCAGGGCTTCGAGCTTCATATTGGCCTGCTTGTTTTCGTTTTCTCTGACCACGAGTTGCAGCTTGCAGCTTTCGAGCTTTACGATGTCAAACTCCTGCTCCTGCACTTGCAAACATGTGGAGATCGATGGTGTTGCATTAGAGGTTGGAACCAAGAATACAATTACAGAAGTTTAGCAACTTGGATAGCTACCCACGTTTCTATCAGGGCTACTGAACCTGCACTGATCACTTCTCTGCTCGAAGAGATTCAGTGCAGCCTGCACAGATTCTAGCGGGTCTCGTGTCAATCTCAGCCATCTCTGAGATCAAGTGTCTTCTTGCGATCAGTTATTGTGAAATTTCCTGCACTAAGTTGAACAAGGACGCATCAAGCGTAGTACACTGATAGAAATGAGGTCAGATCGATGTCTATTTTAACATCCAAATGGACCTATAGCCCACTTACCTTCTCAAGTCTCAACAGAAGTGTAAATATATCTTTAGGTTTGTCAGTTTGCCAACTTTCGTTGAGCAAGTCCAGAAATTTTCGTAACTACGAATCTGAAAACTTCAAATCATCAGAAGGTACTAATAGTCATATGTAAGTTGGTCAAGAAATGCAGACTTGAAGAAAGATACAAACTTTGTAAACAGCCTAAATTTTAGATAAAAGGCATTCAGCCAAGTTTATATTGAAAACTTAACAAGAAGTAGGTTTGCTAGGGTTACCAGCTTACAATTTCAGCAGTATTTCACCTGTAAAGTTGACCCCAGGAGAAGCAAACAAAACGGCCTAAATTCTCACATGGCAGATTGACTTGTCTACCTTTTTAACGCAAAATTCGCCTACCTATTCCAGATTTTTACCCGCAGACAATATCTAGCACATGCTTTTCCCTGTGTTCTTTCAGAGACATCAATAGTAAAGCGTACCTTGAGCAGAGCAGGCGCCTCATTCACGGGACTACGATCCTGCGTTCCCTTGTTGGCATCGATGAACACTCCAAGAATGTAGTAAATCTCTTTTTTGAGTGACAAGATTGGAAGTGCCAAGAACACCGAGAGTAAAAGGAACAAGATAAGAGTGCTACTACATATAAGCCAGGGAGGAGCGGGTAAGACGAGGCGTCGTGGCGAACGAGGGCTAACATGCATATGGACGCGCAAGTTCCCGTCTCGACCTCCAAGGAAACCACCACTTTGGGCGTGGAGATGCCGATGCAGCTGCAGTCGGGTGAGTCCAAAGCGCCCACCTCCCTCGTGCGACGACGAGGCGACGCGCATCGTGTTGTTCTTCCTGTGGTCTTCGTGCGTCGTTTTGTCCGTTCCTGCTGCTTCACGTATTCTGCGACTCGTGCACGCCTAGCCAGTGGCGTCACTGCGTACGAGAGCTATTGCTCGAGTAGAAATCTTGGGTTCGAGAGTAGCTACTTATTGCTCATGGTCCTTCATATATATCATGAGGTAGCCAACGTCGCGCGCTTTAGCAACAGAGGTACGCTTGGCTTCAATTCTTTTTGTTGCAACTCATCAAGGCCAACGCAGGATTAATCGCAATTCATCTCATCATGCTAACTCAATTATGGCGTCTACAGTACAGTTAAGTGATACACAAAAACAGAGAATTCCTAGAAACATGGATGCTAGCAATAAAATCCTATACAATTCTTAGATTTGGACTCGAGTGATCATCCTCGTTAGTCGTTACACTGCTGCAAATAGCATCTGGACAAAGACGAGTTACACCGCAACACTAGAATGCACCTTCCAGAAACACTGGTAGCACAACAGGGGTCTTGCGATGCCTTTGACCTGGTCCAGGCAAGAACCTGCCAATTAGACTGCAGAGTGATACAAATGCGAAGGCAGATGAACAGACTCGATGAAGCACCCTCATGCATCAATCCAAAAATCAGTAGTAGGTGGTGGCGCCATAGTAGGGTTGAGGAGCTGCCGCAGGCTGCTGAGGGTAAGCTGCTGCTGGTGCCGGTGCCACTGCGGCTGCTGGTGCTGCAACTGCCATTGCTGCAGGTTGTGCATAGCTTTGCTGCGTGTAGGCCTACATTATTTTCACCATGATTTGCATCAGAGGAATTTCCTTCAACAGATTAAAAGTTACTGTAGTGGCGAAGATAAAAAATAGCTCATTGGACAAATGAAGTATTAAGGTGTAAGAGCTAAAGGGTGAATTATACTCAACTATCCATAACTCCAAACAAATAATTAATTCACGTAGAACAGTGGAGGAATAACTCCATTTAAAACTGAATGCTAACCAGTGGGCATGACAGACCCATCTAGTCGTTACTCAAGCTACAGCTGGTTCATATCAGCCAGTGGTAGCAGACTTAGCGCTATTAGGCAGATCATCCTGTAACTAATAGAGAACTGATTGACTTCACACTTAAAATAAATAAATAACACTGGTTGCACACAATCAATCCTGAAGTGACTATGCAATGCATAGAGCATAGAGCTGCCTGCCAGTAGGTTCAAGCACCACTCTGTCTGTTTGACCGGTTACAAGCATCATTTAAAAAACCGGACCTGGCGGTCCGACCAGAATAAAATAAACCGCAACCGGAGCCTGGTCCGGTCAACTTCACAAAAAGACAGTTTCTGAAGAAACCTGGAGAAAAAAAAAGATCTGTAGCACACGTGAAGCTGAGGGGATTGAACTCAGGACCTCCTGGGCAACCCATCGTGTTCAGCATAGGCCCAAACCAACTGGGCTAGAAGTGCTTTGTGATTTTTTAAGCAGCAAAAAGTCTATTGACCACTTGTTCATGCATATTATCTTTAAATTAAGCCAAATTTGAATCAAAATATAGTTAAATATTCATCTTTTGAACCGCGGTCAGACTGTTTGAACCGCCGGTCGAACCACCAAACCAGTGAGCTAGTTGCATGACCGGTTCACTGAAAGGTCTGGTTTTTTAAACTATGGTTACAAGCAGTAGAAACACAGAGAAAGTTATAGAGTGGAGGGAATCCTTTACATGATTGACTTCCTCAAAAGTAAATAAAATAATTGAATTCCCACCTGCATATGTAGAGTGTATGTCAAGTGCATAAATACAGTTAGATGTACTACACATTGTCTTCTCAAACAAAATACAGAATACATGACTAAACACAACCTTTTAAATGTCCAGAAGCATTTTGTAAATTAAGGTGGAAACCAGATTCAGTACCTGGGCAGAGTATGTAGGAGGATAAGCACCATAAGCTGCTGCTTGAGGAGCAGATTGAGGCATTTGATGGCTGTAGTCATAATTTCCATATGCAGGATACGCAGCCTGCAATGCTCCACATGCAACAACATATAGTTAAGCACAACAGCAGGCATATTACTACAGAAATGGCAAAAGGCACAAATGATAGAAGAATGAAAAGAACAACATCCAAATTTTCTCGAGAGCTCTATTATCAAAATTCCAAGATGCGATGAAAAAGTATCATGGGAATGAACTTCATAGAAGATCAGCACATCTAAACAGAAGAAGCAAGCCACAGAAAAGAGTTGCAGAAATCAACATCTTTTCATCTTTTCCAACAGCATGGAGAACATACATGTTGGCTGCAAGTTTCCGAAGAGAAATTGAAGTAACAGCAAACAATGAGATTAACATAACACCAAATTTCAATCCACAATTGGGAAGATTATAGAGGTTCTAACCCAGGAAAATAAAAAAATGGCTCATTTCTGGCTCATTTCCCTTATTATATATTTCTTTTCCAAAAAATCATCTCCCTTATCCATATTTGTGCACCACATAAAGCATATAAAACTAGTAAAGCATGAATAATTATAGGAATATAAGCAACCTGTGGTGCATAGGCAGCCCCCCATTGTTGCCCTGATGCTTCAGAAGTCGCAGGCCAAACTGAAGGATTAGGAGCATTTGGATCAGTTCCCATGACTGGTTGGGTGCCATCCCCAGTTTTAGCTACTTTGTCTCTGTCAGACATGACGGCATCATCTGCTCTTCGTTTCTTTGATGGCAGAATGCTCCTCTTACGTGAAAATAGAATTGTATGCCGAGTTGTAGCCTTCTTGATCGACTGTGCATCCCCAAAGATATCCAAAAACTGAAGAAAATTTGCAATGTATCAGTACCTTAAAATATCAGACTGGATCAATCAATAATTCAAATAAAAGCAAATGCTGCGTTGCAGCCCATTTACATAGCATCAGAATAGCAAATTACCATATTTGACAATTCACGTACAAGGATGGTTATAGACTTATAGTACATCCAACTTTTAGGTACGAGATGGTTTTAAACTTTTTCCATCACTAACATCTTACCTACTCCCCGCAACTCTCATGTGTAGGATGATTAGCAGATGGTCAGGTAAGTGGATGTAGCATACACATATTACATATAGATGTATCATAGTCGCTCTTTTTAAGTATTACCTCTAAAAATATGGAAGATATTTCTTCTTGGTCGCTTGCACTTGCCAACTCCCATTGAGTTGGTTCAGGTGTAAGAAACTTCTCCACCAGTGAATCTAAAAATTCAATACGCTTCTCAGACGGAAAGATCGACTCTAGAAAGATGACAGCCTGAAAAAAAATAGTAGCCAAATTACATGGGATCGATGAGGGTATGACATGAAAAATAAAGGTGACAAACTGAAACATTTATATAGATTTCATAAGCTGTAACCTCAAGAATTGATTTCGTCATGTTAACTAGTCCATGCAGTTCAGTTAAGATCTCCCTTGCCTTTTCCAGGTCATGAACCTACACATTTTGGAGAATACATCAAATTCCACAAACTAAAACAAAGAGATAAAAAAACTAAACAAGTTCAATTAGCTACTCATTTAATGACAGAAAAGTGGTTCCTAGCTCAGAAGACAAAATCAGAGTACTTAGAAGTGTATGCCAAATGAAGTCGTTCTTTTAATTGGTCTGGCCATTCATAAACAACTGCACAAAGGCACCGTTCTTTACACCATTTTCTAATCAGCTAACCATGCATGTTTAATCAACATTGTCAGATGTTCAGATGATACAATTTAGGCAGGTGTGTAAAATTATGTTTAAAAATATGGAAGTTGCGATAAACACCCACCATATATAAGAAACGTGAGTATTGAATGAGCAATGTTGCCAAAAGCTGGCTCTGCTCCTTTTCCCTTTCAGCAGCAATAGCCTTCTCATAAACTAAACAAGCAGATCCTTTGTCTCCCTGCAAGGAAAGGAAAATGATGAACACTTGAACACTGACAAAAAGGAAACGTTGTTTCTTTGAAGAAATACCAGCCGGTTCTCCATATTAGCATGCTTCACAATGGCTTCTAGGAAGCCAGGATATAGTTCTGAGTAAAGATGCTGATATTCCACACGTGCTCCAGCAGCATCTCCATTAAGCTCCTTGAATCTTGCACTAAACAGATGGATCTCTGTGTGCTTCTGTTAGAAATAACAAAACAAATAGCATGTCGCTATCGGTAAGAAAAATAATGGCTATATTATATTCTATACAATGTTATGCAGCAGTAAATAAAACAGAAAATACGATAATTATCATCTAATTGTTGATCTTTTTACAGATTCCAACACAAAATAAAATCACAAGAACTTTTGTTCAGATCTAAATGACATTATCAATGAAAAATTGACAGCTGATACTAATCATGACAAATATTATAATTTTTCTCTTTGTGTTCTTGACGCATCAATAGTCCAACGAGATTTCAAAAGGCAAGTCTGCTCAAATAAATACATCATAGCAATTTATCAGTGAAGAGTAAATATATATCTGAACCAACATGGAAAATAAGGAAACTCAAATCATAGAAGCTTTGATCTTATAGTTGCAAAAGCAAGATGTTAGGCAGTGAAAAATAGCCACAAAAAGGGAGACAAATCTTTGGTTAGATCGACGTTCAGAGCTTGCTGGCTGATGTAAATATGCATATAGGAGCGTATGCATTATGCAACATGCATGACAAGGAAGGAGGACAAAATGGAAATGGTTAAAAGTACAAATACAATGTTAATGAGTATACTAGTATAGATTGTAATACAAATGATATTATCAAATAATACCTTGACAAATACATGGGTGGCACGGGCAAGGGCATTGTTCGCTAGTTCTAGGCTTTGTCTATCCTCCATACATTGCACATAGCGGATCCAGAACTCCGAATAGCTAGCACAAGCAATAACACATCTTTCGTACAACTTGATAACCTGAAACAGTATTGTGTACCATCAAAAAACTGACAAAGAGGAAGGAAAGGAATATAAAGCGAATAAGAATTGTGTTGACAACAAAAAAGAGAAGTTCACACAGATTACTCCATTAGCTGATTAGGTTGGCCCCTCCATAAGAAAGGAGGGACCATTCTTGCTTGATAGATAGATGGTTAAGAAGGTGAGCATTAAGCAAATACCTGCATATATGAGATTAAAAATTCAAACAACTGATATTTGGTACCAAATATCATTAACCCAGAACGGCCACTGACAAATGAAAGTTTGGAGTACTTAGCCTCATCGAAACCAAACATTATGTCCATGCTCTATCCTCAGTTCAATATCCCATTACAAAGGAAGCTTCGTCCAAATACTAGCCGTTAAAGCATATAATGGAGCCAATAAGACTATAATGTAAGTCCAAGCATTGCATGAAATCTACTAAATGAGAAGGTGACAAAAATGTTGGAAGTGCAAAAAAAGCATACCTTATTAATGTCTTCTTCCCTCTCGATAAAATCAAGATAGTTGTGCCAATTTTCAAGCTCTGGTTTGTCGAGAGGCTTGACATGAAAGTATGGTCTTCTAATAGCTAGCTCAAAACCAATAATCTTAGATTCATACTCTTTAGCCTTCTTATACGTCTCTTCTCTAATGGAAACATACTTTGCCTGGTTCTCTGCTTCTGCTGAATGTGAAATTTCAAGTTGGGTAGTTTCATCTACATCATTAGGATGTGCGACCCCATCAAGGGCCTGAGCACTGTTCTCAACAGTAACACCATATATGGAAGTTTCCTCTGCAGTAAGTATTTCTGATAGGTTCCGTGTCGCAGTCAACTCCTTCAGGCTAAGCAAAAACAACGATAACAATTAGAATCACAAGAAATTACACATTTTATGTTCCGTCGTAAATGAGATAATACATGGCATTATATAATTTAAGTTCTTAGTTAAAATCGCGAACCCAAATCCTTGCTGGATTAAGATATAGTATGCTGATGGATGTGTTTATTATATTCTTAATCCACTAATTGGCGAATAACACTAACAACTAGTAGGGCATAAACAAGCTATAATATACATAAAAAGTGATATAATCCGCAAAAGACATACTTGAATACTAAAATACACAAATAATGCCAATGAACTCACCAATTAAAGTACCGATCAAGCTGTTGTATAGGATGCTCTAATATTCTCGTATATATCACAGCTAGATGACTCCATGCCTGAAGTGATTCTTCATACTTAATGTACTCATCCCACAAAGTATTGGACCGATAATCTGTTCCAACATATGCCAAACCCCGTTCAAACAGTCTGTGGAAAAATAAACAGCGAGTGAAGGCAAAGATACAAAAACAGAATAACTGATGCCCAGACAAAAGATACATTAGATAATTCAGGAAACTCTCGATGAATGACATCATGCAGGCTCAAACAGTAGTAGCTACATCTGAATCCAAGAAGGACCATATTTTTCTTGATAGACATGTTCCAACTTAAAGTACTTTGTATTGACCAAACATGTTATGTCAAAATTCGCGAACGAGCTAATGTATGTGTTAGATGTACCCATTGACTATAAGAGAACACATATATGGAGGTCTTGAGTCCATGGATGGTCAAATAAATGCTACAGTTCATAGAGAGAGAACTTGTCATTGCAATTAAGAGACACGTACAGAGTCTAATAACACTATATAAAATCGTTATATGGACCACACTACCACATGGATTGCAGAAATACAGTGCTAACATATTCTAAAGCACTTCATCAGGTATTCCTATATACAGATAGCCAACAAATACCACTAATTAAAAATAAAGTTGAAACACAAATTGTAGCTACAGAAACTTCATTAGAATAGACATACTGTGTGTAATTGCTACCTTCTGATGATATCTGGGTCTTCATATGTTGAAATTGCAAAGTGACAATAGTGATACCAAATGTCCACTGAATAAGTAACTGCAAGAACTGCCCGTTCATACACCTCTATAACTTTATTGACACCGTCAAGACGGACTTCATGATCTGCATATTTCTTCCAGTACCCAAAGCACAGGGGGAATTCCGCAAGGAATGCATCATACACTTTCCGTATTTTCAAAATATTGCTCTGGGCAGGAATAAACACAAATATGACATTAGTATATATATTTTTTATCATATAAGGATATAACAATTTTAATTTTGTTTTATTACTTAACCGGATCAAATTTACACTTCATTGAAACACAAAAGAGCAAAGATTAATAAGACTAGAACAGGACAATGGTAAGCTTCAGGGACACTACTAAACCCTTCAATACAACTGTAGGGAACAAGGCTTATGAAATCTACTAGCATGCATATATTGAGATCCAACACCAAATAGGAAAAAAAAATATAGAACATAAATACACTTCTAGGCTGCAAATTCATATGCTAAGAGAAACAAGGAAGCAAATGACTATCAATGCCATAATAAAGATTACATAACTTCATACTCCACCAAATATAAATCAATTGCATATGATCCGACAAAATAACTATTGCGTGTGGGAACAAAAAAATGATAAGTTGCCGAAAATTAGCACCTATACATACAGCAAGTTACACAAAAAGAGAATAATGGATTGTATGGGAAGGCAACAATCCAAACTTTACCTCAGCAATTCTCTCTGTCTCATCAATAAGTGCAGTCCAAGCATAGAAGTCTAGGCAATCCGCAGAAACAACACTCCACAACCTAGCCTCTTCTGCTGAAAGTACAGCTGCGGAAAATAAAGCAACATATTAACGACAAATAGCAGGCACGAACCAAATAAAGAGAACTTCTGACACCAACATTACCATCCTCGTAGGATTGCTCAGGAAGCGGCTCACTCATCTCGTTTGTTGCACCGCCATTCTCTGTAGCTCCCGCAGATTGGTAACTTCCCATCTGACTAGCAGTTCCGTTCAGCGAGGCGTGCTCAGTTGGATATACGGAGCCATCAGCTCCCTGAGCTCCATCGTACTGCAAAGCGGCGGTTTCGCCACCATCGGCACTATGCACAGCGGAGCTTGACTTCTGGCTATAAACGCTCGCGTCAGGGTTAGCGCTCACGGAATTCTGACTATAGACGTTCGCGTCAGGGTTAGTGCTCGCCGAATCGAAAGACGCCGCGGCACCAGCCTCTAGATTTCCCGTTGCTGAAGCAGCAACGCTCTGGTCTTGCTCCATTGCGCGCGAACGAATTCTAGGAGCCGAGTCTCGCGAACCTACCTAAGCCCTAGAGAAACGAGAGCAAAAGGCGAAATTAACACGCGAGAAGTCGAAGCATATAGATCTGCACGGAGGACGACGGACACGCACCGGCGAGCCTTCGAGGAGCGGAGGCGTGCCGACGAGCGAGCGAGCGACCGAGGCTTCGGCGCCGGCGAGGTGGACAGCAGGAGAGGGTTAGGGTTGGATCGGGGGTTGGGACTATCTGAGGGGGGTGGAGGAGGCGCGGAGAGGTGGGCCATCGGGGAAGTAGAGCTCGCGGGCAGGCCGAGGAGGAGGCCACGTCCCCACCCGGAGTTGCGCTGTGGCCCATTTCACCCTCGGCCCAAGTTGTTGCGACATGTAGCCCGTTTTGCATCGGAACGGCACATGGAATCCAACTTGACAGCTCGATCCAATCCACCGGGCCGGCGTCACGAGCTAACGCCCAAAACTACGGCGTTTCTCGGGAGCGCGAGCAAAAGCACCGCTACCTCGAGACCACTCGACCGCATATGAGTGAGGACGAAGGAAGGATAGCTTAGGTGGGGAACAACCGTGAATGACTAGGACCGGACTGCGTGGCAAATATGTGTAGGCTGGAGATTCTATCCTATCTATCTCTTCTGCATTCTGGGCACACATTTTTTCCCCCTTCTGGATACACATTTTTATAGCTCGGTTTATGCTGTTTTGCTTGGTTGCGAGCTAAAATTATGCAGATATCGTGCAACGTAGCTTGGATAAGTTCACAAATCACAAGTACGTTGGCACGCCTGTTCTAGCGTGTTAAACGCCGCGTTTAAGCGTACGCACCTTTGCATTGGTTCCTCCTCACACGATGTACTAAGCCTCCCTAATCGAGCGTGTACGTCGGACATCCGATGCACGCGCAAAAGAGATGAGGGGGCTGCAATCCGCAGAATATATTTTCTGGTTAGGCTACTCCTAATGCACAGGTGCTTAGATGAGGTGCTAAATGCATGAAAGAGCTTAGCAATTAAACTCCCCAATACATAGGTGCTTAGCTTTTTGTAGCTAATCTTCCTTCATTTAATTGTTTAGCAACTAAACTCTCCAATGCATAGCTGCCACATAGGCATTTTGCATAGATCCACGTGCTTAACATCGTTTCTTCCTAGGGTCATCAAAGTGCTCTCTCTTCTCCTTAATTGCTTTGCCACGTCAGTTTTTCGCCTATGTAGCATTCTTAGTACCTATACACCGTGGAGCACTGGGAAAGACCTTAGGAAGATTTTGTATTTTTCGTGAACGAACAACGTAAGCGTCGCACATTTGATCGGATCCCAAGGCGCTTGGTGAGCCGGGGCTGGGTCCGTGCGTGGCGCGCGCGTCTCAAACGGCAGCAAGATCGGCAGGCGCGGGGCATGTGGAGCGCGCGGTTGGGTTGGGTTGGGGCGTAACAACGGTCGGGCGCCCGCCCAACGGAGCGTCACGCTCGGCTTAGCGCGCCGCGGGGCTGTCCGCTTGCCGGTGCCAAGGGCGCTCGTGACAACGGCCCTTGGTCACGCAGCGCGGGGTTGCCGAACCCAAGCGCCACTCTAGCATGGGCTTTTCCCGCTCGTAATCTCGGGACGGTCACACCTCACAAGCTACTAGGCGTGCGGTGCGGTTGGCCGTGCCGTGCTGCGGCGCGCCTGTGCTGTGGCACAAACGACGTCCCGCTCCTACCGCTGCCCGCCGCGCGGTTCGCAGGCTCGCAGCTCGATCTTTATCACTACGTGCTCGATCGCCTTGAGGTAGCAGCCAAATCGGTGCGTGCCGGTTAGTACTATATTAGTACTACTTCCGTAATTCTTTTTGAATTTTGGTATGGACAACTAAAATGAGGAAATCTCTGCTGAAATTCTGGAAACCATATGCACTCCAGCCTCCAACGTCTTCTTTTCCAGAAACTTCGCTATCTGGTGGTGCAGTGAATGAAAAAGGAAAAGAAGGATTGAGCGCTGCGCACCAAACATGGAACTAAACCGTATCCTCGCAGAGGATCCGGCGCCGCAGGTTCACCACCACTTCGATGTTCGAGCTGCGGCTTATTTAATCGGCTCCGCTCGGGGAGCGTGCCACAGCTTTGAACCTGGTTCTCTGTCGCCCATCCTGCGGCACCCCACACCACCCACAGTACAGAGCCGCAGCCGCCGGCGCCCACCCGTTCGTCTACACGTCCACACAGCTCCGCTCCGCCTCACGCCAGGAGAATCGAGCGCCGAGGATGGAGAAGGCTCTGACTAAGCTCAGCAGCTTCACCATCCCCCGGAAGGCCAAGCAGGAGCTCACCGCCATCGGTGGCGACATCTCGGTTAGTGCTGCTACCATTTGGTGTCAATTTTTCTTGTATTTATTGCATTTTCTGTTCTTGTGGGATTCGTGTTAGTAGGTCTGTTCTTGATGGGTTCTTTTGGTTCTTTATGAAAAAAATTCGACGCTTAAAATGGCGTTCTTGGTTTCCTGGTTCGTTTGCTTGTTTGTAGGGGATTTTACCTTTTTTTTTAGAGAGATTTTTTTTCTGTAATATGTAACATGGAGATGGATTTTTTTGCTCATTGCTGTGCTTATTGTCTTCATCATTTCCTGAGGCTGTTGTAGTTAAGATAATCTGGCTGCGACATTGGGAGTTTTATTTTTCCACATGTTGTTAGTGCTATGAACTCAATTTTGAGTCCTTGAAGCATCCATTTGCAGATCTTTCGCTTATATTCTTTTCTTTTAGGCTGGATTAGATTCGTTGCCTTTTTCACCAAGAGCAGCAAAAGTTCTTGCTTTCACCTATTTTATGCAACCTTTTTCTAGTGGAGTGATATATGAAAATCAATATTTGATTCGACTACACTTCTGCATTCTTTGTACTAATGCGGCACTTTTGAAGGCATTGTCAAGTTTTTATTAGTCCACTCTAGATCCAATTGGTTCAGTTTAGTATTCGCAAATCACACGGATAACCCAACTATTCTAATTTGCAGCGTCTTTCAAGCACTGTGGAGGAGAAGGCGAAATGGGTCTTCGAGAAGCTCAAAGGTATTGATTTTTCGGTTCCATAGTTTCCGTTCCATGGTTGGTTTGTGGCTCAGAAAACAACAGTTAATCTGAAGCTACATGATGAGACGGACTTTGATGTGCGTATGTTATGTTGTCTTGGCAACATCTTCAGTACAGTTGTCCATTGCTGTTAGTAACACAAATGCTGCTTTTCTTGCTGATGCGTAAAACCAAAGCAATGCAAGGAGAGCTTTCTTTAATATGATTGTATGCACTAGCTGCCTGGTTCCTAACCTTTCTTTATGATTTGGATCTGGCTTCCTGTAGTTCTAAGTACCCTTTTTGGTCTGCAAAGTAATACAGTGATGCTGATGCACATGGGGGCCAAACTGAAATGACCTTTCTTGCATTCTGCCATTGTCCTGCATTGGTTGGCATTGGGTCCAGTTTTTTGTTGACGCCATTATTCAACAGTTCCTATGAGGATTGTACAGGGGACTTGCTCACCTAACAGCTTGTTTTACTTGCAATCTTTGCCTTGATCCTCTTGAAGTCGTTGGCGGTATTAGCAAGGCTATGTTCAGCATGTCATGGGATTAGGGAGCGCTAACCAGCCGATCTGCCAGTCTGTAATGCATAACCTATTCTATACTTTCTTCTTCCAAGCAGCACCTATTCTGTACTCCTATGGGCAGTTGCGAAAAACTATTAGCATAATCAGTTCTGTAATCTGACTGCTCGCATGAAAACATTGCACATGAAAACAAAATAGATTCTTAAATAAAATACGAATGTTCTGAGTGAGCCTGCTTGCAAAGCAGATCCATTGGGAAGTTTTATGCCACTTATAGGCCATACTCAGTTGTATCTAAAAAAAAAGGATTACTCTGTGCTATCTTTCTTCTGATTCTGTTGAGGTATACATTACTCTGTGCTATCTTTCTTCTGATTCTGTTGAGGTTGTTCATTATTCATAGAAATTCTCCATATGAATTTTCCCACTTTGTTTGATTGCAATTCCGTGACAAGCTAAACACTTGAATGCTGTTCAAGTCTTTTATTACACGTAGTTTCTCCTTTACATTTCACTCAAAATTCTCCATAAATTTGAACTACCCTAAAGAACTCAAAACTGCTGCTTCCGAATTCTCTTTTGCGTATCAGTATGTTAGCAGTAATCTCATGCCATGGCTGGCTGTACCATTAGATCTATGCAAAGTAAATGTAGATGCTAATGAGTAACAAAGGAATGATTGTTACATAAATAACTACTGTATGGACTACTAAGAGACTGACCCCCATTTTTTCTTTTTCAGGCAAACCAAACAAGTCACTCTCTGATCTCCTGCGCGATTATAACCTCCCTCCGGGCCTCTTCCCTCGGAATATCATCTGCTATGAATACGATCAATCAAGCTCAAAGCTTGTGGTGCACCTGGCCAAGCCCTGCGAAGTGAGCTTCAAGGATTCCTCCATGATACGATACGCTCCTCGTGTCAAAGCGACTTTGTCCCGGGGTAAGCTCTCGGCAATTGAAGGCATGAAGACCAAGGTGGTGGTGTGGGTGAAGGTGACCAGCATAAACTTGGAGAGCTTCAGGTCTGACAAGGTGTGCTTCATAGCCGGCGTGAAGAAGCTGAGGCAGAAGGATGCTTATGAGATGCCCCGTGAAGCCGTCTCGGTCGAGGAGTTCTGAACATGATTTGATGATCCATCTTATCCGTAGTATCCATCATTCGTGCCATTTTTTTAGTCCCATGTGGTGTGTGATTCCTAAGGACATGTCGGTGATTGATGTGTTGCGGTTCAGCGTATCTGTATATTGGAAAACATGAAGAATTCGTTCTTCCTGCCGAAAGACACCCATGCATGTTCTCTGATCAGTCCTTCACATGTATGGTGGTGTCCCAGTAATGTGAACATTTAGCATGTGTTCTGGCTTTGCGTTGCTTGTTTTCTAGGGGACATGTGTTTCAGTGTTGTATAGTACTGCATGTGGTGGGCTGGTGGTTGAGAAGATGAGTTGCACGTCCTTCTGCCAAACTTACTGTTTCAGCAAAGCTTTGCGACATAGAATTATCCTGTTCGTAAACACTGGTTCCATAATCCCATTGGTGCTTAGGATCAACAAATTATCAGAGGCTGGTAGCTTCGATAACAATTGGATAACACTTCTACACTCTAGGTGATACCAAAAAATGTCCCAGAGAATAACTGCAGATGATACAGATAACCAAGAACTGTGCATTTGAGATAACCAAGTTCTCTCTGCTTGTAAAACTTGACTTCAGCATACATTGGCATGGCCGAAATAGACCCATAATTAGAATACAAGTACCTGAGAAGACCTTTGCACCGTACAAAGTAGATCATGTTTGCTGAAATCATTATGTGCAAAATGATTTTCAAAATATTAGTGCACTTTACCCTAGCAGCTATATATGAACTGATCAGTAAATCATGAGCTAACCATGTCCACGTTGAAGAGAATCAAACTAGGAGTACTATATCCGTGAGTCTGAACTTGACCATGCCCAATTTTGAAGAGAATCATACTCATATTGGAGTAAAATATAAACATCTGGGAAAAGAACAGTGACAAATATCTGCATTTATTTTGTTCTATTCTGGCAGACTGCCAAAGTATTAGGAGAATGTTGTGATAGTAGAAAACACATGACTATCAACAACCAGACGAAATAAACTACAGAATTAAGTATGGTTATAAAAAGATACCCAACATAATTCTACCACAACTCACCTGCAGACAGGATAATGAAGATAATGCAACTGTATTATGATGTGAACCGCAAGAATGACTAGAAAATATGGTGCATTATCAGAAATTGCCAATTATATAGCTGACTTCTTTATATAGATGAATCGGCAGGTTACCTGGAACAAGACCCAGGCTGAGACAGCCAGTTGCAGCAATAATTATCGAGTTACTTCTGGTTTTTAGAGCTCTCCATTTAGGATCCTAATTCCTATCCAGTGAAGTTGCTTCTGCAGTTTACTATTATTTCTGCTGACTAATGAGAAGCTTTCTTATGTACTGAGAGTAAATTATTACATGGTGAATGAACAAATTCATTTTTGAACAAAGCTACAAGTCCACAAACCTAATTGAATTCTTCTTTTATCAGCACTGCGTTGCTAGTTCTTTTCATCTGAAGAAAAAAATAAAAGAATATTATGAACAAATAATAGAGGCAAACCATAGCCCTCACCCCATCCAAAAAGGGAGGGACCATCGAGAAGCAATTAATTTACAGATATTATACATCCATAATCATGAGAAACGTTAAGTCACACAAGCAAATTTCATTGAGCAATGAAATCCATCAGCAGCAGTATATTGTTAAGCACATAACCAACCACCCATATAAAGCATAACGGACCTGTAAGGTATCTGGGCAAGCACACATGAGTACAGCATTAATAGAAATTCCCACAGAGGCATCAACTCTAATCAGTACCCCATATGATCCAAGAACAGGAACTCAGTAATTCTTCATGAGCCCTAAGCCCAGGTTCATGTAATTCCCAAAGCCACCTTCTGATTCCTCCTAGCCAGCATTTTGACCTCCCTCAGATTCAACGTCTGCATCACCAAAGCGATTACCAGAAGCCACATATCCACTACCAGGCTTCTTCTATTACTCATCTTTCATAGGAGCATGTTTTGCTGTTGCAGACTGGGATTCTCTCAGTGGTTTCGCTGTTTCAGGCAGAAGGTGTCCGACACCGTCATCATTAGTGTCCGTCATGGAAGCCTTTGATGAAGATTGAAACTGGTACAGGTGGCCTCAGCATCACTCGCTAGGCCACTGAGCAATAGAGAGATGCCTAAAATTACCATCAGTTGACACAGATGCTCCCAAACTACCATCATATGGTAATGATGCTAAAAATACAAGGAAAGAGTCAGCGAGTTTATCTAAAAGATAAGAGGCAATAGGCATCACCGGAACAGTTAGATGCACATAACAACAATAGTTCAACCTATAACAAAAGCGATTTTGTAAGGCTAGGTGAAAACACTTGCTTAAAGAAACAATGAGTATCTCTTTAACTGAACCAGCAAACCGTGACACAAACCCAAATTTGTTATGATTGTCATATATGGCATCTCTGTTTCAGATTCAGCTTAAGTAACAGTCCAGCTCAGTAGCATCTTTACAGCACTGCAGGTGTTCAGTATAATAAGATAGATCACCAGCATAGCTACATGCATACAATAGACACTAATCAAAACAAGAACTCTTCAGCAAAAGCATCAAGGTATATTCAACACCTCATTTATTATAACATTACAATACTTATTACAAGTCAGAGCTAGTACACAACATGGACAACACAAGTTTATCCATCCAATCTTTTATTCTTCTGAAATCGCAAGTAGCACCTTCGGCATTCATGTTACATTGTACAGACAACATAAGCAATACAGTTTTATTGGAATCTAGGATGGAAATCATAGGAAATTGCACAACATACAGACATTAACCAAGATGAGGGAACATACAGACATTAACCAAGATGAGGGACTAACCAAACACATAGTCCTTCATCAATCATGACATATCAAAGATCAGCTACAAATCAACGCTTCTTCAAGAATCCCTCTGCAAGTTTCAAGTAGTCCTCCATACCACCCCCACTTCCCCCCTCCCCGTCTTGCTTCTTCATGAAACCCTGTGCAAGTTTCATGTAGTCTCCAATGCCACCGCCCTCCGACTCATCCTTTCGGCTCTCATGGCGGCCACCATGCTTCTTCTTGCTATCCTCTTCATTTTCCTCCTTACCATAACCCCCTCCTCCATGGCCACTAGTCTTCTTGTACCCCTCCTCTTCCTCGTACCTTCCTCCTGAGTGCCCACTAGGCTTCTTCTTGTAGTCCTCTTCGTCATACCTTCCTCCACTAGGCTTCTTGTACTCATCATCTTCCTCATACCTCCCCCCACCATGGCTGCCAGTTGGCTTCTTCTTGTATTCATCTTCGTATCTTCCTCCACCACCTCCATATCCACCAGCACTAGGCTTCTTCTTATACTCATCTTCGTCCTCGTACCTTGCCCCGCCATAACCACCCCCACTAGGCTTCTTTCTATACTCATCTTCTTCATACCTTCCTCCACCATAGCCACCACCACCACCACTAGGAGGCCTCTTGTAGTCATCTTCTTGTTCATACCTTCCCCCACCATAGCCACCACTGCTAGGCTTCTTCTTGTACTCATCTTCTCCCTCATACCTCCCTCCTCCATAGCCACCACCAGTGGTAGGCTTCTTCCTGTGCTCCTCTTCCTCCTCATACCTTCCACCTCCATAGCCACTACCACCACTAGGCTTCTTCCTGTACTCATCCTCCTCCTCATACGTCCCACCACCACTGGGCTTCTTCTTGTACTCATCCTCTTCCTTGTACCTGCCCCCTCCATGGCTCCCACCTGAACCCCCATGACCACCAGGCTGATGCTTGCCGCCTCCGCTGGCCCCCTCCTTGCCTCCGTACTTGTGGAGGTACTCCTCGGCCTTCTCGAGATAGCCGCCCACGGGCTTGCCCTCGAGCTTGCCGTACAGGGAGGCCGCGTGGAGGAGGTCGGCGGCGGCCTCGGCGGTGCGGTCCTTGTCGACCTTCTCCAGGTTGTGGTCCTGGAGTGCTGCCTTGGCCGCCTCCGCCAAGAGCTTGGCGCTCGAGGCCAGGTCGCCGCTGCCCCCGCCGGACGGGCGGTGCTGCGGCGGCGGTCGGCGGCGGCCGGAGTCGTCGTCGCCGTCGTAGGAGGCCATTCGGGTCGGATCTGGAGAGGGAAAGATGAACCGAGCAGAGAGAGAGAGACGGGTCGGATCAACACGACACACCGACACGGGATATTTCGTGATCGTGAGACACACCACCACTTTGAAGCTCGTCTAAAACGTCCGACGTAGGGACCTTTCGTTTGTGCCACGTACAACATGCAGAGCAAGTAAGATGGTCAAAATTGGTGTTCAGGTTTCGACAAGTTTTGCTCGAAAGGTGAAGTACAAAATCAAATAAAACATAAAAAATTTGGCATCACATCGAACTACAAATAAAATTTAGTTAAAGCAACCAAAGTTTGAAAATTTAGATGGACCGTATGGATGCTTTAGAAGTTGATGGCTAAAACCCGATCTAAGTCCCTTCAGAGGTGGACTCACCATTTGACCTAAGTACGTAAGTAAAAGTCTTTCTAATTCACATGATTCAAAAAATATAGAAATAAAAAAAATATGTTACTATAATAATAATGCCATTTATCGTAGAAGTTGGCACTAAGAATAGTCATTGAGTATATGAATTTTTTCACGAGGTTATACGGTGGACATTTTTCTTAGAAATATTCTACTCCAGTTTCTAATCCTAAAAATCAGAGATTCGTTATCTTTTACTTTTGCTCATATCTTTGAACGAAGTATTTTATAATAAATTAAGCCATGTGCATCTTCAGAAGAGACCGAAAGAATAAGCTTTTTCATTGTAAAAAAAAACTTAGACTGGTGAAGGACTCGAGGAACGAGGAGGAGTAATCACTCGCCCCAAAAGATCATAGGTAATCCCGCCAGATCAGCCCATCGTTAGTGGCTCACAAGAGAACAGGTCGGCACCCATCCTTTCCGCCCGCAATCTCACTCCAACTCTCCGACCCAACCAGCATAGCTCAGCTCATCCATCCATCCTGCCACTCGCAGCCTCCAGCACGAGCAAGAAACCTAAAGCAGGTGAGGCAGCCAGGCCATACCATGCTTGGCCTCCGCGTCCTCTGCGGCGCGCCACCGGCCACCGCAGCACCGCCGCCGAATGGGCGCTGCGGCGCCGCCACGGCGCCGGAGAAGACCGGCCGGGTGTCCCAGCTGGCCATCCCCGCGGCCGTCTCGCTCTCGCTCGTCCTCTGGTCCAGCCCAGGTACAACGCAAATACGGAATACATGTCCTGAAAAACCGTGCAGGAATCGGAGTTGCATACGGCATTCGATGAGCATGTATATAATCACACGTATTTCCGCTGACAATGACGAGCACCATTTACTGCAGTGAACGCCGGCATTCTGTCAGGGTCCACCGGGTTGGAATCGGTTCCAGGCCCCGTGATGCCCCGGCTCGAGTTCTTGGAGAAATGGAATGGTTAGCTCAACTAGTTGCTCTGCAATATATACCATCCTCTCATCGTTGCTTGTGTTGGGGGCTGAGAATCCGCTGATCAAAACCTTTTTTTCTCTTCCCTTTGCGCTCTCAAGCGGAGAACCAGAAGAAGTACGCCGAGTTTGATTCGAGGTTCAAGTCTTCCAAGGTGCTCAAGGAGCTGCTGGAGAAGTCCAAGCAGAACAAGGAGAAGTACGTACTCTCTTTTGAAATTAAGCTCTATGTTGTTTTTATTCGGATGGCTTTCATTCCATGTTCTTGTGATGGATCTCTTGAGAATAAAATTTCAGGAACGAGAGGCAGATTCAGGATAAGTACTGCCTGCGGGGCGCCGAGTGGGGTGTCGGAGACTGCTCGACGGCGGGGATGACGGACCAGGAGAGGGAGGATTTCATTTCAGAGCTCAAGAAAAGAACCGGAGGGGAATGAATAGACCATCTTATTATTCACTAGCGATACAAGTTCAGCCACTACATATCTTCTTGCCACACCAGGATGTATTGTCCCGAGCATGCCATTTTACTCGTAGTAGCCTAGTTACTAGACAGACATTGGGTTGAGGGGGGAACGAAACACTTGACAAGTACACAATTTGGTTCATAATTTCAGATTATTTCAAGAGTTCACTAGAGAATCGGAAGAGACAGCATCTTCTCAGCGAGGGTGTAAACGTGTAGTGACTTCTTGTATATCAGTAGCAAATTATCAATGATACTCCATGCCAAATTTGAAATTACCCTGTTGTTCTTGAACTGCACGTGTTTATACTTTTTCGTTGAAATAAAGCGTTTATACTTCATACACACTTATTGTTATATCAGTCTTCCTATAATCAACGGGCAGAAAGGCAGTCACAGATACGGCACCGGTCGTGTGCAGTTCTGATAATAGCCTTAGGATGGATACACAACTCGTTGAAATCAAACTATATTCAATCCGTTCCAAGTTCGAAGTACATTTTGGCCAAAGAAAAACCCGTTTCCTGAGCAATTGGATGCTGATTTTATCATCAAAGATTGGTATTGTTTTTGTACTCAGACAACTTTATTAACTCATATAATTCACATGGTCCATAAGGAAGGGGGTGGGGGGTAGAGTGGGGATAAATCTGGTGGCTCGTCCAACCAAACACCGGGAGGATCAAAATGCACCCTACTAGCAAGCTCATGGGTGTTTGGTTAGATTTCCAACCAAACGGTCAGCTTATCAGCAGCTTTTGCCAACGGTAGCTGTGGGCTTTACAGTGCAAATTCAGCTGTTTGGAAAAGTTACATTCTGCTAGCTTTTCGCAATATGCTGAAGTTTCAGTGCTCAATTTCCAAAATGTTGTAGATGATTTGGATCAACCAAAAGCTATATGTTCACTTTCCCACAGCCACATCAGCTTTTCTAGACAGCCAGCCAACAGCAGTTTTATCAACAGCCACAGCCCAACCAAACAGGCCCTAAATCCTTCAGGATCCCCCCCATCTGTCCTGATAGAAATTGATTGCATCGTATTGCCCAACACTAAGATAAGCAGACAACATTCTCCTATACCAAATTGAATGGCACAGAAATAAAATCATCACTGAAAACACATCCGAAACTTTAGTAGATCAAACCATTGATCAATTTTTTACTCATTAGCCAGAGAGTATTTCGGATGATTGTATTCCTGAAGCTAGATTTAGAACTGCAAGAATTTGCTGTCAAGCATCCTCTTAAATCCTAATACATCTAATAAGAAAAGTTTTTCGTATGTAAAGTAATGATTACATGATCTTGCTTCTACCTATTGTCACGAGTTCATTAGCTTTCAGCTACAGAGGTCCAGGCAATAATAGTAGAATCCAATAATTTCCCAGACTTATCTTTGATATTCAGGAGAAGCCGGTTCCCCCTCCATTCGGTCCAATATTGTCATATTTGATGCACATATACAGAGGGCTGGCAATCTCAGTTAACCCTTGATCATATCTTTTGGGTCGATTTTCCATGGAAATATTCTGATGGGTTTATTCAGAAGGTGATGCTGCTTTGATTTTAGGAAGGGACCATGATAAACAGTGACCCATAAAACAAATTGCAATGACTGACGCACCTTTCGATGGAACTAAATATTGGTGAGGCATCTCAAGCATTCAAACATCAGCTGCTTACCAGTAAAACAACCTGCACATGACCGGTTGTCTTTGGATGGAAGTAAATATTGATGAGGCAACTCAAAGCATCCGAAACCAGCTGCTTACCAGCTAAAGCACGTGCACTTTATGGGCACCAGATGGTCCAACCAATGCACTCATGTAAGACATGATCACAAGCACCAGATCTAAATGGTGCATGGGTTCAGTGCCACTACCAAGCCATCGTGTTACAACTTCAACTACCTTGAAAGGGAAAAGAAAACATAAGCTTCAGCTTGGTGACAACAAATGCTGCTAAATACTGACAAAGGTAACAATCAAGAAAGCAATCCACAGAAGCAAACAGCATAAAATGCACACAAAGTTTTAAGAATAGAACCAATATGTATTATAATTATCAGAATACTACTAGTACGAATTACGAAACAAAGGGTAGTGATATCGATTATGTTCTCTTTTGATATACCAAAGAGGGTTAGCCAACAATAATTTGATGGGTGATCAAACAGATAATAGGTACCCATAGATATCTGATGGTGTTTTGTTCTGGGGGAAATTTCCACTAGATGGGCGTTAGTGCCCTTAGCTCAGCTCTCCCTAGGCTCCACTCGTTCACAATTAATGAAAACACTTCCGTTAAAACGGCCTTGGAATGCACGGATGTCCTTGACCTCTTTCACCTGCCGCTTTCCAATCAAGCCTTTGATGAGTTGCACGACCTCAGGCAGATCATGCAACATACGGTTCTCAGCAACAAGGATAATGATAGGTGGACTTATGTTTGGGGAAATGCCTCCTACTCCTCAGCACGTTTCTACAAATAGGCGTTTCAGAATGTTCAAGCAACCCCCCACACCCAATGGATTTGGACTTGCAAGTGCACCCTGAAGCTAAGTGCCTTTGCATGCTCCTTCAGCAAAGCTTGTGAACAGGGGCGGCGCTGTGTCCTCTACAACAGGGGCGGCACTTTAGAAACTTGGGATCATCTTTCTTCTATTGCTACTTCAGCAAAGCTTGTTGGCACGTCCTAAACATCCAATGGCAGCAGAATTTGGATCTGGAGCAAAAAATCCAATCAAGAAAAACTAGTTTCCCGCACCTGTTCTTCATGGAAGCCTTCATCACTGCGGCCTGGCCCATTTGGAAATAGGGAAATGCTAAGATCTTTGACAATATTCCCCTAGCGTAGATTCTTGGAAACACCTATTCTGCAGGGAGCTTTATCTTATTTCTTTCCGTTTTAGAGAGGAGTCATAGCTGGCTTATTTCTATTTCTGAGCCCACTTAGCATGTAATCGCTCCTAGCTTGTACATTCCCCTCCCCACCCCTTTAAATATTTCCCTATATCAATAATATATACTGCCTGGGCCTCTCCTACAGTTTTTCTTCAAAAAGACTTCACTTCACTCTGTAGATCCTGACATGTAAACAACCAAACATTTGGCATGTTCTGACATATGCAAGATATTATAAATGAGAACACATTAATACTATTGACATACTGCTGGTGTGTTATCACCACCATTGCCACAATTGGTGTGACAAAGCCACAAAGGTGTAAGCATGAACTGTAAGGATAAACTGAAGAATGAGAGTTAAATGAGCTTCCTTTAGGAAAAAAAAAGAGTTAAATTAGCTATTTGCAAAAAATATTATTTCTTGAGTCTTGATTAACATGAAGCAGATTATCTCTTCAATACCTGCTTTCCCTATCTCATTTGTGCATGGCTGTATGCTCATGCGCCAGTGGTTTCAACACATGAGAAAGTAACATATTTGAATTTTTCAGCAGTCCTTCACTTTTTGTCAATTTTAGCTAGCATGGCAATAGCAATTACTATTGTGTGTTACTCCGATGATGCATAAGGAAATAGCCACAAATTTCTTTTCACAGGGAAAATGAAGTTCATTATACATATAAGGAATTGGTTTGTTTAACACTTAACTGCTCATACTTAAAACAGCAAAAATAGAAACAGTGATCAAACAAAGGAGACAAGCAGGGAGTATTACCTGCGACGCTGAGGTGAGGATGGTTGATCAGGAGATGAATGAGAGGAACCAACCCTAAATGCAGTATGTCTTTGCCCATAAAAGCCATTCGCCATTACTTGGCGAGTGGCCTGTGGTGGATCACCACCATCCGCTATAGGGATTGGACCCAGTGAGCCAAATTCAAGTGGTTCAGAGGAAGAACAATGATTTGCACCTGGTTCGTATGGGTACACCATGAAATATGGTGGAGCCGAAGGACCAACACCATTTGGAGCTGTATATGGTAATGAATAAACCCCATGCGTCATGTTTCCTGGTTTGCGAATCGAGTTTGTGGATCCAAAAGATTGGCCCTGTACAAGATATTGATCACCTGCCTCATGCCTGTATGATTCATTTCTATAGGATCGCCGCTGCCTATCAAACTGACTTTCATCTGTTCTCTGTCTATCATACCTCAAGCCAGACCTCTCTGAATGGCTACGTCCATAGCTGCGGCCTGGATTTCGTTGTTTTGAGTTTATCCAACTTCCTTCTTTCTCACTATTGTCACCCTTGTCACTATTATAACTTCCTCTGTTGTTTCTTGAACTTGAGTGTCGGTCTCGGTCCCTAAATGGAACCTTCTGAGAATGAAATGAACATAATTGACAGCTTAGTATTGTCCAGTTCAGATACTATCGTGTTCATAAAGCATTGCCTAATAAACTTTATTTCTTACGGGGAAAAAAAACTAATAAATTATGTTGCACTTGAGCCATAAGTGGTAGGCATAGAGCTACCAAAGAAAAACCTACAAATTCCATCACCCAGAATATCTTAAGTTCAGCCATGAAATAAGCTCGAGTTTTCTTCATGCAGCAACTGATGAGTCAGATGACTAGTCATACTCCAGTTAGCTGAGTCTCCATCCTCACCAATGAACCATAGTACTAACATCCTATTTAGTACATGTAGAATATTGAAATGATTCCTATTTTATCTTAGTGATGAGCGATGACAAAATTCCCCCACCGCTAGTGTCATTATCAGACTATCCATTCCCACACAGTTGTTGTACTGTGGTCTCATGTTCTCGGTGGGTAATGTTTCAGGATGATTAGAACAATGCCAAGTACAACAAAAAGTTGCTTAGTAGAGCAGAACCAGATCAATGATAGATTGCAAAGTAGAGCAGAACCAGAACAATGACTATTTTTTATGGATTCATTGGAAAACTTTCAAGTAGATGATTCCAGTCAAGTTTATCTAGGTGCATCCTCTTTCTAGCACTGGAGAACACCAAAAACTTTAGTTTTGACGGTTTGAAGAGAAAACCAGCTGATTAGAGCCATGTTTGACTGAATACTGACTTCACAATAATATACATCAACTTGGGACATTAAAACCAACCACTACTACTACCAGACCATATTTCACCAGTTACCAATAAGCATCCTGAAACCAGCCACTTGGTAGAAGATGGTTCACTCTGCCTGTTTCTAGGGCCCAAGCTCTTGGAGATTCATGACGAGCTGAAGGATATCTTCTCTTGAATATGGCAGGAAAACTCAGTTGTTTAACTGTACTATGTAGCAAATTTATCCAACAAAAATATGAACTGTTATAATCTCACAACAGGGTCCATCAAATGCATGGATGAAGACCGGCTGTTTACATTTCCCTGACTCATAAGTATTTCTCAGCATCTATGCCAATAGGGAGCCTCCAATCTCAACAATCTTTACTTTCTATTAGATCTGGATCCTACCACAATTTCAAGGGAAGCTGAACAGACTTTTTTCTTTTTGACGATAACGACATAGCCTTTTCCACTAGATTGTTAGAGTAATAAAATGCAGCTGGTTACAAACTTATAGCCTATGAGGCTATAACATCTGTTTCACAAGCTCGAACCTGTGCTACTGCAGTTCAGAAAGCTGAGATTGACCAAACTATATTGCTAAAGCTGGTATTTTTTAAGTTAACCTCGTATTAGAATTGTAATAGAATAAAAGATCAAGCTTGTCCTTTTTTTTATTTTTAAATATCAAGAGTAAACATGATATCTATGCAATAAGATAAGACAGCGAAACAATTTATTAGGGTCTTACAGGATTTGGCAAGTAGGTTCCCGTTCCACCACGGTATCTGGGTGCATGCTCTCTATAGTGCTGGGGAACACCAGTAGCTCTTTCAGAAGCATGTTGTAGAGGCATCACAGGAAATACTCGTTGGCCAGGGCCCACCATCGGAGTCCAGTTGACATTTGGTGAAGCTGGTCTTCCAGTTCCATCCCATGGAACATGGTCCTGCAAGTACACTGGAGGCACTGGAAAAGGGTATAATGCAGGGCCCAGGGGGCTTGCATCTTGGCATAATCGTCCATATTGTAAATTATGCCAATGGCTGACAAAATCACTGTTCAAGATGTCAGGCTTGTGCTCATCAGATGGATCAGCTACAGTACTGGATGATGCTGTTGAGGTAGTGTTGGTATCAAGTTGGTGAACATCATTGAGTGAACTAAAATTATGAATGGCAACATTGACAGGAAACTGATCAATTCCTTCATTTCTCTCAAACTGTGGAACAGATCCATCACTATTCCCAGGAACAAATGGGAGCACAACAAAAGGGACCGGTGGACCTGTTGGGACAAAAGTCAGTCCAGATTTGTCAGCTTCCCTTTGTTGAGGGGAGCCAATAAGAAAAGGTGCAAACATTGGATTAGGCATGCCAATCTGTGATGCATCAAAATCATTTGGTACTTGACTAGTTCTTGATGGTTCCGAGAAAGAGCCAGACCCTGTTATTATGTCAGAAGCTTCATTTCTAATGATTGGTATTACAACCCCATTCCTGGCGCCTTTATCAACTTCTGTTGGCAGACGCTCGGTAGTATTTCCTGTCTGCCAACCAGTCTTACTTATTGTAAGTGTGGTTGTGGCAGGTGCTGCAAAAGCAGGCCTTTTTCCCCGTTTGTCCTTTGGTGCTCTTGATGTCTTTCTAGCTCTTTCGTCCCATGAACTCTCTGACAGAGCTTTGCTTTTGGAAGAACTGGATTGTGAAAAAGGAATTCTCACATTTCCACTACTCATGGAGACATTTATACTGGCTTCTCTAATTATTTGATTTTGAAACATGTTGGTATAGTTTTCTTTTACCACTCCATTATCCTGAACAGTATATTCCGTCTGCCTTTCCAAGGGGGCCCCAGATACACCATTAGGTGAAGAGAAACCGTTCTTGCCATCAAAATGATGCACCTGTGGGACCCTTCCTTCACGATTAAAATTTCTAGACAATCGAACACCATGAGACCGATCGTTGCCATCATCAAGATTTGAATCTGATGTAATAGTTTTTTCACACTCATTACCATCCTCAGTGTTTGGTGCAAAAGTAGGGCTGTGAGCATAATGGGTCAAACGTGGTGGAACAAATCCTTGGAGGAACTGCATATTGTGCAACCATGGACTCCCAATTAAGCTAGTTGGTGGAATCCCGGCGAAATGTTTATGAGGAAACGCTGTCGGAGACAGTAATGGCAAAGATGCTACAGACAGATGAGAAGGTATTTGCATTGGCAATTGAACCTGTCCATTGAAGCCCAACTTTGCTGATGCCATTAGATTAACTAGAACCTGTTCCTCATGCTGCATCTCCAAAGCCTCAGAAACAGAAGGAAGTTCTTCATTTATCATGAAACCATTATCTTCGTGATAGCTGCTCGAAACACTATTTGAGTCAGAAGCTGCTTTTGCACTAGGGTGAGATGAACTGTTCATGGAAGACAATGACTCATCCTGTGATGACTTGGTGCTGTGGTTGCTAGACACTTCTGGAACCAAGTTATTTCTTCTGCTACCGTAATCATTCTTCAAAGATTTTTCCATTTCAACCACTCTAGTTCGCCTACCACGAGAATATCCTTCAACAGAAGGGTCTGTCAGTTCAGGACTAGACCGGGTTCTTGCAAATGGAGACCTGTTTTGCCCATTTCCGCCATTGACAAAGAGAGCATTTGGCATTCTCCTGTTCCTTTCACTTTGCGTCGATCCATCAGACCTGTTTCTTTCAAGCTGTTCAGAGACCTTGGTGTTGGATTGTGTCACATAAACATTTTGGTGTTGTGCATGAGAAACAGCAGGATTAACTGTCCTTGGTGAATTTCGAGAGTGTACATCATTTCTCTGAGGTGGCTGAGAAATAGGTTCAGGATAACTATGAGAACCTTCAGTGAGATTTTCCTGATTAGCACGAAGTTTAGGATTTTCAACCTTATTCTTGGGCGTTGTTGCACTTCGGTGACTGTTTGACACTTCATCAGGGACAACCTTCAGAGCATGTTCAGGAACCAGATTTGGTGTAGGCGCATCAGGACGATTGTCACTCCCATGTCTTATCAATGTATTTGTAAAGAATTGATTTACTCCGGCAATTAGATCTCCTCTTGGACACTCGAGTAACTTTGCCAGATTTTTCGCCCCAAAAGAAAAGGCACTGCGTATTCTAAAGAAATTGCCTGAAAAAAACATCAGCTAATCAACACAACATATTGATGTGCTGTCGTCATTCTTGCAGAAATGAAACTTCTCTGCGAACACAGCCAAAATACGATATACAATAAACAGTATTAAGAGGCTGAATCAATCACAAAATGAGCACAAAGACAAGATATTGAAGAGCGTACAGACGGGAGAAGTATGATAACACAAATAATTTATTATGATTTTGAATTGTTAAACAATCAAAATAAGATGGATAGCCTCTCTTAATCAACCACATATTTTGGAAGCCAACACCTGTAACAATGAATAAAAGTAGTACAACCACAATTATTGCATTACTCTTAAGGCGGTTCTATTCTAGGTCTAGTACCAAGAGTAGCAGACTTAAGTCCACTACTATCAGTAGTACTATGGAAGGGTGGCAAATGCAATTCAAGATAGCAATTGTTAACATTAGCCGGTGACAAACTGATAAGATAATGTGCAGAGTGGCAGTTGAGGGCATATTTGGATCTCTTACCAACAGGATAAGAATTTTTTTCAGCAATATCTATAATGAGGGATGTTTGGTACTTCGAAATGCTGTCACTCACTACTCCATTAAAATTTTTATATCACATGATGAGTCTTGTTAGCACAGCAAAAAGGTGAGTTTCACGAATTGCAACAAAAATACCAAATATATTGCTTCAGCATCATACTCCCAAAAGCCAGTATTTTGTTTGAGAAGCAGTCATCTGGCATAGGTACACCAGGATTGGCCGCAATGGCCTAGTTTAGCAATTATAGCTAGAGCAACAACACTTTAGAACATGTGCACAGATGGGCAATTCTTATTGCCAGCATACAATGGTGAGCTTCCATCAGTTGAAAAATTGGAACATGTTATGCAGATAACAGTTATGCAGAGTTGTTACCAAATGAATCATTTTACTATTAGAAAATGCTTGGTAAACTAGCAGCTGAACATATCAAAATATCAAAAGAGAATTTCTTTTGCATGCTTATAATCAAAGAGCTGACATGTCAGGGGATTAAATAGTAATGCGTACAATATGGTTATCTAGACTTACACAATATCTTTAACTCAAACACAAGGATAGCATCCATAGTATGACTACAGGAATAGGCAAAACCACTGAACATGAACTCTGGTCAACTCATATGCTTCATTTAGACACTTTCAGGTAGGTTGATAGTATACCTTTACTGACACTTCTTCCAAGGTTATTATTTGTTCGTAAGGGATCAATAACATTGAAGTGCTTTGAAACAAATGGTTGACCCTGGCTCTCCTGGGTGCGAGGTGTAACTCCATACACATGACTGCAATCATCCAGGAAAGACTTGCTCAGCAACAATTCACCAGTGTCCATCCGCGGGGGTTCCGCTGCATGACATACAATAATTATCATAATCACCATGTTCCAATTAACTATTGAAAGAGCAGTAAACTAAGCAACATATATTAGATTACCAGTCATATCTGGAAGTGAACTTATAGGAACTGGGCCCCACAAGCTCAAACAAAATTTCTCCCAATCAAAGTTGCTAAAAAATTCTAAGAAACGGTATAATACCTGCAAATGCAAAAAGTAACAAATAAGCACTGTGTTAATGTCAAGATGGTAAAATGCAAGAGAGAAAAGTTACCTCAAGTGGTCCAGTAAAACAATTGTTGAACACATGAAAAATGTACAGAACCAGGGTCTCCAATGCGTAAGTAGATATAAGACCATGGTGAGCTCCTAGAATACGACTCTCGTAGAAACACCATGCCTTTATCAATATGATACTCCGCTTGAATAAATGGTTTTGATTGATCAAGTTGTCAATCTAATAAAACGTAGATTCATTAGAAGCAAGTATAGACACAAAAATCAAGTAGCTTTGATCCTGGTACCTATATGCAATAAGCATAGCCATAAAGTCAACACTATACACTTGATAGCATTAACTACTACGGTGCAGACAGATTCAGTTGGATTTGAACAAGAGATCGCACCTCTTCAAGGAAACAAAGTGTACACAATCCACCAACTTGATTAAATGAGATATCAACAACAATGTTGTCCACAAGACACTTGATAAGCTTTACCTGTGCATGATTCACGAAATATATGAGAATGGTACAAAATGGGTGATTGGATGAAGGCAACATGATATAGGTGACAAATCATAAATCATTAAACAAATAGAAGAATGCGTTTCCGTGTTCTGAGAACTAGAAGGACACTAGATCCACCTGAATGTTTGCACTGGACATAATAGGTTAGCACATCTTACAGTAGCAAGTAGCTTAACTTTCCAGTTTCCGGCTGAATGTTTGCACTGGGACGTAATAGGTTAACAAATCTTACAGTAGCATGTGGCCTAACCTCAGATCACATATCACTTTAGATGGGTTGTGTAAGGGTACGAGAGTATCTTCTGATGCAAACAGAATATGCACAAAAATGTGTAAATCCCCAGAATTTCAGGGAAAGAAAAGAGAGTGCATATGAATAAACTGAACTATCACTTTAGACGGGTTGTGTTATGTTCTGCTCTACTTCGATCCTTGTGGCACAAAACAAAATACAGCAAGGAAGTTCAATTAGTAATTTCAACATAGAGATCCGTGCACACAAACTTGTTAATTCAACACTACTCTATGTATATAGTTAACACAGCAGAACCATGTAAATATGAAGAAAAAATAAACTACAGAATTCTGTCATGTTTAACTTGTTATAGAGAGAAAAGACTACCTCTGCCTGAATGTACTGAACTTCTTTTACACAAAATTCAGCATTTTCACTTTTCTCTTCATGCTCCAAAGCATCCCGAACCAGATTTGCCCAGGTATCCTTTAGTTCTTCACTATTACTAAAAGCAGTGACATCAATGTCACCATCAGGTAAGTAAGTCTTGAGGGGGACTGACCCAAAAGTAAAAACCTGAAGAAAAGGGGAGAGAGAGAGAGAGATCAAGCACATAAAATCAGCAGATAAAGTATATTTAAAAATGCAAAAAACGACCAGGAAAGTTCCAAGATGTTAGTGCAAAAGCGCCATACATGTAAGAAAGACAAACAATGAAACATGTCTATTTCCATTTTGCAAGAAACGAGGAATTACATCAGCACTCCCAATGTAACTACTACAAAATACAAATGCTCATTCCATCAGGTGTGCCAGTAAGTGGGACAACCACATGGCTATTGAACTATAACTACAAAATAGGATTTCTCAAAATCTTCCGAGTAAGACATTCCGGTTTTTCATATCATCTCATCAGAATATGGTCAATGTTGTAGTTCCATAAGGCTTCATTAACATGGTATGTGCTAGTCTGCTGCTTCCCTGGGAAATGATTACATTGGAATACAGTTCAATAATGCACTACCAAAGATCTCAAAACTGTACTCTTATCCAAAAACACAGATCAATTCTTACGAATCATCTCCAGTGGATCAGAACTCGAGGCTTGTAAACAGGTTAGGTAAGAGTAGAACAATAAACAAGTTATTGAGTAGCAATAAGATTCCCTCATGTTCTTCGGTGTGAGTAATCAGCGGAAGCACTTTTGAACTTTCAAACAACACAGCACGACTGCTCAATAACGCACCATTTTTCTGCGCAAGTAATTAGTATAATCAGCTTTGCTGCTCAGACACGCGGTTTTTTAAGAGAAACAAGGTATCAGTTATGATCCATTGCACATCCCTCCCAGTGCCATTAGTCTGCTCAATTCCACAATAGCGACCTTATTTAACAAGCCATACTCCAATGCCAGAAGCAAACTACACATAAACAACATTCCTAACTCCACGCCTACGAATGCACACCAGATGACCAGAGAGAGACTGCAAGCCACCGATCTCTATTACTAGCGGAAGCAATCTCCACTTGTAGCCATTGCATACCTGGCAGGAGAGGCAGTTCATGATGAGGCGCCGCACGTAGTTGTAGACGGCATGCCTCCGTCCCTCGGAGTACGCGTTGGGCTGGATGCGCGCGATCAGCTCGGCGGTCCGGGTCTCCGCGACGGCCCACCTCTCGGGGTCGACCCGCCTCGTCACCCCCGCCGACGCAGTGGGCAGGAGCCCATTGGGCACCATCGCCATGCGAGCGCCAACCAATGCGGCGCGCCGGGCCGAGCCAGAACCCTACCTCCCGGCACAACGGCGGCCGACCGCGAAACCCGCAGCAGCTGCTGCCGGCGGCGGACCGGAGCAGCCGCCTTCAGCGCGAATCGAGCCAAATCGGTGGAATCGCGGGAAGCAGGGCGAGCCAAACCCTAGGCGAGAGACGGATCGATCCGGCCGCGTGGCGGGGGGTGCGGCGGCGGCGGCGGCGGCGGCGGTGAGGTGGGGAGTGGTCGGCGTGGAGGAGAGGAATGGAAGGAACGGGGGGTTGAGGTGCGAGAGGATGTGCGGGTCGGTGCTGGCTTGTGCTGTGGGGACTTCGGCGTGCCGTGGCCGCGGGGGGCGGGGGACGGGTTCTTGGGGGGTGTTTGGGTATGCAGCCGTGCGCGGCTTTTTGATTTGGTTCCAGGGTCCGAGTGCACGCCGTGCTACGCGGTTGCCACGTGCAAAACTTTCTTCGCGACTTTCTTCGATGCGTGTGGTTTGGGACATCCGTTTTCTCAAAAGTTACCACTTGTGGTTGGAATTAGAATGAGCAGACTTCTTAGGTTGATCTGCTAAGATAATTAAAAAAGGATATGATACGTATCATATATATTAAGTAGAAAAAAGTGATTCCAACACGGCTCGGCAAAGAAAATATTTTCTTGTGGATGGGGCAAAGAAAATGTTACTCCCTCCTTTCCTTTTTGTTAGGCGTATTCCTCTCTAGCGCTAAGACCAAGAAGTAAAAAGAATTGCCGAATCTCGTAATGATTAGTGTAATTAACAGGCTCTATTAGCGATGCTTGCGTGCATGCGGTTCTAAATCCCTCGCATGAGCACAACAGAGCAGAAAGCAATCGCGCGCGTGCAGCTCCAATTGGCTCGCTAGAGACTTGCATGCATGCATGTCCAATGAGGTGCATACGCATGAACGGCCCAGCATGCAAAACAAACAGGTGTAGTTTGAGTAATTACTAGTACTAATTGGAAGTAGCAGCTAGCAAGTTTGAAGCGTCGTGTGAGTAATGGTCTTAATGCGCGCCTTAGAAAATGAGACACTGCATAAATAAATTAGCGCCTAAGATAAAGAGACGGAGGGAGTAGAAAGAAAAGGGAGAATGCAAATCCTAAGAGTAAAATCAATGTACTACCACGTCTTGCTAGAGCAACCTACCAATCCGTAGCAATTGTTATTGAAAATGTGTTTTCTTAGATTTTGCCCATGAAAGATAGACGGAGAGCAAAGAGCGGGAATGTCCCACTAGACGGAGAAATAAACTCATTGCAAATACCATAAGATTAAAACTAACCAATTTCTGTGTTGGAAGCTAGCTTGTTAATTAAAAATTGACACATGGGAGTAATTAATTGGTTTGCAGGGTCTTACTAACGAGATTGTTTGCTTCTTTATGTAGCTTGGCCTACCTTTTGTAACAAGTTAGACCACATATTTCAGTAACTATTATCAACACACCACATGCACCGACTAAATAAACATCAAATCTATGAAAGAGTATTGATAAATGACTATGCATAATCTATTGAACGACATGCTGCAACCACTTAACATCTTCCAGAATATTAAAGTATGGATAGAGAGTGAAAACATTGCACTAACTATACCATTCATTTCCTAAATCAACATATATTTCAAAATGAAATTTTCCGACATTGAAAACAGTCACAGTGAAAAGGATTAAGTAACAACTCGTTGAAATCTTAAAAGAACTCGTTGAGATGCTTAAGGTGCGTTTGGTTGGGGAATGGAGGTGGGATGGAATGATCCCATCCAATTTTTTTAGGGATATCCCATGTTTGGTTGGTGGATGGGGTGGATGGGGATATCCACCCTAAAAGAATATTCCTCCTATATGCTGGACGGGCTGAGCCGGCAAAATTGGTCAGACTGGCTGAGCCTAATTTTTGCTAATCACGTTTAACGTGTTGCAGTTTTTTTATAATCGCGCTTATTTTTTCTAATCTTGCTCGGATCCCCCCGCCGGTCCTCCCGTGCGACCTCCGCCGCCCTCCCGCACGACCTCGGCCGCCGCGCGAGCTCCGCCGCCCCCCCGCTGGCCCTCCCGCACGACCTCCGCCGCCCTCCCGAGCTCCGCCGCCCCCCGCCGGCCCTCCCGTGTGACCTCCGCCGCCCTCCCGCGCGACCTCCGCCCCGCCGGCCGCCGCGCGAGCTCCACCGCCCTCCCGGGCTCGCTTCGCCCGGCCTCGCTCCGATGCCCCCGGCCGAGCTCCGCCGCCGGTCTAAGCTCCGCCCGAGCTCCGCCTGGCCTCACTCCGCTGCCCCCAGCCGAGCCCGCCGCCCCACGCCGGAGCTCGCTCCGCCGTTGGTCATACACAGAGGATGGAGAGAGATGGGATTAGGGAGAAGTGAGAGAAAGGGCAGGAGTGAGTCACTGACATGTAGGTCCCACATGTCAGTGACTCATCCAATAGAACCCCATCCAGTTTTAGCCAAACAAAATTTTGATCCACCCAAACTATTGAACCAAATAAGAAAATAGATCATCCCAACCACAAAAAATTGGATGGGTTCATCCCACCCCCCCTCGCCCTCCAACCAAACGCACCTTTAGTTTTTTTTTAATGGTTCATTCTTCTTAACTTGCTTTACTGCTCAATGCCTTTTGTAGTGTCTTTTTCCTGAGAATAATACCTTTTGTGATGTCAGGTACTCAAATAGTCTGTAGTAGTATTTCATCTCTGCAAAAGTTGGCATTTCTCCTGCTTTTATTGAAGAAGAAAAGGTTGTGCTAGATTGATTAGGCAAGGTTACACAAAAAGATGGCATGTGATAGCCGGAAATAACCAAATTATAGGTACTTTTCGAGTACGATTACAAGATTGTGACATGCTAGGTGCAATGAAATGTGTTAGTACAACAACATGTGGTGCCTGCGCTCTAATAAATTACATGAAATAGTGTCACGCTATAGCTCAATTTGGAAAGCAGAAATTGCATAGAATTTTTCCTTTTTGGGAATGCAATATTTACTTTTAAAATTCCTACTACGAGTTTGCAAACGGGGTGTGACTTAGAACATTACGAGGATCTAATAAAGGAAGGCAAGATATATATTGTGTACAGTTACGTGAATAAACACGAACCACGTACCATTAGTAGAGATAAACGATAAAGGCATGGAAGAAAGTTTGGAGCTAACACGACAAGTACTCCTACCAACTTTCTCCCACACATAACAAAAGCTAGAAAAATGAATTTCGTGTCACTCTCGAAGAGGAGATTCTACTTTGAGTAAAGGCATGATAAATGTAGATGTGTGCATTTTTTGTTAGTACTCTTTGTAACACCCTGGCCTCTCACCTGGACCGGTGGTCGTTATGCCGGGCTATCACCTAGGATCCAAACTGGCCCCACAAACCAACACTAGTCTTTTCTGCGTACTTTATCCAAACTGGCCCCACAAATCAACACTAATCTTTCCTGCGCACTTTGTGCTCACTCGTGCGCACCTGGGAAGAACTTCCCGGTCGGTCATCCATCCCTAAATTGCTCTAAGCCAAGCACATTTAACCTGAGGTTCTTTGGAGATTAGCTTCCAGAAAAAAAAGATACATCTTGTTGATATGAGTAGTCTATCAATCCTATTAATCAGGATGTCACACTCTTGATGCCAAAAGATGATCATAACTTGTGTCTAACTACAAACTACTGTACGGCATTCTATGGGAGTTTGCATACAAACCAAACATTAGCATTCAGCAGCAGCAGGGCAGCAGGACAGCAACTTCGGCATGCGGGGCAGCCAAAGTTCCTCCACAAAGCGCTCAGATGAGCTCCGCCCCTTGCCGCTAACACACGTGTGGACGAGAACGAAGGCTGAACAAAGAGAAGTAAGCTAGCGCACAGCAATGCTGCGGTGCGGCGTCGGTGCGAAGACCATCCCTTCTCCGCCCGCGCCCGCTCCGCCGCGCGGCAGGCGCCACCTCCTCCGGCCGCGCAGCGCAAAGAAGCCCCCCGACGAAGCGCGGGACGAAGGCAACGCGCTGGCCGGCGTGCTCTCCAGCAAGAGCGCGCTCGTGCGGTCAGGCGCAGCTCTCTTCGCCCTCGGCTTCGTCGACGCAGGGTGAGCTAGCCGAGATCGGCACGCACGCATAAATTAACAGATTCGATGTCTCTTTGTACGGTTGCAGCGCGTTCCATCTGCCTGTTCGTTCTTCATCGGTTGCTGGGTAAACGACGTCTTGCAGGTACAGCGGAGACTGGTCTCGCATCGGCGCCATCTCCAGGGACACCGAGGAGCTGCTCAAGCTCGGCGCCTACATCGTCGTGCCTCTCTGCCTGGCCCTCGCGTTTTTGGTGTCCGAAGACAGTAGCAGTAAATCTTAGGACGAGCGAACTGCAGCCTGCATACCATGTACTACCGTACCCTTTTTTTTTCACGCGTCAGTGTCTCACGGAGTTACTGCATTTTAGCGGTCATGGAAATAAGATCAGAATAATACACGTGCATGGTTCGATCTGTAATTTGTTCAGTTCAGTGGGGCGGCGAGTTAGCACGTTTATCCTCTCGGTGGTAGCTTCGTGCTCCGCGGGAGAAGGGATCAAAGAAGCGTGCCGCTGCCGCAGTGCTCCATTATTGCGAGTTGGGAAGCCTCCTCGCTATTGTCGTGGATTTTGTGTTTCGAAGTGCTCGAGTTAGCACCCCAAAACCTTCACTTCTGCATGCTCGCGTAGTTTTTTTTCACCATCATGTATACCTGTCTAAAACGAGGTCCGATGATCATAAACGGAAAGCGCATCTTAATTGGGTGCAGCTGATCTGACAAGAGTCATGGACAGGTAGAGCGTTTGCCGTTGCTCTCATTACGGTTTCAGGACATAAGACAAGGTCATTTTGCAGAATTGAGCACCTGTCTGTCGGTGGCTCGGTGCTGTTATTACGGTTTCAGACTTTCAGTAGCAGAAGAGCAGTTCCATGACAAGAGAGTAGCTCTACTGCTACTTTTTTGTGAAGGTTGTAAGACAAGATAGCAGTGCTGACTACAGAAGACTACAAGCAGACACCAGTACTACACTAGAGCCTTCGTACACCAGCTGCCAATTTATTAAGAGGAGGCATTGCATGATTCTGATTGGGACATTTTGTCAAGGGCAATGTTGTGATGATGTAACATCTCTTCTTTGGCCTTCTAAATTCCAAGTTGGATGCCACTACCAGTACTTACACGACACAAACACAAAGTTAGAAATCAGCTAAACCACCTAGACGAATAGACGATCGAATACGTTTGAATTAGATCACACCTCAAGTTAAGTTTGCCACTAGTTAAAGTGGGGGTGGGGGGGGGGATCTTCCTAGACACGCATATGGCATCATCCAAGCCATCTAAAAGAACGAGCGGCCCAGATCTATCACACGCCACGGAGTTGCACGGAAGGAGTGGCTAGCCATCTTTCTGTTCCACCCCTCGCGAACTCCTCCACCATTTTTCCATTTCGACCCGACCGCCACTCCCCACTCCGGCCACCCCCTCGACGCGGCGGCCGGCGCCGAGATGACCGCCTCCTAGGAAACCGGACGTGATCTCCCGTGGTGCCCCCACCTGCCCCTGCGCTGCGCCGATAGAGAGCCGGGATCTCGTTGGTAAGCCGCTACCACGCCTTCCCCTAATCCCCGAGTGATTTGCCCTGATTCGGGTCCAATTCCTGCCCGCGCGTTCGAGATGTCTGGGAAACGCTCGTTACTAGATTGCGCGCTTGATTTTGTCGGGTTGAGCTGTGGCTTTTGATCCTTGCTTGCCCCAAAACTGTTAGGACGCTTGGAGTGGAAACCTCCCCGGTTTGAGAATTTACATGTGTTTGGGGGTACGAAATGCTCGGTTGGAATTTATTTCATAGTAACCAGTTGAACAGCGAATTCTGGATACCTTGCTCCACGAGAAAGGCAGATGGTTGCATCCTGGATGGTATCGAAGCTGAGGAGCAACCAATAGACTGGACAATGTCGTCAAGTATATGTTGCAATCCGGGAATTGTGTGATCAAACCGTTTATGGATTCTGAGTTGACCCTTTTTAGATGCACCTGAAAACCTGTTTAGGGAAGTCTGTTGAAAATTTTCAAGTGGGTAAGGCATAGATAATCTCACTTGTCTAAACAGGGTTGAGGCTGAGTTAGCTAGAAGCTATCTTTATGCGAACCTGTTGGAGGAGTCATAAGCTTTATTAGCACAACTCAGCTTACGTGTTATTGCTTTTATATAGCATGTACGTGTAGGGTTCAACTACACTCGTAATTCTGCATTTTGTTCTCTATGTTTCAAAGAAGTGTCCAATGGTTTCTTCCTGTTGCGACGTAAGAAAAATATTAAATGATGTGTGATCCATGTGTAGAATATTTAGAATCTATTAGATCCTTCCATTTAATGTGCAACAGGGCATGTGTGGACCTAGAACGAATGGGTTCTAACAATGTATTGACAATAGCTATTTTCCATTAATGTGCAGTAAGCTCATATGATCTCACATAACCCAAAGTGGATCTCCGCAGTTCTTTTAACATGATTTTGGAACTTTTGGTTAGTCTCTTCTAGTTTACATGTTACAGAATGATAATTAACTGTTTTGACCATTTGTGCAGCTCCTTATGTAACAGCATCCATGCAGTTTGTCTTAAAAATTCTTATGTTAAACTAGAGAACAATGCTCGTTCATGGTTAGTATCCCTCTAAAGAGTAACAGGAACCAGCAGTAAGAATGTTTGTCATATCTTTGGAGCATGGATTGTTGCTTGCTGGGTTCCTAACCTTTTTGGAAGAAAAAATTATACCACAGCTGTTGTCAATTTGTTTCTTAATTCATTTTGTGCTTGGAATTAGTAATACACTGTAAAACTGTATTACTGTTTCAAAAATCAGACAACATGATTGCCTAGTTAGCTATGATTCATTGCTTGGTCGATTGTTCATCTACTTGATATGTCTATGGACCTTTTGGCTTTTATAGCTGTTGAAGTACAAGTGTAGCATATTGTGCTACTTGCATCTATTGCTATTTTCTTTAGCATTTTGTGAGAGCATTTTGCACTTGAACTTTTTCTCTCAAGGTAAACAACAGTGGTCAGTCTTACTGGAACAATTGTATGCCCTTTATGTAAGTATGGATTGGCTTCATGTGTGCTTGTGAGGCGTTCTGATTCTCTACTGTACAGCAGGATCGCAGATGTGCAAGCCGTAGTGTACTTTTCCTCATTCAACATGTGGAGTTTTGCATCAAATGCCATAGCTGGAAGCTTAAAGAAAAAGACACAGACACCAAAATGCAGCCTAAGCAATCTTGATTGCTCTGATGATGATGTTTCTTCGTGTGCAAGCAGAGAGGAAGGCCTTGAATGTCCAATATGCTGGGAATCCTTCAACCTTGTTGAGAACGTTCCCTATGTCTTGTGGTGTGGTCACACAATGTGCAAGAACTGTATCTTGGGTCTTCAATGGGCTGTCGTCAAATTCCCGACCCTTCCTATCCAGCTGCCTCTCTTCATCTCGTGTCCTTGGTGCAACCTGTTGTCTTTCCGGTTGGTATACAAGGGCAACCTCAAGTTCCCACGCAAGAACTACTTTCTGCTCTGGATGGTTGAGAGCATGAATGGTGAGAGAGCAAAGTTCCATTCCTCTAGTCACGAAGAGCGTCATTCCTTATGTCTTAGTGGTGGCCCAAGTTCCAGTCAACACCACCGAAGAACCCCTACTGCAAGAGCGGAGAGCTCTTCTGCCAGAGATAGGAGTGTTGTCAGCAACAGATTCAATACTGACAGCATCAGTGCGTCTCTCCAAAAGCTTATGGTGTGCTTCATTCAGTTGACGGCCAAGTTTCCACTTGTGATAATGTTCCTTCTCATAGTTCTCTATGCTGTCCCTGCCAGTGCTGCAGTTCTGCTCCTGTATGTTCTTGTCACATTTTTGTTTGCATTGCCATCAGTCTTGATCCTCTACTTTGCTTATCCCAGTTTGGATTGGCTTGTCAGAGAGATATTCACTTAAGTTGTGCTGTCTGAAATGTCAGTACGAAACAAATATTGCATATGTACTTCATGGCACCACTTGCTGTTATAGGCTCTGTATAGTTTGCCTTTTTTGGTTCCTTGCTCTTTCTGTTCTGGCCTTCTGAGGCAGTAACTTGTTGTAACTGTCTGTTCATTGAAATGTTGTTCTTGTTCATGAATGACTCAAAATTGTATTTTTCCTATTGTTATGGTCTAGTGTTCTACACTTTTATGGCTCCATGGTTTGCTACTCGTTCAGAATACGTGCGTTATCATGTTCTCATGCAAAAGACATACCCCTGGCTTTGTAGAAGTCGTGGAATGGGAAGGTACAGAGGGAGTTCAGCCTGAAAAATAATATACTTCCGGTGATGCCTGCGAAAGATCACCCAGGTACTCAAGTTTGGAGGTGGTCAGGTAGTAAGCATAAGCGCACTCATCATACCGGCGGCCATAGAGCACAATCTCTTATCAGGATGGTATTCAAGCAAGTCCAACCAACCGATGTACCAGTGTTCGCATCCTTCTGTGACACTACACCACCATCATCGACATCTCAACGGAGTCTCACTCGCGATATCACTGGTACCAGGGGCGGAGACAGGCCCAGGCAAGGGGGGCCACGGCCCGGGTTGTGACGCCAGAATTCTTTGATACTGTAACATTTATTGTAGCATTTTTGACACTGTTTGACATTGTAGTGCTTGTTCGGCCCGGGGCTTGCCCAAGGCCCGGCCCGATCCTGGCTCCGCCACTCTGGTACGTCCGTGCGGCTCTCCGGTGATCATCTAGGATCCAAGACTTGCCGCCAAGACTTGTAGATCTCTTTACGACTTATGCACGGGATTAGTATTGTTCAATTGCCAACAGTAGGCTTGAGGTCTAGCGAGTGCACTAGAACGATGTAGTACTTATTCTCTTAAGTATTCTTAAGTTTATCGAATCCAAGGAAGGTAGAGGTATTTCAGCTCCCCTCAAATGACCTTTTTATCACTTTTGAATTATCATCCGTAAGTGTCAAGTTTCACTACAGTTGTCAGTTGTAGCATCACAAAGCTACCCGCAAAAGATTGAAGTTTGCAATAATAAAAGGTACTAAAAAGAGTAACTAAAACAAAAGCAGGAGTAAATTGGGAAATTTTCTTATGGTGGAGAATAGGTCGCGTGTATGAATTCACGGGTAGCTGTAGGTTAGTGATGTTGGATCATGAAACAAAGGTAAGCATAGTTATGTGTATACATTAATCAAGACCAAGCATCTCATGTGGTGGATATGTTCATATAACATTTGCGTCGACATCGATCGTGTCACATAATCTATTGTCCAACCCAATCGTCAATTTATGCAAGGGTGTCAAGATTATTAAGGCTGAAATCACCAGATCAACACATTAACATATAGTGACTATGTCGTGGAATTCCTAGAGATGTGTCGTCAAAGTGCTCATACCTACCCTTCTGTCGTTGATTTCGGAGCATCATTAGAATGCATCTGCATTGCTCGCCTTGCCTTTTATCAGTCATCCGAACATCAGGTACCTGACGAAGTCTTAGGCCGAAAGATGAACAAACACCAACACACAAGTTTGATAAAATCGAAAGAAAGCATAACTTGGATCTAACATAATAATTATAATTTTACAAGGCTAATCCTCTACCAGTGCCTAAAGGGCACTTATATTAGTGATTGCTATAAACACAATGATAGATCGATAACAAAAGAGATGGAAAAATGATATTGTATTACGAGAAACACAAACAACCTTCTTACTATCTTATTCTTGGCAATGGAGAGTACAAATGGCTAACCTAATAGATGGTGGTGATGACGGCTAGGGTTGATGATGGTGTTGTGTTCTCTTCTTCTTCTCTCCTCTTTTTTCTCTTCTTCAATGGTGTCTTCCCCTCTTTATATAAGATTGACAGGATCCCGAAGGGTTTTACGGAGCGCCGATGGAGAATCTTACATGACCGCGTTCACAATATATACTTGAAATGGCATGATGATATTGGATATTGTGGATATGGTCTAGTGATATGGTGGAGCTAAACCATACCACTAGGCGTGAAACCTTTTGGAGACTCAAAATGCATGAGTTTCTTTTGAGGTCCTCCTCTAGACAAGTAGTTTTTAGAAATGCTGAGATTTCTCACCTTTCATAGTAACCCATAATAGCTAAAATAGAGGATCTTATACAATAGGACAGTTAACTGATTATTAAACAATAATTAATGAGATAGATTAAAAAAATATCAGGATCAAACTTAAAAATAGATGACTAATTCGAAAATATCAAAGTTAATTAATAGTTATTGCCCTTTACTCAAGTAGTAGTAGATTTGACAGTTCATTGCGTTGCTTTTGCTCCTTTATGGCCTCGTGTTGTTAAGGGGGTGTTTGTTTGGGCTCTTTTTGGCTTTTGGACTTTGGCTTCGAAGCCAAAAAAACACCTAACTAGGTGCTTTTGGCTTTTGGCTTTTTAGAAGCCGAAAGCACATAATATGTAGAACGGCTTCTACATATTATGTGCTTTCGGCTTCTAAAAAGCCAAAAGCCAAAAGCACCTAGTTAGGTGTTTTTTTGGCTTCGAAGCCAAAGTCCAAAAGCCAAAAAGAGCCCAAACAAACAGGGCCTAAATCGTTGGCATGTGTCACTGTATGGCGCCACACCTAAGTCGCTTTATTATAGTCCGTTGCTGAGAGAACCGTGCCTAGGCAAGTTCACACACGCACAGAGGGTGACAGGTAGCTAGACACGTAGAGTGCATTTGTTGGATCAACTAATTTTCCGATGTTACCAATGAGATTTACTTTTGCATTGTAGGAAAACACTTTTTGCCTTACCTTTGTGCAAATGGCAGCTCAGCTACAGCTTTTAGGACGGGCAGATCGACTGTCTCATAAGTTGGATATGTGTATGTAACGTGGCAGAGTCAATAATAGTGACGTGGAGGTCACATGGAATCGGGTCATGTGTCTGCCCGTGGCTGAAACTGCTCCCAGAATCAGCATTGTAAATCGATTTAGGCTATGGTTGATATTACGATAGATTGTTATTCATCTAACTAATTTTTTTATCTATTTTACTGTTGTTTAATCACTTTTTCTATTTTCGTGGCTATTCTTTCACAACAGATTATAAAATAAGTTTAACATAGTATAATTTAGTAACCACAAACTGACCCTTGGTATTGAAAGTTCATGAGATTAAGGAGCAAAAAATAGTTCTAGAAGACGGGGAGGGTAAATGGACAATCGTGATATTTCGAGAGAGTAAAATAAAATGCATAGTGTGGGAAATAATTTATCCCATTTCTTATGAATTACAACGAAGGAATTGAGGTGATATGTCCTGTGCAATCCATCACAAAGATTATTACAGACGACCGTTTGAAAGCTTCACAAAAAATTATATATAGGTATTTGGAGCGCGAAGTGTCTAGCTCAGGAGATGCATAGGAAATTCGTTCGAAATAAGCCATTCCATGGGAATTCTGACGTGCTATTCCTTTGTCGTTAAGACATGCATAGGAAAATGTTCCGTATAGTTCAATCCTCTGAAATTTCTCTACTTTTAGAACCAACGTAACGCAACTGTTTGTTGTGTGGTAACGGCGCTGAGGATTTCTTTCATGCCCTTGTGCTCTGTGATATTGCGAAGAGCTCTTGGCGGGCTATGGGGGAGATTTGGCCTATACCCAAGTTTGGTGAGCTGCGTAACACTGGTCCGGAATGGCTTTTTGATGTTTTATCGCGCTGTTCGGCGGAGGTTAAAGTGATGGTCACACTCATTATTTGGCGCATATGGCATTTACGAAATGAGATGATCCACAACAAGTCCCTTCCATTGGTGGATGCAAACAGAAAGTTCTTGGCCAGTTACTTGTCATCACTGTTCATGATCCAACAAAATGACTTTCGGGATCCTTTGAAAGGGAAGCAGCCGGCTGCGATGTCCTTGAATTCTTGGAGTGTTGAGCGAATGATGGACCAGTCAGTCGCTCAACAGGTTTGGCATCCACCTGATCCAGGTTGGACTGTCCTCTCAACATTGATGGGTCGTTTATGCCGCAAGACGGAGCTGCTAGTATTGGGATGGTGCTGCGGGATTTTGCGGGGGTTGTTCTCTTTACGGCTTGGAGGTGCTTGGAATACTGCTCTGAAGCGGTGGAGGGGCTGAAATTGGCATTGCAATGGACAAATCTTTCGGTCTTAGTCCAGTCTGACTGCAGTGCGGTGATTCAAGTGGCGAGGAGCAGGATTTGTGGCAGATCGTAGGTGGCTTTTCTCATTAGGGAGTTACATTTGATAATGCCAGGCAATCGGGGCACTTGCTTTACTAAGTGTAGTAGCGCTCAGAATCGGGTGGCGCATGAATTGGCAAAATTGGCTCGGCTTTAGTGTTGCTCAAACTTTCAATTATGTGGTGCGCCGGATTGTGTTTTACCGCTGATTAGTGCGGATTGTCACCCGTTAAATGAGTAATAAAGGCCTTATTTTCTCAAAAAAAAACGTAACGCAACTCGTATTATGCTACTAATGAGATTGGATTTTACATTGTAGAAACACATTATTGGACTTAACTTGGTACAGACGGCAGGTCAGTTTACTTGGAAAATGGTCTCCTCAATAAGGCTGATAGTGTGTCAAATACTGCTATTACTCGAGGAAAAAATGGTCTCAAGTAATTGTCTCATATATGCTGGAATTATTCTAGTATGAAAATGTCTCTAACACATTGCTCACAATAGTAAGAGACTGTTTGAAATGTAGGATAGAAAAATCACATGAATTGGATATCACCTTCACTGGCTTTTTACAGGAATTGAAAACATACAAAAAGTATAAGGTAATTGTTTGGTTGCTCTACAGGAATTTTACAGAAAAATGTTTCTAGATTAGACAGAAGAGGAAAGACAAAGATACATATTATCTTGGACCTCTAAAAAAAAAGAGAACATGAGGTTTGAGTAAATGTTTAAATTTTAAAAAGTGAAAAAAAGAAATATCTCTAATGAAACATTTAAAGATAATCCTGCAATCTAAAGACCCTATAGGAAAATTTTCGATGTGATTTTATTCCTATGAAATTCATATAAAAATTATTTGTTCCAAATGGGGCTAAGATTTTGGTACAATCTTGGTTGGGTTATTGCATCTTACTCGGTTGACTAAGCCTTCTGATGCAGCATGGGCCACTAGCCCACCAACCAAACAAGTTAGTTGTATGTATGCAGCATGACAAACTACGAATATTCTTCTCTCCAAAATAAAAACTACGAGTATACATGCTAAAAATACTAAAAAGTACACAATATACATGCATCTAACTAAACAAGTGCTCAACTATAACACTAACCTCCTCCCAGAAAAAGACCATAACTTTAACCTACATACGTGCGGGACGCAAATCGTCTGCCGTTGCTATTGTAAAGGCACAGGAGTGCCGTTGTAGAATCACAGCCAAGCCCAGCAAAGGACCAGTGCACACGAGGTCGCCTAGCCGAGAAAAACACCGACAACTCCTTTTCTCATTTCTATCGTCGTATTCACTTCCCCACACATGGTTCTCACTGTCTCCAGAAGGACCACATCGGCGTCCGATTCGCCGCGGCGGCCGTAGTTTGCTCCCTGAGCTCACCCTATTTTGCCTCTCGTAGGTATGTGCTCCCTGCTTTAGTAAGAGGACGCAACATCAGCTCTAGTGGGGAGGGCACGGGCGGCGAGGAGATTCAGCGGCAGCGGGTGACGACTGACGAGTGAGCACGGGCAGCGAGAAACTTTGGCAACAGGGAGTGAGCACGGGGGCGGCGACAGCAGATGAGCACGGGCCCCGGGAAGCTTCGGCGGCAGCGAGTAAGCTCGGGCAGCGGCGGCAGCGGGTGAGCACGGGCGTGAGCGAGCTGGTTGCGACTCGCGAGCGACGGAGCGACTGCGGCTGCGAGCGTGCTCTGTTGCCGCAGTCGGCCTGGCAACACCGGCGAGCAACAAACACATGTGCGTAGTCCTCATTTGCACATGTTATGTTTAGTACATGAGTGAATCAATTCAATAAAGGTGCTATAGAATGTTTAACGTGCTGATCATCACATAACTGTAGCTTCGTTTACCTAGAAATATTTAGACAAATACTCTGTCCTTACATTACCACCATGATAGCTTCGTTTACCTAAAAATATTTAGACAAAGACTCTGTCCTTACATTACCACCATGATAACCCCGAACTTATATGCTATATAGTTTAAATCTGTAAGAAAGAATACAAAGAATACTAAAGCTTGCTCATCATAGCATTTGGCCATCATTTGTCTCTGTTTCCAAATGAACCTTTGGAGTGTAGTCCATTACCACCATGATAATCCTGCATGTGGAGATGCTATGAGATTCATATGCAAACAGAAAAGGGTGGAAGAATCTGAACCTGAACAAAATTTATACTAGCTGTACCATCAACAGTTGCATATAGCTACCACTGGATTCATTTTCTTGAAACACTTGGTTGTTACCCTCAGTTCCATTTTCAACAGATGGTTGATTGTGGGTTGTTTGCTCTCACCGTCGTCCTGGTAAATGATAGTTATTTGAAGCAAAAATCAACACTCTCACCCAATGAGAAAGCCATGTTCATTTCACTAGTTTTTAGTGAGTACCAAACTGTACCTTTGATGTGTTTGTACTTGCTTGTTTTCTCTTCTTGCTATGCATTTTTTCAACCCACTCTCAATTTCGCCTTGATGCACTCTTCTGGACCTTTCTTTTCTTTAGACCAACAGCGTGTGGCAAATTCTCTGGTACTTCAGAAACCATGTGGACCTCATTCTGATTAGTAGTACCAACTGCAGATTCTTTAATTTTTTCTTCCACTTCACTAAAAATGATATCAAGTGCACTATCAACTAGTGGGAAGCATTCGTCGTAATCAGCATCTCGAGAGGCCAGATGGATGAACTTGTGCGAAAGAAACTTGTAACGCCGCAAAGCTTCTAACTAAGGATTTTCTAAGACATTCCTCCCATTAATGTCTTCAACAGTTTTGCTTCTCACCCCTCTTGTCCATCTCTTCAGAATATATTGCTCCTGTAATTGCTTAATGTTCATCAAATCAAGAACTTTCAATGCATGGCAAATATTATTCCAATTCTCTCAAATAGGCGGCAAGCGCATGAACGGTTTGTTCTGAAATATTACTTTGAACAGTTTGCTCTTCTTCGAAAGAAGATTCTTCGCCAAATGCTTCAATTCCAACAATGTGTTCATTACTGTTAATTGATGACCTTGCATATGTTGGCATAGATCTTTCATACTCACGTTGAAAAGCTTCAAATATTGAAGGTGTATAAATCTTGCTTGCTTGCAACAACATAGGTGTCCTCATCTTGAGCCGTGGTAACTTTTTCCTCGAGTCATATTCAGAATCTAACTCTTTGTCCCTCTTTTCTTGGACGGCCCTCTCAAAGTGCTTGAAAAACCGAAGAATATCCAATTCTATGTTCAAATGGCATTTCAAGTTATTGTTGAATCTCTCACTCAATTATGTGCTCCGCATTCCCAATATAAATACACCCTTCATATAGGATTCAACCCACTTCATTTTTAGACACCCAGACAGAAGGTGGACATGGTAACCGTCTCAAGGGAAGCAAGGGCTAAGATGTTGCAACGGCACACCTGTGCCTTTACGGTAGCAACGGCAGGTGACTCGCTTCGATGCGTGCGCAGCAAATAAGTTCACCAGTTTATCTAAAAAAAAGTTCAGCTAGCTCGGATTTCGTCCAGCAGACCAAACACATGACCGAGCACTAGTGATGATTTGGATGTGCTCCGACGGTGCATGGCACGTGCACCCTAGGGGCATTATCGTGCTGATCGCTCTTGTCCAGCGGCATCAGCAGGAGCTCCGTGGCTCCCAGGTGGACGCGCGCTGGTGCCCTCCGCCTTGTCGTGCACGAGGCTGATGAGCCTTGCGGCGTCCTGGAGCAGGCCCAGCGTGCGTCGCATGTCAGGTCAGCTAGGCCGCTAGGGTCCAGTCGCGGCGAGCTCGACAGAGACCTTCGTCGCGGCGGTGAATGCCAATGGATTGAACGCGTCCCAACGCATCGACTTGGCCGAGCGGCGCGCAGCAAGCAGCGGACACACGCAGCACCGGCGGCAAGCGGGAGGCGAACAACACAGCTCGGCAGCGCGATGCGGAAAATGATAAGAAGACACGGGCTCGCATTCGTCCGAGGAGAACGGAGGCGAACGTTTGGGCTAACTGGCATAGTGTCGCCAGGTGGTCGCTGTATCATTGTCTTCACTCGACGGAAAAGAAGTTTCAAGGCGAGCATATCAGATCCTAAACATGCACCAGTTGAAGTCTCTCGATTCCCTGGGCACCGTGTAGGAGCGAATGCGGCGCGCCGTGGCGTGCAGTCCCCCGTCGTTGTCGTACCGGAGCCTAAATGTCGTCGCGTAAAACTGGTAGCGCGAGTCGAGGACGTCCGCGGGCACGCCTTTCCGCGACCGATGCTCGACGAGGCAGAACTTGCCGCGTCCCATGCGCGTGAGCGCGACGGCCCTGGTCCTCTCACTGTCCTCGCAGACCATCTTCTCCTTGACGAGCTTCCAGGCCGGCGGCGGCCGTCTCCCGCCGTCCTTGTCGTCGCCGGCGGGCACAACGTCGCAGGAGGGGGCATCGCCACCCTGACATTAAGCCATGGATCGACGAGTACGATATGGCACACGGTTATGGGCCCGGATGCCACGTCACCTCCATCTCCATGTAGTATTTTCCTCTCCAAAAAAAATCTTCATGGATTAGTATTTATAGCAGCCAACTGTCTTGCCATAGTGGCAAAGCCCTCTAGTAAAACTAGATTCAGACGAATGTAGAACCGGTAATGAGGGTTTTATATCCATGTGTAAGTTGCATAAACAGTAAAGTGCACTTTGGATTAGGTAAAATGTCACGCGTTGCGCTTCGTATCGCCTTTTGTGAAATCGTGCACATAACACTAGTGCACCCAAAATAATATTGCGCTTTTGGATTAGGTTCCGTTACACACGGTGAGAATTAATGGGGGTGCTCCACATGGGCCCCACGTGTTAGTGGAATGATAATTAACACTAATGTCTAATTTCTTTTTGAATCTTATACCTCTATTTTGAAAAAAAAATGGACATTAAATTATTGATTCTTTTTCGAAAACAAAATTTTCATCACTGGCAGTACAAATCAGTGTTACAGCTAACAGTGGTCACTACTCCCTCCGTCTCATAATGTAAGGTACATTTTGATTAATTGGTTAAAATAAGGTTTTGACCAATACTTACTCCATTAACATATGATTTATGTGACATAAAATTGATATCATTAGATTTTTATTCGAATGCATTTATTTATGATTGTGATTTGTATCATATAAATCTATATTAATAAAATAATTGATGATCAAAGTCTTATCTTAACTAATCAAAATACGTCTTATATTATAGGATGGAAGGAGCAGTAACTAGTGAACTTAGGGATGAATGCTAGAGGGACCCAAATGAGCCTTTTGGTTCCTGATGAGCCAGTCTTCCCGTACGTGCTTCTTTTCTGTTTCTCGTCAGATCTGTACTACAAGAGACTGTTAGATTGTAGACTGCTGGGCAATGTAATGGAACTATGGAACGATACTCGTTCTAGCAATGTACATTAAGGTAAATTGGCTTCTTTTCTGTTTCTCGTCAGATCTGTACTACAAGAGACTGTTAGATTATAGACTGCTGGGCAATGTAATGGAACTATGGAACGATACTCGTTCTAGCAATGTACATTAAGGTAAATTGGACATGCGACATTCTGTCAGAGCTCAGAAGGCTGTGAGTAGAGCAACACAAACCTAAATTTGGTAAAATCTGAGATTTGACACACACGCAATAGATCCTAATCAGTGCAGTTGTGCAAATATTCAGAAAGTTCAGCTGGAGTAGAAAGCATTCCAATCAAATGATGCGAAACAACAATGATATCTCAGCTAAAAGAGGTTGCCAAAAGTGAAACGGAGGACGGAAAGAAGTACGGTCATCACTCCCTGGGACCCCAGAAATGACGGATCAAACCATCTCGAGATTCCTCACTCTCCTTTTCGTTTTCTTGCTTGGCCTCTACGTGATCTTTTCATTTGATGCGGTTCGTAATCCGTGCTTCAGCGATGGATGATTAACCATGATCAAAGTAATGCTAATTAAGATGATGCGTTGTAGTATTGATGTGATGATCAATCTGACCCAGCTAACCATGGGCACAACTTTTGCTGCAATTAAATATATATAGTACAGGGGTGTTGAGGTACTAGCTTTCGGCACATTACCTTTTTCATTCTTGGTCTTATTTTCTTCATCCTGTAGCATTAAAGACTTGTTCTGCGGGGACAGCTATAATCAACTAAAATTCTAGAGCAATCCTATACGAGACGAGGTATCAACCAGATCTGTATCTAAACGACGTGCAATACAATTCGCGCTCGCATTCGGAGATTGATATGGATCGATATCCGATGCCATGGTGGTTGATTCATGTCTTCGCAACCTGAGTTACCGGCTGGTTTGCAAGCATGAAGGTGGCTGCGCACCTATTTAATTGGACTTGGAGCACACCCCATCACAGATAAATTTCCGTCTACGTGCAAAGCATGTACTAGTACCTATGCGTGCGCGTATGTACTATGCCATGATTCAGCTGTAGTCAACGGTGAATTGCCACTTCATGTACGACTGCGCACGATTTGTAGAACCAATTGAGATTTGGTGCTAACATGCTAGCTTGATGGTTACGGACACATGCTCCGACAGAAAACAAAACAAAGTCGGTAACTCCTCATCTAAGCCATTCCTTGTTTGATCGGACGGTGGGTCGCCTCCACTCCGCCTACTCCTGTTCCTCTCTATGTCACGTTTTCCATATTGGTGCCTGACTCGTTCTATATTTGCTCAACTGTGTGCTGGCCAAATCAAAACTAATTAGAGGTTTTGGTCAGCGATCAACGTATCTCACTATGTTGGTTCCATCAATAAACAGTATGCCCAGTTACATTATCAAACATTTTTCAATGCTACAAAAATCATGTTTCAAACGGTTTAGAATCATCACTCTGGCGGTTTTGTCCACCGTTAAAAAATATATGTAAGATAATCGACACTTATCTTGAACGGTTCAACAATCTTCTGGATTTAAGACATATCCGAGATGATTATGTTTTTAAAACCGTCTTAAGTGTATATGTCATCGGAGACAGCTTTCTTCTCTCAACCATCTGGGATGCACATATCATCCCAAACAATTATTTTTATTGAACCGTTTAGGATGATATGTACATCCTAGATGGTTCAGTTTGAACCGCATGAGACTATTTTTGGAATAACGCTATGATTATTGATATCCCAGATAGTTTCTTCTGTCTCAACTATCTATGATATATATATTAGAAGGTTTAATTTTTATTTTTCTTGGCTAGTCTCAGGATTTGCTAGCCATGCCCTCTGAAACTTCACAGAATATATATATTCATATTCACAGCTAGACATTCACATTTACAGCAAATCAACTGAAATGATAAGAACAAGCTAACAGTACGAAGAACACATTAACATCTCCATCAATATCTGCATAAGTACAACAAACTAACTTCTAAATATCCATGTTTTGACAACCAATCATTTTAGTTCATGCATGATACTCGCTCTTGGCATTGAGTACATAGTTAATGAAGAATAAGATGAATTGCACTCTAATCTCCGCGAGCTCGACCTTGGTCATTGTCTTTGTTTCCATTTTAATCCCAACCTGTATCAAATAAGATTAAATTCATGCATATATGTAAGAACATATGTATGAAGAAATAGTTGTACGAAGAACAAACATTATCATCTTGGGTCCTTGAAGACATCATGGGCAGCCCGGATGTGGTGGCAAACATAGTACCCATAAAGGTTGGTTCTCTTTGGTTGCTAGTGGTACTGCAAAGAGAAAGTGTATTAGTTCTAGAGGGGATTATTATGAAGTAAACATGATGATATATAGTATTCTATACTTAGGGAAGACCTTGAAATTGAAATCGCGTGTCAATTTTTCATGGCTTGCTGGATCTTCGTTCCCCCACATTCCACGTAAGTGGCAAATGACCCCTGTGTTTCAAAACTTTTTAGGCAATTAGTTAATAAATAAATAAACAATAACGTAATAAGGAAATATGTTAATTAATGACCTATCAATTAACTCGCTGATACGCATGAAGTCATGCTTGACACGCTTATATGCAGGGATGAAGCTAGAAAAAATGGGCACTGGTGTCAACAGCTGCCCACTATAGGACGGACTATGGCATGGCAATATAAATAACATCCGAGGGCAATATAAAGAGTGAAAATATGCAACGAGCCAAAGATATAATTGTTATTATATTAGAAAGATTGTCATACCGAGCATTGGTTGAGCGAAGTCATAAAACCACTTGTTTACATATTCAAAAAAAATAAGCAAAAAAAATGACTTCAGAGCATTTCATTTGTAACTTCCTGGAAAGGATGAACAAAAGAAACATATTATATTCACAACAATGGTACGAAACGAATAATACAGAAAATAAATATCATTAAGCAAGTGAGACTCACATTTTACAACTTCCCTTCTTGATCTTTTATCTTCTTAAATAGATCAATCACGGCATCATTCGTAATGGTAGAAAATATATCTTTCTCCACATAGCAAATCAGGCAATCACTCATGAACTGGTCACCCATTTTGTTACGCAAAACACTCTTGACAATATTCATTTTTATTGCTGAAAAACATCTCTCCACTGACGCCGTGGCAACAGGCAAAATTAGCACCAACTTTAGAAGTTGATACACCAAAGGAAAAGCAAGATGCTTCTTAGTGTCCACCAACACTTTAGCAAGATCAGCAATGCCATCCAAATTGGCAAATCTTTCGTCCGCTCGGACATTGTCAATGTAAATCCGAAGCTCATGACCAAGATCCATCAATTGTGCTGAATCGAAATCATCAGGATAAAACTCAGCTAGCTTCAATATACTCTCCAAGTTAAAAGAAGCAAAAGAGTTTTTTGGGTTGAAAGAAGCCATATGAGTAAGCAATGCAGAATTTACTTCATTGAATCTGTCATCGAACTCTCAAAGTTGCCAATCAATAACAGAGTTAAGACACTCTATTTGGTAATGATGGAGGTTTGTTATATTGGTTCTTTTTCGTGGTTTATGCCAATTGACATATTCATCATGCATGCTTAGTTTAGGAATGTCATGTTCTTCACAGAATGAATATACCTTCTCAAGAAGTGATTCCCATCCATTATCTCTTAGCTGCTGCAGATCATTCCTTGTTGACTTCACACATGACATAGCATTCAAGATATCTTGATCCTTTTGTTGCAATGCATGTGACAAAGTGTTGGCACTCCCTAATATATGGAACATCATGTGCAAATAGAACACAAAATCAAAGGTTCCAAAATATGATAGAAGGTCACATGCTTCACTTTTCTTGGAATCTTTCTTGCCTTCTTTCGCTACATACTTCAGAACACTGACAATTGATGGGAACAACTGAATTAAGCTTGAGAGGGTTCTATAGTGAGAACCCCAACGGGTGTCTCCCGCCCCTTGAAGCGATTGATCTTGATTTAGCCCTGTGCCGGTACTAATTCGTCCACTACTTATGGCTTTTTTTTTACATTCTCTCGATTAATCTCTCTGATCATGTCTTTTCTTTTGCAAGAAGCTCCAATCACATTAAACAGAAGAGAGATCATGTAAAAGAAATCTGCAATATCTTCATTCTTCTTTGAAATCGCCACTATAACCAACTGAAGTTGGTGAGCAAAACAATGCACATAATATGCTGACCTGTTCTCTTCCAGAATTTTAGCTTTCAAACCATTGAACTCACCCCGCATATTGCTTGCCCCGTCATAGCATTGCCCTCTAACCTATTTGAAGCTTAATCCAATATCAATAAGCAATTTTTCAAGGGCTGACTTGAGACACGTTGCTGATGTTTCCTTCACATGTACAACTCCAACTAACCGTTCCAGGATTAGTCCAAGCTTGTTAACATATCTCAAGACAACAGCCATTTGTTCTTTGTCTGACACATCGGAAGCCTCATCAATCAACAAACTGAAAACATCACCACCGATTTCTTCAAGAATAGAATTCAATGTTATCTGTGCAAAACAAGAGAAAATGTCATTTTAAGTGCTCAAAGAGATAAATTGCACGAAAAATAAATAAATAATAGCGATGCTAGTTATTTACCTTTGCAAAATAACTCACAATTTCTTTTTGAATATTTGGAGACACCCATTTGCAATTTTTTGGAGCATTCTTAAGGACTACCTTTCTTACATCCTCATTTTGATTTGCTAATGTCTATACCAACTTTCGAAAATTCCCCTTATTTTTTGATTCCTCTGATTCATCATTGCCGCGGAAAGCTAAACCTTGATGTACCAAGTATCTAACCGATTCAACGGAAGTATTCAATCGAATACGATTTTGCTTTTTTGTGATATTAGTTTGCTTATCGAGGGCAACCTTAATGGACTGATCTTGATTCATTAAAGCATCACATCTTTTAACAGCTACGTTGTGAAAGCTATTAACATCACCCACATGAGTATCTAGCCTGCTTTTCTTATTCCAACAAGAGAAACCATTAACAACAAATGCATCATTCCCACCTTGGCCGTCGATGCAATCTCTGAACAGGTAGCAGCACAAGCAAAATGCCTTATGCAACTTATCACTATACTCTAGCCAATGATATTCTTTAAACCATTCTGGATTAAATCTCCGTTGGAATCCTGCGATGGGCTTCTGTGGATATTTAAAGCCTGGTTGTTGCCTGTAAGGTCCTCTAGTTAAATATCTTCGCCTGATCTCATCTTGCTTCTTAGGATTCTTAGTGTACTGTGGTATTCTTTTTCAATCAGCTGGATCATAAGGAAGTTCATCTAAATTAATTTCTGTCGGTGCAGTAGTACCAATGTTTGATACATGATCTTGTTTAAGTCTAAGTGGCCTTAAAGTCCCTGCTGCATCACACTCTGGTGGTAGTGTTCGTTTCAATAGAAATTTATCCATAACCTCCTAGTCCTAGATAAATCAAGGAAGAGAAATTCAAAATTTTAAATTAGGTAAGGTGAGGAATTTCAATCAATCAATTTGTAGATCACAGTATCACATACATGCGCGTCAGTGAGTGCAGTGAGGGCATACCTGGGAAGAGCCGAAGAGGGCACTCGGTGGATTAAAGATCAAAACAAAAGTCAAAAACGGCCGCCGGTTCGTCGCCATGTAGTTTCACACTGAGGGGAAATTATCGCAGTGTGGCAGCGGGGAATTAGGGATCAACTGGATTGAGTAGGGAGAGGCATGACGTGTGTGTGTGTGCATGTGCTACTGCGTATAGGAATTAGAAGCTACCGAACAGAGAGCCTGGAGCCAGATCGATGTGCATTGGGCCTTGTGGGCTGTGTGCTGCTACCGCTAGTGTTACAAGTTTTCTTTTTTAAGTGACTTTACGGGCTCTAACTTGGCTGAGACTTTGGGCTTCTGCTACTAGGCTGGGCTCAATCATTTTTCTGACTGGGGTCAAAGACAAATTTTGTGAACGGCATTAGTTGAAACACTGAACCGCACTGGTGTCAGTTGACACCAGTGGTCACATGTGAGCTCCGTCCCTGCTTATATGAATCAAGGTATATAACCTTGTTCCATTTGGGTATGATAACAATCAAGATCTAGTGATAGCTACAAAAGTAGGTTTCAATGGTTATAACTTAATTCATATTGTGTATAAATTTTAAACGATGAGTATATAGTGCATCTATTACTTACTCCTAGTTAAAGACAAAGAGTATGAATTCCTTATCCTGTTGAGCCCATAGTACTTCTCTCAGGTAGTCCTCGACAAATTTTGCGTTGGCATTCATGTTTTGCTTGGAGACTAAGTGTGGGGCGATGAAACTCGCCAATTGTCTCCTTGCTCTGGCTTCAGTGATGATGTAACTAGATATACAAAACAAAGTTGTTATATGCATTACTTCAACCAACTGCAAGAGAATGAAGACTTTCTTTGTAAACACTTACAGTGTCCAGATTCTCATTAATGAGGCATCCAATTTTCTTAGGTTGTACAAAAGGAAGATGTTTGCATAGTCCATGACCACATCACCCTCTGTGTGGTGAAAAGTGTGCAGTTATACTCGTTCCTCATTCTGTACTCGGCTTTGTTGGAGTGGTCCATCTACTTGGTGTGAAAAGACTGTCAAACAAGCCCTACTCGGTTCAGTTCTTCAGTTGAGAGCATTGGTTCTCCTAGAATGAAATGTTTGACTGGCACCATGAAAGGGAGATCATCGGCATCAATATGCTTTGGTTTGCCCTTAGCACTCTTGGATCTCTTCGTGACCCGCTTTTGATAGGTTGCCTTCACCAGAGAAGGGCTTGAACACTGAACTAGCATAGTGTTCTCCGACTCAGACACTATCGATGCAGCTAGTTCCATCTGAGTAGGGCAGCTGAGATTCTCTTGAAATTCTTGACCAATCAGGGAAGTTGGGGGTGAGAATCTAGCTCTATTGGAGTGGGAGCTGAGAAGATGCTTCGATGGCCAGAGTAGTTGCAGGCACTAGTTTGTCGGGTCCATCCTCCAACACTATGTCTATCTTGGACCACTAGATGAATGACCCAACGACAACGCTAAAACCTGAAACTCATCATCCACACATGTGTGATGTAGTGGTACTTGTTTGAATGATAGGTGAAAAAGGTCCAAGCTACACTTCACGAAACCCAGTGAGATCAAGACACCGTGCAATAATTTCCCTTGAATGGGTGAAAACTCCACCCCACAAGCAGCCTCCACGAAGACACCCAAGCACTTCACTTGTAGCTTGCACTTGGTGGGATTTTGGATGTTATCCATTGGATACTTGATATTGATATCATCGAGATCATCAGGACCTGCAGACGCGCAACTACTTTGATGGGCACCGGGGCTAGGGTGCCCTTGTTGCATTCTCCTCTGTAAGTCCATTTTAATCTATTCACTTTTACGTGGCTCTTTTTAGCTCTTTCCCTCTCTTGCTTAGAAGATGCACCGTTGTCTTGTGGGAGTACTCTGTCCCACATTGCTAGGAGCACGTGACCCTGGGTACGTCCCGGGTGCTTCTTGGTCTAGATTCTCGCGTTGAGTTTATCATTCATCCTATCGGAGGTGAAGGAACCTTGTGAAGATTGCCCACTCAAGGATTCTTGCAAAAGCCCGAGAGGTTATGTCAGGAACTATTAAGTTATGCACAAATTGTAAAACTAGGTGGCTGTTAGCTTACAATCATGGGTACAGTTCCTGGTCTGCAGGGTTAGGAAAGTGGACCTCCCCCCTTGAGGTGGTAGTTGACGTTCCTCTATACGAGTCTCAGCGCGCAGGGGGTCTAGACTTTTGAAAAAGGTGTTGATATGTCAAAAACGTATCATATTTTTCTGAGTTTCATGATATATTTTTGTTATTATTTTCATTATATATTTTATTTATTTATCTAGATTATTTAAATAACTATCAAACTATCTATTTATCCCTTTATTTTCTATACACAGGAAAAACACCGCAAAAATCAGAAAATCAAGAGTATTCAAGAATGTTCTGAAGGAATGAGATTTTGTGTGAAAGAAGGTAGCCAGTCGAGCTAGGGCTTGGCGGGGTGGCCACACCTGCCGCCCCAATAAGTTGCCTGGGCTACCAAGCCTCAGTCACCGCTGCCCTTTCACATGTAGATTCATTTCACCTTCGAAGGACCCCCTGCGGAGTTCGCCTACATATATAGAAGGCTTCGCATCGAAACAAGGGGAGAAGTTTTCGGGACAAAACAGGTAGAAGTCGCCAACAACCACAATTTCCATCTCCACCATTACCACCTTCATCTCCCACCATCATCACCTACTGCAAGCACTCCGTAGACTAGACCTTCCTTATACTTCATTTACTTGATCAGAATCTTCAGATTGTTTGTTTCATCGGTACCTTCAATATGAAATCAATATGTCTTTTGTTTTTGATGAATTGCATGCTGTGTGAGTAGTCTATCAAGGCTACGAGTGTGTAATAGTAGCTATGTAATATTCTCATAATTATTGTGATGGTCATCCATCTTCGGCACCATCAATTGATATCATCCATCTTTGACATAATAAATTAATGAAGATCCTAAATGTAAATTTTATGATGCTTATATGGATAATACTTCAATTCCTAAAGGTAGAAATGGCTTAGTACAGAGAAGTTTGAAAGTTCTTAATGAAGAATTACCTAAATTTGGATTGAAACATTTAACTAACACTTTGAGATATGCTTATTTAGATGAAAAGAATACATATTCTATTATTATTAGTGCTAATCTTATAGGTAAAGAAGAGGACAAATAGGGAATGCTAGTCCGCTTCGAACAGCTTGTCATTAGCTGTCCGAATCAACCGCATGGGACACAGTTAGGATATTGAGTAAATTTCATTGTGGACAATTTATATGTAAACAAAATAATTGGTTGAGCTATACATCGCAACAAAAAATGCCACAAATTTGCAGGTTGAGCCAAATTCAAATGAGCATTTAGTTGTTATATCCTGTCAACACATCACTTGTAGCAAATACATGGCCCATATTGAAATTTACTCTTAGATATTTGCAAAGGCATAAAAATGGGGAGGGTCATATGTCTATATGAACTCTTTCGTGAGCTTGTGCACTTGTACGCGTACAAAATTCTGTGAAAACAAATATTATAATCTTCTACCCTAAAAAACAAAAGATAGAACACCACTTTGTTATATAACCTGTATCTTTGTTATATAACCTGTATCTCTTATTAATTCTTGTTATACAGTATACATGTGATCATATGTCTTTCAAAAAAATTATACATGTGACTAAATTAATATTTTATAGTACCATGAATTTTTAGGAATATTTGGAACGTATAAGCCTACAAACTTGCGAAGGGTAAGTATTAAAATGCCACAAAGCAGAGGTAAAGCTGCCGGTGCCGGGTCAACCGTAGGGCAGCAGCAGCAGCGGCAGCAGCAGAGGCGTTACGGAATAACGCCGCGAACACGAAGACGCGCAATACTAAAACAAAACGGCCCGCCCCTTCGGGTTACGCATACTCCTCTTTTAGTTGCGGGCACGACTTCCTTCGAGAAGAAGAAAAGGGAGGCTGCCTGCCTGCCTGCCCAGCCCAGCTAGCTGCGTCGCCACAACCGACTTCGCGTCGGTCGCCCTTGCAGCGAGGAGGGCGGGAGGCTCCGATCGGGAACTGTGTCTCTCGAAGGTAGGATGATCTCGGCGCGAGGATTTCTCGGTGCGGATCCTTGCTTCGTTGGGTGGGGTTTTTGGTTTGCGCGAATGTTATGATTCGTCTGTTAGGGGGGTTTATTTGGTTTTTGCGGTGTGTTTTTTGTTCGTTGGGGTTAGTTAGCTCGAGGCAAATGTGTCGTGGGAAGAGCAGATTTTTCATGCGAGAAGATACAATTTTGATGTAGACAGATGGAATTTCGATGTGGGATTGTCGTTGACCTGTTTGTTCCCGTTTCAGCTTGTTTTCCACACGATTGCACTGGCAACCTGCAAAGACTATGTCCAAAAATTGGTTGCCTTTAGTCTGCCTAGCAATGAAATTGCGAACAGGGTGGAACAGCGTGATCTAGGACAGCTTGGCTAGGAAAAGTTGCTTCTGTTAATGATCACTAATTGGGTTAGGAACGTTTGTGGAGAAGTGGGATCTTGGAGAGTAGCTCAAGATACAGCAAGATATATATAGCAACCCTTGCTAGAGGACATTTTTGTTTGTCACTTCTGGTCTTGTATAGTTGTATTGTCATTAGTATCCTTGGATTTATTCAGTATCATATATGACAGGGATAGCTGGGTTTGGGAATTGGATGCATTCTTCAGTATCAGGTTTAGACATGGACAGGTGAAGTCTTAATTGGCTAGGTGCTCTGTCATACTCTGGCTGTTCCATTGTTTCAATCGTGAAAAGCCAGTCAACATCTTTATGTTCATCCCTTTTCTTTCATTTCTCTAAAAGAAAAACTTTGGTAGTGCAGTTGGTACAATAGCAGTTGGTGAAGGAATAAATGGTATTGCAAGCATGTAGTGATGATGGGCTTTATTTTTCTATGTTCTCAGTTAATATGTGAGTGATGGATATTGAAATTATTGATGCTTCAGAGGCCTTATCCCGTTCCACTTTCAGGCTAATTCTTCATCCTGGAAATTGGTTACACTCTTCGATAATTGCTGTCGGAGGAGTGAAGTTGTGTATATCTGCTTTTAGGAGGTATGCTACTGACATGAAGGGTTTTCTCTGATTTGTGCTTCAAATCTTTCTTTACAGTTTTGCTTGAAAGGTAATTTTGATTTGAACTGTTATGATATGGTGGTGTTAATTCTACTGCATTTACTATTACATTATTAATGAAGCGATACTACCCTATTCAATTAGAGTTCTGGACATCATAGTTGTTCATGAATCTTTTTCTATTATAACCGTTATTTCAGTCGCGAATATGTAAAGCAACGAATCCTTTTCTTACAAACAATTCTAACATGGAAATGCACGTTCTTGTTCCACGATCATAGCTGTTGCCGTGGAAACAAATATGTTTACTGTTTTTAACTTGTTAAGTTACTCAACCGAGAAGTTTCTACAATTATATCACTGTTGTCCATGTTGTATCACGAATATGTATATGAACATGGACTATCACTGTATGAAATACATCATCATTTGTAAGAAAATTGGTTTAGCTAAGTTTTTCCATTAATTTCATATTTTGTATACTAAAGAATCAGGCAACCACATAAATAAAGTGAGGCAATAGGAACTTGTAAGAAATCTCAGTAGCAGGTTAATATAGTAGCCAATGTAGGCAACTGTGGAAACTCATTGGCGCTTAGTTACACCAGTAAATGAATTGGATATGAGAGTCCTAACTATAGGTATATTGTTTTGTCCCCCTGCAGCAGAAGCACCATATAAGTTGGCATATATATTTTAATATCAAATTCTTTTGAAAATGAGTAACTAGGATGATATGAAACATGTTTATGCATTCCAAACTTTTGATTGCCCGTGAGCTGTTGGAATCAACTGCATGCATGCTGTTCAGATGAACTTAAATGTTGTTTAAGATGACGATCTAGAGTGTGCAATGTCGACAAAGAAGAATTAGACCAGGTATCTCAAATTTGTGTGGTTCTCAAAATGACAGGAACTAGTGCAATTCTGTGTTGCTAATTATTTTCTTAGGATTTTAATTTTTGTTGACTCTTAGTGTGAGGCTATGCCAGTTCTTAAAAATAACATATACTCTTTATTGCAACAGTCTAGATATTTTCCAATTCAAAAGGAAGAAAGCTCAGCTGAGGCAAGCACTATCTCAGCAACTGGAAGGCCTCAATGTCCAAAGTTTTGGAAAGAAGAAATTCATTTGGTAGCATTACTCCTATAAGTTCCTCTTCAGCTTCAGCTTCAGCTTCAGATTCTAAAAAAAAGGATGAGAAGACAGTACCACATTATCTAAGAGCTTCTACAGGATCATGCCATGATTTATGCAAGTATGGACACAAGAATCCTTCTGAAGAAAAACAGAAGCTTTCTGGAGGGAGAAGAAAGAAACTTCCAACTCATCTAAATAATTTGACGCTGCATGGATCAGTTATCCTGGATATATCCAAGGATGTCAGGAACAGAAATCTTTCACTAGCCAAGTCAAGTATATCGTTGGGTGAAGCTGATCGTGTTGCTAACAAGATAACATCAGCAAATTTGAGAGGTGCTGCATCCCCTGATCATTTGGTTCCACGTACTGCTTCATCAGCTGATCATAAAAACGTGAACTCTGATGGCAGAAAGAAGCATCCAATGGTTGCACAAAGGTCTCCAGCTAATCCAAGGTATTCCAATGGAGTCCCTAAATTTGATCAAAAAGCAACAATGCCAGCCAAGGGGTCCAAGTTGGCAGAGAAGACATTGCAGGAGAAAGCTAGAACTGTGGAAAAAGCCACAGCTGTCAAGCAATCATCGCTTAAGAGGCCATCTTCATTTCCCACTAAGCAAGTGCCTGTGCCATCTCAGGCTTATAGTCATGTAGTTTCTTCAAAAGATAAAAATACTCTGAAGGGAAAGCCGACATCTCCATCGACAATTATTACTGGCGAGCGGGCAAGCAACAGTGGTAAAACTGGAAGAAGTCCTAAGAGGTCAAGCAAGGCAAATGCCAATGGGAAGGAAGGCTCGGATATGTCCAGAACATCATTCCCTACAGAATCTGAATTGACTGCTTCTGTCGAAATACAAGAAGATGATGTGCAGGGTTCTTGTATTACAGGCCATAATGTGGAGTCCACACTAGCAGAACTGTCTTCTGATGCCACAGAATATGTAGACAAATCTCGACCAGCACCAGGAGAAACAAGTAAATCCACTTCAGAGGATGTCTTGGATGTGTCAAGAACATCATTCTCTATAGAGTCTGAGTTGACCGTGTCCACTGAAATACAAGAAGATGATGTGCAAAGCTCATGTATTACAGGCCATAATGTAGAGTCAACACTACCAGAACTGTCTTTAGATGCCACAGAATATGTACACAAATCTCAATCAGCACCAGAAAAAGCAAGTCGATCCATTTCAGAGGATGATGTGGTGGAAACTATTGAAAAGAGCGAAGCATTGGCTGCTGAATTCCCTGTCAAAAGTATCATTGCTCTTGAATTGCAGCAATCATTGGATGACCAAGAACTCAAGACTGTGCTGAGTAAATCTAATCTAGAACATATACTGGCAGAGCAGAATGCCATTGATAGTCGAACTTCAATGGATGAAGGCATCCAAACTGATGATGCAGCTCTCAGCCAACTTTCCAAACAATTACCAGGTGTGGAAAATGCAGATGTATATGATTCTGTATTAACCGAAAGTAGATCAGAAATTGAAGCTGATTTTGTGAAAGTCAACACTAGCGTAGACTCCCTAATCACTGAAAGTAGGGGGGAAGTGGGAGCTCATGAAGACCTTCAAGGATCTCCAGAACTACTGGCACATGATGAAAAATATGCTGAGGATCCTAAGTTTTGCCTTGATTGCACTTCAGGAAATGTAGCTGAAAATGTCAAGGTTGATGAAATTGTTGAGGTTAGGAATATTAACAGTACATCTCACTGCCAATCAATTTCAGAGACTTCATCAGACGGTGAACTTCTGGAGGAACCAAAGTCGGTGCTAATTGGACAGATTGATTCTAATGTACAAACTGATGAGTTAGCAAGTGTTGATAATGATGGGACCTTTGAACAGGATGAACTGAAATCAAGGGTCGTAGTTCAGCAGTTACCAGAAGAACTATCAGATGATGAATTTTATGAAGAATATGATTTTGAGTTGAGTGAATCGGATGAGTCTGATGCAGAAGATGAAGGAGGAACAATCAATAGAAATATTGGTGAATCTTCAAAGGCCAATAGCCAAAGGCCAAGAAGAATCTCAACACTTCACCCGGATGATGCTAGTGCCACACCTTACAAATTGAAGTTTAAAAGGGGTAAAACTGTAGAGCTCACACCAGACAGTAATGGCCCGAGAAGACTCAAATTTAGAAGAAGGGCTGCAAATGAAGTTGCAAATGGTGAAGGTCAATCAGCAAGAAGGATTTATAAGAGGAATAGCACACATAATGGTGTTCCTACTAATCCAGACATGGAATCTCCTGGAGTGAAACTGAGGCATCAAGATGCACAAGAGAAAAAGGATGCACAGGGGCTGTTCAACAATGTAATAGAAGAAACCGCAAGCAAGCTTGTGGAGTCTAGGAAAAGCAAGGTAAAGGCTTTGGTTGGTGCTTTTGAAACGGTGATCTCTCTCCAGGACGGCAGTCCCACATCATCTACACCACAGGCAGGTAACTCACCATATTCAGTTCACGATGACGAGGAAAAGGCACCTGAGGAAGCAGCATAGAATATCACATCCTTTTAAATTGGCCAAGTTTGCAGCCATGTTTTGGACTCTCCTTTTCTTTTTCCTTTCAGAACTGGCTTTAATGAAGAATATTTTGTATAGTTTGTACATTGCATCTCTTTCAGAAGTATTTAGAGTTTTTTAGAGTATTATAATACATAGTCAAGATGCTTCATGCAGAGAGTGATTTCAAGTATATTACAATGTAAATCAATTGAGACACCACAAAACCAAGTGCGCTTTTGTTGGGCTTGGATTCTTATATTCTATTATACAAGTGTTGGTTTTCTGGTGTACAAGTGTTGGCTTGATTTGCTTTTCTGCTTAATGAAAAGATGTGCAAAGCTTTTGCACGTTCTCTAAAAAAATATAAAAGTGCTGGTTTAACTTTTCTTTAAAAGCACGCTGCACTTTCGGGTTTGATTTATCCCGGTGGTTGTATTTGTATGTCATAGGCCTAATGCAGTGGAGCTCCTAAATTTGTTCCATTGCAATGACTATTTCCTTAGTCCCTACTACATCTTGAAGATCTATGCACAGATCATTCCTTGTACTTTTCTTCATGCCACACCCTTCAAACTTGTTTATCCTGCTCCCAGTAAAACGTGCCAATTTGTCGGATGTTGGCTGCTCTTATCAGTCATCAAACCAAAGACATATTACAATACAATACATGGCTGTTGTGAGGCTTATATAGCCTTCAAGTCACGCCATTCATTTCGTTTCAAATTTAAATATTCTCAAAAGCAGCATCCGCGGGGAAGCTTCCCTGTTGACCGTATCTTCTTCGCCTTCTCTTTGATCTTTTTTTCGTCATCATATTTCCTTTCCTCTGCCGTTGACCTTGCTCCTCCAGCAATTTTGTTGATCCTTGCCATTTCCTGGTTGTATTCTTCCAGTGCCTTTGCTCTCTTTCTGTCCAACTCAATCTGTAATTTAACAAGTGCTGAGTCTGTTCAGCTCCATCATTCAGTAAATTAAGATAATGATTTTATTGGCACATAAGAATTGTGATCCCCCTTCTACCCCGCAAAAAAAGTAATAATAATAATGAAACACACACTGCTCTGTGAAATTATGATTTTGAATCAACAAAAAACCTCTTTCTGTTCTTTTTGGCGCTTGGCCTTCACCTTCTTCTCATTCTCCCATTCAGCTATGGTGTCGATCATCTTTTCATACCTAAACTTGGCAGTTGTATTAGCTAGTTGCATCAAATGATCAGCAAAAACGAAAACAATCATACTTACTCCTCCCTGATCCTTGCGAGTTTTGCCTTCTCCCATGCATCAGCCTTGGTTTCTTTGCCGCCAATAGCAGTTACTCCAGCTGCACCATTGCCATTCTGTCTAGCATGATACGATGTCGCTGGCCTGATGGCGGATGGCGCCTTCTGAATTGCCTGCTCCTGCTCAAACCTCTTGCTCCCTTTCTTGTCTGGTGATTTTCTGGAGGAACCTGAAGCCTTCTTCATACTCACAGAAGAATCAAACATCTTTGGTGGCAGTGGCAGTGGCATCTTCTGATCTGAACCTGTGCCCTCGGGCTTTCTCTCTGCTGATTTCAGCGGCCTCCTTACCGATACATTGACTGAAACGATAACGCATTGTGCAATTGTTACAAGAGGTTTTACAGGTTCTGCTACAGCAGAAGTAACAAGGGATGGGCCATGGGGATGAAGTGGATCGTAGTTACTTACCTGGTTCTTCGTCATCATCTTCTGCGGGCTCTTTGCCACTGAACCATCTTGAGATCTTGCTGCCTCCTGTAGGCCTTTTCATGCTTTCACCTCTCTTGATTGGCGACTGGACAGGAGGCGCAGAAGTTGGCGCCACAACGGGGATAGGCTTCTTCTGATCTGCTAGCTTCTCTTCTCGCATGGTGATTGCATATGCTGCTGCGGCAATTGTGGCTGCGAACGCCGCGTTGTATTCCTCGCTGCTATTCATTTTTGCTGGCAAGTTGCAATGCCAGTCAGTTTCTTTTTACCCTTTTTGTTCTGTTTGTTCGTTTGTTCGTTTCATCTTAAGGGACATGTTTATTACACCGATAGAGTCAATTAAGAGCAAACTACACATGCTTACTAGTCTATTTGAGGAGTAGTTTTCTTGTTTAGAACATCTGAATGCCTGAAGGTTCCCTAGTTCACATTTCACAATGTAGATTAAATGATTTGATCATAGTGATATAGGATAGGAATTTAAATGGAAACTGCCGATTAGTTAATAATAATAAAAATCCGAAGGGCGATTAAGGAACAACAATAAAAGGATGACTTTGTACATTCCGTATTTGTAATTGAAACAGTAAATTTTGATCACATACCTCTTCCAAGAGCTGTGCTTTCTTCTATTGGTACCGATGAAGTCTCCCTACCACCTTCGCCTCCCTTTCCTACTCCAGAAAACCGAACCCTGCGAAAGATCAATTATTCTGATATCTGAATCTGCTGATGATGCTACTCTACTCCTGATGCTGATGTGTAATCCAATTCTTTAGATGGAAATGTGCAGTCAAATTAGTTGAGCTACTTAAAGAAAGCATGATTGCTCTTTATTTAGCTCCACAACGTTCTCCCTCAACTCTTGAGGGAAGAAGATCTAAGAACAAGTAAATTTTAAAAAGAGAGAGGAAAGAATCAAAAATCATTGTCTTGGAGAACTTTGAAGCCTTTGAAAGATCAAGATAAGAAGAAAAGCTGCAACCCGTAACCCGTAGTTACAAGGTGATATGAAACTAAAGCATTGAGAAGCTCACAGTTAATCAGCCAAATAGTGCAAAGATCCAAGCCTTCATAAAATCCAGCTCTCGATGCTGCATGCCTATACCTTAGCTTCTTATCGTCGCCCTCTATGGCGCACAATGTATTTGTAGAGACGCAACAGCTCCAAGGCACACTAACCCCTGCATAAAATATTGTTTGCTTGTATTTAGAGGTGGTGAAGAGAGGGGGAGAGAGAGAGAGAGAGGAAGAGGAGGAGGAGGGGCAAGGAAACTGTTGTCTTGGCGGCAGGCAAGAGGATTGGAGATGGGATTGCTTTACCCATGGAAGCCTTCAAGAATCCAACCCCTTTTTGGTTGCACTGCCCTTCAAGAATCCTCCTTGTGCTTTTGCCTCAGGTCTAAAGACAGGTAGCTAGGAATAATAACTTTCCTTAATGCAAATCAGCATCTTCTTGTGCCATACTTCTGCTTAATTATGGAGGATTCTTGTACTCTTTACATAGCTAACTGGCTAGTAGCGAATGCATCATGCCAGTTTGCTGATCACTTACAGGTGTCAGTTCAATGTTCAGACCTGTTCTTTTCAAGTCTCAGTTTTCTACGCTTTCATCTTAAGTGCTGAATCTGTTCTGTAATGGTAGCTGGGTGCTAGATTTGTCACTTTATGCTTTCTTAGTGCATACAAAGAAGTGATATTTCCCGTCACTTCATCTCGCCACATAGATTTATGCTGGTATAGGGAAGTAAGATAAAAAATAGAGAAGATAGCTGACTCTCAGGTTCTAGAGTCGGCCTTTTTAATGTATTTGTACGCTGTTGTCTTTTATTATTCACTCTTTGTGCAAAAATAAATTTAGAGAAAATCCACGATATAAGATGTCTTTGTATGGACTCTGAATAACATAGAGGAGCATAAATACTAGCAGCTAAATTTTTTTTGAAGTGTCAGCAGCTAACTGCACGTTAGTATATGTCTTATAGATAAAATCCTTTGATGATAGGTTGTTGTATTAAGCTCAGTTACTAACTGAATTTTGAATACAGATGTTGCACTGCCGATTAAGGTGAAGGGTCCGGTACTATAACACCTCGGTCCGGTTAGAGATATAGTACTGTTGTATTCGTATTGGTATAGGAGTCTATATTTCCTTGTACTCCAAGTCACCTTGTACTATATATATGCCTATTGGGCTGTGCAATAGATTCAAGTTGCATATCTCCTAACATGGTATCAGAGCAAATTAGGGTTTAGATTTTTTTTTATACCTTTGATCCACCGGCGTGCCGCAACTCGCGCTCCTCCCCACTCGATCCGCGGGCCGCCGGCCTCCCCTCCCGAGCCGCCGGCCTCCCCACCCGAGCCCCCGGCCGCCGGCCTCCCCGCCCCGCCCGCCGGCTCGCCCGCCCGCCCGGCCTCCCGAGCCGCCGCTCCGCCGGCCTCCCCGCCCGGCCACCCGAGCCGCCGGCCTCCCGCGCCGCCAGCCTCTTCCGCGTGTGCCGCCGCCGCTCCGGCCCGCCGGCCGCCCGTGTGCCCCCTCTCCGCCGACCCGTCTGCCTGACTTGCTCTGTTTTGAGCAGCCGGCAGATCTGGTTAGTTCGAAAAGAAAAAAAAATAGGTACCATGTCTTCGGGCACCGTTTCTCTCCCTCGCTGCCCGGTGATTTTTGATGGGATCAATTTCACCGACTTCATCTCTCATATGCGCATCCACATGCGTGGTCTTCGTCTCTGGGGCGTCCTCTCCGGCGATGTTCCGTGTCCGCCTTGTCCTGTGGCGCCGGTGGAGCCTCAGCTTGGTGCTCGACCTACTGATGCTGACCGAGGTGCTTATGCTGATGCTGTCACCGCTTATCCGAAGGCTCTCGATTCCTACGGTGCTCTGCTGACTGAGTTCACTCAGTGGATGGATGATGATGCTCGTGTTGCTGCTGTTCTTGTCGCCAGTCTTCAGTCTCAGTTTTCTTCTGAGGTTGTGGGCTTCTCTACGGTATTCCAGATGTGGACTCATCTTCGTCGGCGTTATGAGCCCTCTTGCGACGCTCTGTTCCTGTCCGTGGTTCGCCAGGAGCACTCTCTCCAGCAGGGTGATGCCACGGTTGATGAGTTCTATGCTCAGAGTTCTGCTGTCTGGCGCCAGCTGGATTCCCTTCGTCGTTCTGGTTGTGGCTCTTGTCAGTGCTGTCAGGATACTCGTGCTGATCGGGAATTCCAGCGCGTCTATGAGTTCTTGACACGGCTTCGTCCTGAGTTTGAGTCTCGTCGTGCTCAGCTTCTTGCCCGTCAGCCTCGTGTCTCGCTTCTGGAGGCACTTACGGAGGTACGTGCGGAGGAGACTCGTCTGCGTGGCTCTGGTCTCCTGCCACTTCTCTCCGTGCTTGCTGTTCGTCCACCGGCTACATCGACTACTGCACCGATTGCTCCACGCCTCAGCGGCTCGTTTCCCCCAACGGCCTCAACAGGTGGTGGTGGCCGTTCCTCGTCGGGTCGTGACCGTCCTCATTGCACCTACTGTGATAAGGCTGGCCACCTTGAGTCTACTTGCTTTCGGAAGAAGCGTCATCTTGCCCGCCGCTCTTCTCCGGGCACTGGAGCTTCTTCCTTGACTACCTACTCGCCTTTGGCAGCTACTTCGACCTCTTCCGTCACCTCGTTCACTGAGCAGGAGATCACACGCCTTCGCCGTCTGCTTGCCGCGACAGGTTCTGCAGGTTCTGCTACTGACCCTTCTGGCACTGAGAGACCACCTTCTTCCCAGTCAGGTACATCCCCGTGGATTCTGGATTCTGGATTCTGGAGCATCTTTCCATATGACTTCTAATTCTTCCGCTTTATCCTCTATTAGACCTCTAGATTCTTCTATTCATGTTCTCACTGCTGATGGTACTCCTCTTCCTGTTGCTAGTCGCGGCACTCTTAGCACTTCTTTGTTTCATGTTCCTTCTGTTGCTCATGTGCCTCGCCTTACCATGCAGCTTCTTTCTGCTGGACAGATTACTGATCTTGGTTGTCGGGTTATTCTCAACTCTGACTCTTGTTGTGTTCAGGACCATCAGACGGGCACTCTGGTTGGTTCTGGCCCTCGCCGCCTTGATTCTCAGCGCCTCTGGGAGCTTGACTGGCTTCACCTTCCCTCCGCTGCCACCGCTGCCAGTCTCTCCGCTTCTGTCAACTCGTCCACCGGCTCCTTCCAGCAGTGGCATCACCGTCTTGGTCATCTGTGTGGATCTCGTCTCTCGTCGTTAGTTCGTCGTGGTCTTCTGGGGTCCGTCTCAGGAGACGTGTCTTTAGATTGTCAGGGTTGTAAGCTTAGTAAGCAAATTCAGTTATCTTATCCTCATAGTGAGTCAGTGTCTCAGCGTCCTTTTGATCTTGTTCACTCAGATGTGTGGGGTCTGGCTCCCTTCGTTTCGAAAGGGGGTCATCGATTCTATATTATCTTTATAGATGATTTTTCTCGTCACACTTGGATATATTTTATATCTTCTCGTAGTGAGGTTCTCTCCATCTATAAATAGTTTGCCACCATGGTTCGTACCCAGTTCTCCACTCCCATTCGTGTCTTTCGTGCTGATTCTGCTGGCGAGTATATTTCTCGTCATCTTCGTGGTTTTCTTGCTGAACAGGGCACTCTTGCTCAGTTCTCTTGTCCTGGTGCTCATGCTCAGAATGGTGTTGCTGAGCGTAAGCATCGTCACCTTCTTGAGACTGCTCGTGCGCTCATGATAACTGCTTCTATTCCACCTCACTTTTGGGCTGAGGCTGTTTCTACTGCTACATATCTTGTTAATATTCAGCCCTCTTCTGCCCTTCAGGGTGGGATTCCCATTGAGTGTCTTTCTGGTTCTCTCCCTGATTACTCTACGCTTCGTCTGTTTGGCTGCGTTTGCTATGTTCTTTTAGCTCCCCGCGAGCGCACCAAACTTACTGCTCAGTCTGTCGAGTGTCTCTTTCTCGGATATAGTCTGGAGCATAAGGGCTATCGGTGTTGGGATCTTGCTGCTCGTCGTATGCAGATTTCTTGGGATGTGACCTTCGATGAGTCTCGTCCTTTCTTTCCACGTCCAGCTTCTCCTTTGACTTTCCCTGTTGAGCCCTTGTCTTTTCTGACCTTTCCAGATACACCGATTACTGTTGTGCCTTCTTCTACCCGTCCCACCGAGTCTCCGCCTATTCCTAAGTCTCCACCTACTCCTGCTGTCGACCCTTCGTCACTATCATCTCCTACAGCTCCACCGGCACCCTCTCCTCTTCTGTCCTATCCTTTCTTCTACACACGTCGACCTCGTGCTGAGCCTCTTTCTGATGTGCCTTCTCCTGGGCCATCTCCGTCTGATGAGCCATCTTCTCTGGGTGACTCCTCTTCTCCGGATTCGCCACCCCCTCCTAGGTATGGCCTTCGCGCTCGCCCGTGTCGGCCTCCCAACCGCTTTGGCTTTATTGGTGTTACTCTTGCTGAGCCTACTTCTTACCGTGATGCTATTGTTCATCCCGAATGGCAGCATGCGATGGCCGAGGAGCTTGCTGCTCTTGAGCGCACCGGCACGTGGGATCTTGTCCCTTTTCCTCCACGTGTTCGTCCCATCACCTATAAGTGGATTTATAAAGTTAAGACCCGTTCAGATGGTTCCCTTGAGCGCTACAAGGCTCATCTTGTGGCACGTGGTTTTCAGCAGGAGCATGGTCGTGACTATGACGAGACATTTGCTCCTGTCGCGCATATGACCACTGTTCGCACTCTTCTTGCCGTGGCCTCTGCTCGCCACTGGTCTATCTCTCAGCTTGATGTCAAAAATGCCTTTCTTAATGGTGAGTTGCGTGAGGAGGTCTACATGCACCCCCCGCCTGGGTATTCTGTTCCCGATGGCATGATTTGTCGCCTTCGTCGCTCTCTTTATGGTTTTAAGCAAGCCCCTCGTGCTTGGTTTGAGCGCTTCACCTCTATGGTCACTGCTGCTGGTTTTTCAGCTAGTGCTCATGATCCTGCGCTCTTTGTCCACACTTCGTCCCGTGGTCGGACTCTTCTTCTTTTGTATGTGGATGATATGGTCATCACCGGAGATGATTCTGAGTATATTGCCTTTCTCAAGGCTCGTCTTAATGATCAGTTTCTTATGTCTGATCTTGGTCCTCTTCGCTATTTCCTTGGGATTGAGGTTACCTCTACTTCTGATGGTTTCTATATATCCCAAGAGAAATATATTCACGATCTTCTTGATAGGGCTTCGCTTACTGATCAGCGTACCATTGAGACTCCGATGGAGCTCAATGTTCATCTTCGTGCCTCTGATGGTGAGCCTCTTTCTGATCCGACTCGCTATCGTCACCTTGTAGGAAGTCTTGTCTATCTTGCTGTCACTCGTCCGGATATATCCTATCCAGTTCACATTCTGAGTCAGTTCGTCTCTTCTCCTACTCAGGTTCACTACAGTCACCTTCTTCGAATTCTATGTTATCTTCGTGGAACTATCTCCCGCCGCCTTTTCTTTCCACGCTCCACTTCGTTACAGCTTCAGGCATATTCGGATGCTACTTGGGCTAGCGATCCCTCTGATCGTCGCTATCTTTCTGCTTACTGTGTTTTCCTTGGTGGTTCTCTCATTGCTTGGAAGACGAAGAAACAGACTGCAGTTTCCCATTCGAGTGCCGAGGCTGAGTTGCGTGCTATGGCCTTTTTGACAGCGGAGGTTACTTGGTTACGGTTGCTACTTGAGGATTTTGGTGTTTCTATCACTACACCGACCCCTCTGTTGTCTGACAGTACTGGTGCTATCAGTATTGCTAGAGACCCAGTGAAGCACGAGCTCACCAAGCATATTGGTGTTGATGCTTCTTATATGAGGTCTCAGGTCCAGGATCAGGTTGTTGCTCTTCAGTATGTGCCTTCCGAGTTTCAGTTGGCTGATTTCTTCACGAAGGCACAGACTCGTGTTCAGCACGGCTTCTACCTCTCCAAACTCAGTGTTGTTGATCCACCATGAGTTTGAGGGGGGGGTGTTAGAGATATAGTACTGTTGTATTCGTATTGGTATAGGAGTCTATATTTCCTTGTACTCCAAATCACCTTGTACTATATATATGTCTATTGGGCTGTGCAATACATCCAAGTTGCATATCTCCCGACTGAACCACTGCTTAACCCCTAGCGGATTGCGATCCAACCAAACTGCTTGATCTCTGTCCCTCTGTCTCGCGCGCTCTCCTTGCCGTCGAAGCCGCCAGAGGAGACGTGTCGAAGCAGGCGCTGCCTTCTCTGCCGACGCCGGCGACCCTCCCGCTGCATCCCGTCTGGTAAGAATCGGCTCCCCGAATTGTTCCGTTCCCTTGATTCCTAATTGTGTTCCCACTGGCCATGCGAGGAACCCTAGTTTGTTTGATGGAATAGGTGGATTCTCGACCTAAATCCAACCCCTTCCTCCCCTCTCAGACCATCAGAAGGATGCATCCAAGAGGCGGAGATTTTATCTCTCCGCACGATCTTCCTTGCGGTCCCGCCGCTGCCCCTGCTTGGGTGTTGCTCGACCGAAACGTGCTTACTATCAATGAAGAAGCCATCGATGAAGAAGCGATGCAAGAGATCGAGGCACGAATCGCGCGGGGGGCAATATGCGGAGAGAGCGGCGGCGGCGGCTGTATTGCGCGCGCGCAAAGTCCGCGGCGCCAGCGCCGTCAAGGTGACCTACAAGGTGGCATCGAGCCCGATCACGGTCAAGTGGTCGATCCCCAAGAGTCAGCTCCTTCGTGCTGCGGCGATGGGCACCGGCCTCGAATCTGCCCGGCGCCTTCGTCGCAAGCGCCTGCAGGAATCTCCTCGCCCTCTGCTGGTTTCTACCGCCCGGCCGTTCCTTCGTGCGGATTCTACATGGTTTACGACGCCCGGCGGACTCCCTCGCCGCGATGATCGGTCCTACCCGAGCATCGGGTCCGGGGTCGCAGTCCTGGGCCACGGCGCGCCTGCTAGCGGATGGGTCCAGAAGACGGTGTGGCTCCCATCCGAGTTGAGCACACCCTCCTACGACTTCAGTGCCGACGTGGTCTTCTTGTTCGGAGACTCGTGTGTCTGCTGGGTCGTGCGCTTTTCGAGATTGAACTTTGACCATTAATTAGACCAATAATATATGAGTCATGTTACTTTAAAATTATACCATTTGAAACTTCTTTCGAATATGAATTCAATGGTATAATTTTCATGACATATAAACTACATTTTATTGGTCTAATTAATGATCAAAGTTCAATCTCGAAAAGCGCGCGTGCCTTATAAAGAGGGACGGAGGGATTATGTGATGATTTCTTGGCGCAGCCAGATGTGGATCTCAAGTTTCGCTTTAAAAAGTTGCCTGAGGAGTGTCTGGTCAGCGATTTCCATGAACGGAGTCTAATTCAGGAGTATCGTTCGATGGACTGCGTCCGCGGCGCCATCAAGTTGGTGAGCTTGGAGTGACGACCGTCTCAAGTCTGAGGTGATTCTGACCATCTGGACTCTGATGCCTAACCTTGGGGAGTGGAAGAAAGATGTGGCAGTCTGCGTCGGAGACGTTTGGGACTGCGAAGACTATCTTCGCATGGGTTTGCCACGGTTAGAGCCGATGTGCAATTCGATAGCACGGGTGAGCTTGTGGGGAAAGATTTGGAGAAAATAACCCAGTATGTGCTTCGCCTCGGCATGTGAATAAGAAGATTTTATCCTCCACTAAGTGTTCTCCAGAAACCCCAACTTTGTGTCGTCTCTTTGCCAGCGAGTTGAGCGCGTACTTAAACAAGGTGCCTGCAATGCTATTATTTATTTTTATTACCATCCACCACTAATCATATGGAGTACTTTGTTTCATCCGAATAGTTCTGTTCATAACTAGTAAAAGCGGCAAACCAGTAAATAGGCATGTTGATCATAACTTTACTGACATTTAGCTCATTGTATTTCTCTTGTTTCTGCTAGAGGACTGCAAGAATCTACCAAACCGAGGTTCTGATGAAGCGGGAAATGAAGGAGGGACATCCATAGAGGATCTATTACTTCGCTGAGATTTACTATATTCGAATACTGAAAGATATGGATCTTTATCTTCACCAGAGTCAGACCTGAATTTAAAGTTTGATGAACCATAACAGTTCCTAGAATTACAGAATGCACTGGAAAGAAAAAACTTGCAAAAACTGGGCTCTCTTGTTTTTGCGTTCAAGATGACACGCTGACAAGTGGGCTACAGAGAAGTCGACTCACCTTGTAGGGTGCAAGTGTAGTCAGCAAATATATCATGCTGCTCTCGCTACTAGACACGTGCACAGCGACGCATGGGCACGAAAGGCAACTTGCCACCTCGCGTGGCTGGAGGCACCTCTGTAGCAGTGATGCTAGATTTGCCACTTTATGGTTTCTAGGGTATATGCAGTAGTACGATGTAAGCTTTATTTTAGTCATGTTATATGGAATTTCTGCTTGAATAGTGAGGAGAGAGAATATTGACTTCTGCTAAGAACAAACTAAGAGAAGGCTCATGTCTTTAAAATTAAAGATATTAGAGACACCGATATTAAATATAAGAGAAGCTAATCTTCTCTATTATTATACTATATATTTTTATTGTCATCTTTAGATACATGGAGAGATATAAGGAAAGACTGCCTTAAGATCCTAGAAAGGGAAAAATAATTTGTCCCAAGAAAAGGACACTAATTTTCATAATTTTGTTCATGCAAAAGAGCTACCCGGTAAAAATGCAGAGCAAGTGTATCATGTAGTGGCTACTCAAACGAAGTGAGGAGGGTGGCGGTGGGGTGAGGCCTTAGGTTCCTTTTTTTAAATTACTCTACCATTGCTTTACATTAAAAAGGGGACGAAAGTTGAGGAATATAGGCACACCGATGAACAAATAGGACAAGAGAAAGTAGAAATTTACATAACCGCCCTTTAGGGACACGTGTGGGGAAGCATGAATGTTGCCACACCTGCCTCCTAGCCTCCATGTGTGTGTACACGCATTGCTGGATGTCCTCCTCTGCCGACCAAAGGGGAATTTGTCATTGCCAATGAGCTTGGACCTTCGGTCGCCAACGGTGTTGAGTCGGAGCTCTAGGAACTGCGAGTGGCTGATGTCGTCGGCAATGGAAGTGTTGAGGATGTGCAAGTGTTGGTTGACCGAAGAGGACCCCTGAAATGGGCCAAAGCCACCGCCCAAATGGTGAAGCATTGCCTGCGAGCATGCCTTGTAGTCAGCAATCTCCAGCTTGTGGTCCACCACCAGTGACCACCGCTCCGCCCACCATGGACAGAGCAAGAGGGAGTGAAAGAAGAGGAAAGGAAGACGAGGAGGTGCTTTGGGAGATGAAGGGAGGAGCAAGCTTCATGAGGAAGAGATTAACCTACAAGGAAGAAGAGTGCCAGTTGGTGAGCATTGGGTTAAGAAAGATCAAATGTGAGAAAAAGACCAAAAGAAGAGGGGAAATGGAGAGTCGTGACTTGTGAGTCATACATTCACTCTTGGTATATGTATAGATCTTATATGTCATACCCTCTTAATATTCATAAGATTAAATAAAAATAGATATTATTTGTTAACCTATTCTCCAATACCTGTGAGTTTGGGAAAATAAATAAATATGTCTATGTCTCGATACATGTGACTTTATGAAGTTTACCGTTTTCTCACTTATATGCACGATAAAAAGTAAAAGAAAGAATAGGAAGGAGAAAGCTGAATAGCGGTTGTTCACGTGGGAAAATAAACATTTTAATCCTATTTTAATCACTTGTTATCTCAAAGATCTAATATCCCCCGATGTTGATCTGCATTGCTTTCATGAGTCAAAATGAAGATTTTAGTAACGTGTCATCTCTAGGCTCTAATATCACCTGATTCGATGTTGTTCTGCATTACTACTTCTCATGCCTCTCACGCTCTTCTCGTTGTTGTTCTCCCCCTCCTTACTCCTATCCATTCGAAGTTCACGTTGGCTTCACCTCTAGTCCAAGTGGGGGTATAATTCTTCTTCTTAATCGACTTAAGGATGCCATTAGCGTCAGTGACAGAACCAGAAATTCGAGATATCCATTGCGAGCTCCATTGATGATGTCAAATAGTAAGTTCATACGGCCGCCATATGTCGAAATCTAAAGCAAAACAAAATTCAAAATAAAGAAAATGATTTTCGGCGGGGGCCATTGTAAGAGAGACAGAGGAAGGAAGTGAAAAGGGTATAAGGCAACTCCACTGTCCTCCCTCGCCGTCGTTGGAACCGGAGCACCTCATCAGAGACGTGCCTCGTCGCGCGCGAGCTTCTCGGTCGGGAGGTGCGGCGGCCTCATCAACCTCGATTCCCCTCCATTTCCGCAGCCTCCTCCCTCCGTTCCAGCCCACCAGAGACTCGACTCAACCTCAACCTTTCTCCTCCCCTTTTCCCCTCGAGCTCGCAGCCCTAGCGCGGCTTGATTCGGGGACCGGCGGCGCGAGTCCCTCCCTACCGCTGCCGTGCGCTGGCTCGCCAGTGCAGTGGGCTCTGCTACCCCGGTCTGTCCCAACTGTGGCTCCGCCATTGCTCGCGGTTGGTGATTGAAACCTGTGTATCTCTTTCGCGTTTGCGGCGCGGGTATGGCTGCAGTCTGGAGCGGTTGCACCACGAGCTGTGGTTCCTTCAGCCAGGAACTGCCCCGGCGCGGCGAGAAGCGCGGCGAGGGCGGGAGGATCCATCCGAGGAATGGAGGCCGGAGTAGAGGTGAAGCCCGCCAGCTGGTAAGCGGCATGGTGATGGCCAGAGGAGTGTGTGTCTGTAGAGCGGCTCCGTGTGTCCTTGAATCTGATGTCACCGGCAAGGAGGAGGCTGGCTTGGGAATTTGGGGCATAGATGATGAACGACCTGGTGCTAGTGGCTTCGATTATGACAAGAGGCATGGGCTCCGGCGGCGGCCGATGAGGCCAGCTGCTGTGGAAAAGGACCCCGCTGGCAAAAGATGTGCGCAGTTGGAGTCGGTTTTGGAGTCGGCGAATAAATTTGAGCATGAGGGATCAAGGCTGCACTTCTTGGAAGAGAGGGACGAGGAAATGCTGTCCAAAAGATTGATAAAGCTCAGCCAAACCAACAAGGTCAGGAGTGCCCAAGAGCTGTTTGATTCGATGCGGGCGTCTGGCCTGCAGCCGAGCGTGCATGCCTGTAACTCCCTTTTGTCTAGTTTCGTCCGTAGAGGCTATTTACCAGATGCGATGAAGATGTTTGAGTTCATTAAGGGGAAAGGAGTGGCAACTGGGCATACATATACCTTGATGCTCAAGGCTGTTGCAAGTACCCAGGGCTATATTTCTGCCTTGCAAATGTTTAATCAGATTGAAGAGGAGAACGAATTAAAGAATATCCTCGATGTGATTGTTTACAACACAATGATATCTGCGTGTGGAAGAGCAAAAGATTGGAGGCAAGTGGAGAAACTGTGGAGAAGGCTAGTGGAGAACTCTTTAAGTGGAACCTTGATGACTTATGATTTGTTGGTTAGCACATTTGTGCAATGTGGACAGTCTGAGTTAGCAATTGCTGCTTATCAGGAAATGTTCCGCAATGGGCTTGATCCAAGTGAAGATATAATGAAGGCCATCATTGCTTCTTGCACCAAAGAAGGGAGGTGGGAGTTTGCACTGGCCACATTTAGGAGAACGTTGAGTGCCGGCATGAAGCCCAATATCATTTTGTTTAATTCGGTTATCAACTCACTTGGGAAGGCTGGTGAAGATGAACTTGCCTTTAGGATGTACCATCTTCTAACATCTTCAGGCCATAAGCCTGATCAATATACATGGAGTGCATTACTGTCAGCGCTATATAGGTCTGGTCGATGTGGGGATGCCCTAGAGCTTTTCCAAGGAATTAAAGCCAAGCATTCCTCAGTCTTAAACAGTCATCTCTACAACATAGCTCTGATGTCTTGTGAAAGACTTGGTCAATGGGAGCATGCCTTGCAATTGTTGTGGATGATGGAAAAAAACAGACTGCAAATTTCAGCAGTTTCTTACAATCACGTGATACGTGCTTGTGAGGTTGCTAGTGAGCCAAAAGTTGCTCTGAAAGTGTACCATCGTATGACTCATCAAGGGTGTTCAGCAGACACATTCACACATTTATCTGTTATAAGAGCTTGCATTTGGGGATCTCTTTGGAATGAAGTAGAGGATATATTGGAGGTACTATTTCATTCTTTGTTATTTTATTTCTGTTGAGCTGCAATAATTTTGAATTTCCAATTGCTTTAGTGTGGGCGACCTACTGTTCCAGTGTCTAAAGGTTGAAGAAGTGGTGCTTTGATTCTTAATTCTTCAAAGCTGCATCACAATTATGGAAAAATTGAAATCTTACAGGGTTAGCGTCAACACTGTTAAGCCGAGATATAAGTATGTTATTGGCTGTAGTTCCATGCGGAGCAGCAAGGTGCAGGAGTATGGGTCTAGGAAATGAAAATCCTAAACAGCTTCTTGCCTAGGCTTGACTGTCTTAGTCTCCATTGGCAATATGGAAGTCCTCTTGTACATAACTGTGTGAATGTGCGTATATTTCAAGAATTTGCTATAGATTGTACCCAGTGGATTTCTGTTCTTTGCACAAATGAAATTCACTTCCACGCGCATGGTTTATTTTCTACTTAATTATTTGGTCTTGACATTTTCAAGCCTAAAAGAACTGATAAATTGCATGGTTTGATTTACTTACAGTTGAAGAAAACTTTAGACTTAGACTTTCGAATTTTGGCCATACCTACTAGAAATCAGCAGTAATCATTAAGTAGCCATTTAAGATTGGACCATACCTAACCATTTTAGATTTGGCACCCCATCTTTAATTCTTCAGCTTTCCCTGGAAATCAGCATTTTATGTCTGATTCCTGACCAAATTGGGTATCGGGGTTGTATAGTAACTTTTCCTTGTAGGTAACAAGCTCAAAACCCGTGTAAGTGGCCCTTTGGGAACCAGTTCCAGGAAAGCAATGTAACATTGCATGACCGAGCAACTGGGATTGTTCTTTTACTTTGCCACTGGGGAAACTTAATTGCTTTAACCTAAGAGTCCAGTGTTGTGCCTTTACTATAAGTGTTATATGTCTGTTCCCTTTTGTTTCTGCTACATGTTGCAGATTCATATGCATGCTAAAACTTTGAAAACTATCAATACATAATGATGATGAACTTTCATGATATCCTATCGCGGTTGTGATTCATGATCTATATAGAATGATTTTGTCGAACTTGATTGCAATTTCGGTGCTTTTAAATTACCATTTCATTCGATACTTAATAATTCTGAACATCGCAGGAGGTCGCTCCAGATTCTTCGATCTACAATGCAGTTATCCATGGGCTTTGTTTGCGAGGCAAGATCAGGTTAGCCAGGAAGGTGTACACAAAAATGCGGAGCATTGGGCTGAAACCAGATGGCAAGACAAGGTCGTTCATGCTTCAGCACATCGAAGCAGCGGAGTAGCTCTCCTGACTGAGAAGCACTAGTCTGTAGCTCTACATCTCCAAACGTGCAATCACATATGTAACCTACTGTCAGGATGCTGAAACAAGCAGTTTTCTTGTTAGAGTGAAGGTACACGTCAAAGCCAGAATGGTTGGAGTGGCGCACTCTAAATTCCCTGTAGTGACACAAAGATGCTTAAATGAAGACTTGCACTCTATCTGATCGAATTCTTGTGATATTGCTTCATGCTTCGTCTTGACCCTTCGTGATATCAGTCCAGATTCATGTGAACTCTGTGAACTAAATACATCAGTGCTCAGTGTAGTGAGCTTAGTATGTGCTCTGTAGTCGGTCCACATTCTTCTACTCTGTTATCCTTTCGTCCTTCTCTGTTACTAATTTCCATTCAGTATTTTGTTGTGTAGCTAATGTAAATGCTAAGGATCTGACAGGAGGTTGCAAATTGCGACTAAGAAACGATGGCAGCTGGGATAGACTATTGTGTGTTGAACTGCTGATGCATTTTTTGTTACAATGGCACAATACCAGAATTTTGTCTTTCCATTTTTTTTTCCCGATTGAACGGTATTGGGTAACTATAATGGTTCTGAACCTTGCTAGGAATGACTTCGCTTGCTAGCACTACCTAATAATGCGCAGGTTTTTGCACTGCCTTCCTTGTCAGTTAACTCAGAAATTTAAACAGAACCAGGAATCACTGATACACGTCTAGAGATCAGTACGTGGTACTTATAAGAATAGAACTCAGACATCTGCGTCCAGAAATTTGAGGCCTTTGCGCGCCGATGATGGCCAGGAATGCACGCGGCACGGGAGAAGGCCACCCACGGATGCAGGCATGCAGCAGCAGATACATGTACATACACTGCCAGCCACGGCTATCCCGGTCTGGTATAATTGGTTCTTCTGCTGCTATCTTTCGTGATGAGCTAGGCGTCTTCATAGGCGCTTCTTCTGTGGTCCACGAAGGATTATCTGATCCTGCCTCCTTGGAAGCAATGGCGTGTCGAGAAACTTTGGTTCTGGCCCAAGACATCTGATTACTCGTTGCATCATTGCGATTGATTGTATGAGTGTCCTTAAGAAGATTTTTGTGAATTTTTTTGAAAATAATCGACTGTTGATTAGCATTTCCAAAAAACTATCATGCAATAATAAAGTGTCGGCATTCCCTGCACGGCCAGCCATGGCGCCACCGGCACACAAGGCACTCCCCGCGCTAACGCAAGGAAGACGCGCGCAGGACTGGTCGTTCGAATCGGAGATGGCACTGTGGAAACAAAAACGCAAAGCGGCGAGGAAACGAGACGGCATCGGACCTACCTACCTCGCAGCTAGCTTTCAATCCGATAGCAAGTCGGAGAGCCAACCTACGAACAGCGACTCGATCATGATCTTCCAACCCGGAGCACATGATTCACACCGCGTTGCATTCACGGTAGAAGCTCGATTTCAATCCGTGTCCGAACTCCTAACCGGGAATCTACTTCTCTCTCGAGGTCATTCCTCTCCTCCATATATGCATGCATATGCGACTATGCGTAGCGCTCATCCCCCTGCTCCCCTCCTCGTCTAATCCCACCGTCTCCCTCCCCCACCTCGCCATTCCCTGCCTCTCTTTCTCTCTCTCTCTCTCTCTCTCTCTCTTTCCAGCAGACGAGCAGTTAACCGCCATATGGCCGGCGTCTGCAAGCGAGCTGCTGCCGTCCTCGACGGCGGCCACGAGACCCAAGGATCCGCAACTTGCTGCAAGAGGAGGCGCATTCGCATCGGCAGCACCGCGGACTACGAGGAGACGTCCTGCCTCGGCGAGGGCGGCTTCGGGTTCGTCGTCAAGGCGCGCCACCGCGTCAACGGCAAGAACGTGGCCATCAAGTTCCTCCGCTCGCCAGACGACACCGAGAAGCCCGCCGACGTCGGCGAACTGCTGCGGGAGGCAGGCTTCCTCGAGGCCTGCAGCGGAAATCCTTACCTCGTCGGTTTCCATGGCCTCGTGCGCAACCCGACCACCGGCGACCTCTGCCTCGCCATGGAGTACGTCGGGCCGAGCCTCCACGCTTTCTTGCGGGAGAGGCGCTGCAGCCCGCTTTCGGAGGCGGCGGTGCGCTCCTTCATGTGGCAGCTTCTGACGGGGGCCAAGAAGATGCACGAGCGCCACATCGTCCACCGCGACATTAAGCCGGCCAACGTCCTCGTCGGGGAAGGCGGAGAACTCGTCAAGATCTGCGACCTTGGGCTAGCCATGTCCATGTCCAAGCCGCCGCCGTACGGCGAGGCTGGCACGATGTCCTACATGGCGCCCGAGATGCTCCTGGGGAAGCCGGACTACGACGCGCTCGTGGACGCGTGGTCGCTCGGATGCGTCATGGCGGAGCTCATCACCGGCAAGACTTTGTTCCAGGGCGACGATGAGAATAAGATACGACAGCTCTGGACTATCTTCAACGTGCTCGGCATGCCGGACGACAGAACGTGGCCGGAGTTCACGTCCCTTCCTCTCGCCGACGCGGTGCCGCGACTGCTGCTGGAGCAGCAGCAAAACAGGCTGCGGGGGCTATTCCCTGAAGAGAAGCTATCAAAGGACGGATTCGAGGTCTTGGAAGGACTTCTTGCGTGCAACCCCGACAAGCGGCTGACGGCGGCCGCCGCGCTCAAACTCCCATGGTTCGCTCCTCCTCGTCCCGCCACTGCTGCTAAGTTCGACGCGTTGGCGATGCCCAGGAAGGAGGCGGCGGCGGCGTTGCCCAGAAAGAAGACGCTGCGGATCAAGATCATCCCACCGGCGATACCGAAGAAGAAAAATGTACTGAAAATTCCACTGGCGATATGGAACAACGCACAGCGGGTGTAATTGTGATAGCCTGATAGGATCGATCCATTTAAATGCTAGAAGTTGTCCTTCAATTGTAAATGTTGTAAATTGTCTCTAATTTGGAAAATAAATATATTTACTCTTGCCCTAACCTGTTTTTTGTGGACTCAAGAAGTATCATTGATAAAGGGGGGAAGTGGTGGAACTGAAGGTGTTTTTTTTAGAAAAAGATTAATAATTCGAGCGTTCATTGTTTATCTGTTGTTGCTGAAAGAGATGCTGTTTACTTTCTGTAATGGAATTTGTATCTTCGTTATGGAACTTGGATAACAGGATTTACAGAGTCGTATTTCCAGGTTCCTGCACATGTGCCTTCTGCACTGCCAGGCCAGGTTTGAGTATTTTGAACAAACTTATGGAGTGCATGGAAACGGCTTCTATGATCATGGGCTCCTCTGGTGGTTCCATCTCCTTCATAGGATCATTCCTGATTGCAATGTCGATGTATGTTGGCAGTGTGCCAAGGCTGATCTCCATCTTCGCCGTCACCGTCGACCGGAACGAAGCCGCCTACTTCCCGGCTCATCATGCCGCGGTTTGATAGCGAACCTTGCACTGAAACTAGGGTGCGTCTCTGCGTTGTTCAAGCACCCAACTCTGAAGTAGGAATCAGGGAGATTATATTAGATGGTGCTCCAGGGTTGTCCCTGGAAAGCAGCAGGAGATGTTCCTACTAACAAGTATATATATATGCCTAGTAAATCGGGTGTTCATCTGTACACCAGTGCGCCGGTGACGTGCTGCTGTTAAAAGTTTGAAGCAGGTACCACGTCCAATCGATCTGAAATCGAAACTCGGATAAAATGGAAGCACATCGAAATTATTATTTCCCTGTGTTTCTAAAACAAAATTCCCCTTTTAAGACGTCCACCGCAATGGTAGATGACTCGGGAGTCCGGATCATTTTCGATCAACCAAAAGATCAATCAAACTGGACAACAGTTCTCACATGCAGTACTCCGTAACTAAAACAAGAAGATGCAGCAGTCCGTAACTAATCTACTACTCAGTTCAAAAGAAACTAAATGGATAAAAAAAATAAGAAGAGCTGCCGTAGCTCTTGCATAATGATTGTTCATTTGCAAAACCAAATTGATCAGCCGCATTTGACATGTCTAGTCCATATCCTACTTAGCTAAACTAACCAATTATCATTTTGATGAAACATTGGGGATTTATTCAGGAATAACCTGGTTATAGTTATTAAAAACGAGAGGAGGAAGTACCTTTTCTGATACAAGACCAGCTTCAGATCCTCCAAAAGGGGATACACTGGAGCTGTTAGCGACACACGTGTCGGGATGTAAATTGCTCATCTCCAGCCATGTGACGACCGGATCGCTGAATGGATCGAGATCGCACAGATCAGCACAGTACCTAGGTAGAATTGGGATAAATTGGAGAAAAGGGGGTGAGAAATCAGACAAGGAGGTGAGGACAGAAGAAGAACAGGACATCGGGATAAGAACATTTCATTCATTTGATAAATGCATCAGGATTACAAACCTCCTATTTATACTACTCCAATTAATCCCAAACAGCGGTGGCCCACGGCCCATCTGATAGCGTAAAATAGAATTTTTTTTAAATATTATTTTTTTTCTGTAAATCGCAGAAGTATAACACGATTTGAAAATATATCAAAAATCTCACTCGGTCGGCAAACCAAATGCCGAATAGGCCCAAGTCGGCTTAACAGATGCCGAATAGGCCCAAGTCGGCCTCTCAGCTGCCGAATAGAACCATGTTGGCGCCCCAGTTGCCGACTAGGGCCAAGTCGGCGTCCCAGTTGCCGACTTGCACCAAGTCGGCATCCCAGCTGCCGATTTGCCCCTTCACTGCCTATTTATCCAGCGGCAGACCTCTGTCTGCCTCGCACTCACCGACGAGAGAGGTCTGCCTCCCACTCACTGACGAAAGAAATAATAAAGAGAAGAGAAGAGCTTCGGATGTGAGTTGGAAGAGGGATTACGACAGGAGTGCTCAGGTGAGGTAAATATTTGTACTAATATTTTTAAGTTTGTTGGATTTACTAACCACGGCCATACTGTAAAATGGTAGCAATGGCTTCATCTGGTTCGGACGACATGCCGAAGGAGAAGTTTCCTGCCGATGTGCCGAACGGAGTTGAGGTTCCCCTCTGCTGGTTCCAAGATCCGTGCAAACTAATGGTGTCAAGAGAGATGTCGTACACCTACGGAAGAAGGTTCTTCATGTGCGCTAACTACGATGAAGAGCCAGCGAATCTTGCCGTGCGCACACAGCGTCGCAGGGTAAAACACGCATTGCACCCAATAGTTCTTGCTTCCACCCGCTCGTAACAATGCAATACAGTGCTAACACTCATTTGTTTGCAGTCTCCTCCCACTATATGTGACTACATACAGTGGTTGGATAATACCCAATCGAAAGAGGATGAAGAACAACTGATGCGTGAGGTCTATTTTAGGCGAGATTACACTCTGCAACGCATGCACAAAGCGGAGGAGGCGGAGAAGCAGAAGCGTTGGTAGGAGCAGCTACGCAAGGAAAAGATGGAGGCGGAACGTCGAGCTGCGAAAGCACGTGAGGCTGAAAGGGCGAGGAAGCGCGAGATCGCGCGTCGCGCGAAGGAAGAAGGAGAGAAAGCTCACGCTCGTCGTATGAGGAAGGGAAAATATCTGAAAGGCCCTGAGTAGGTTGCCCTATTAGGTCGCTCGGTTCTATGGTTGTATCATGCGAATGTTATCGTACCATCTACCCCATGTGTACTGATAACAATGTATCGTACTCGTACTCTAGATTTCGATCCAATAAATTAAGTGTTCCAGTCCAACGAAAAGTAGTAGAACTAAGATAGATAAATTTGAAAAGGATGTGCTCATAACTATCAGAAATAACTACTCCTACTAGTCTCCCTGGGCAGGTCCTCCCGGGTCTCCCTGTCCACGTCCTCGATGCGGCCCCCTCTGCGGCCTCTTGCGGAAGTCGGAGTACGTCAACTGTCCCGGCGGAAAAATCGTACGACGGCCTCTACCTAGCAAGGGCGCATCAGGCTGAGGGGCGGTAGGCTGGGTGTCCTGCGTCGGTGGCGGCGGCGAAGACGGTGTAGGATACCCTAATCCCAACCCAGAACTGTCAGCGGGGTCGAACTGAGTGTTGAAGAAGTATCGAGACGGGCTGTCCGAACTTCCTCCTCCTTGTGACCTGTGGGAGACAATAGGTCATGATTGTGTGCACAAATGTCGAATTTATTACGGAGGCACGAAAATATTACATACCAGGTGTGGGAATCATGGATGGCATCTCGGTAGGTGTCCGAAAAGAGCTCGATGGCATGTCCCAGAGGAAGAGGCGACGGACCTCCTGCTGCGACGCCTACCAGGACGACCCACCAGCCTGTGAAGGACCTGGGGGAGTAGGCTGCGGCGCCTGCCAGGACGACCCACCGGCCTGTGAAGGACCTGGGGGAGTGGGCTGCATCGCGAACGGCCTCCTTTGGAGGTGTGCTCCACGTCCTCTCTGCGGGTCGACCACATCTGACGTCTGTGTGCAGGAAAGAGCGCGAAGCAAACTACGGCACAGCTCCTCCGCACGAGACCACGCAGTAGAGTCATCTCTTGTCCTCGATCTCGTCAGCTCGGTCGTGATGTGATCGTGAAGCTCACGTGCCACCTCAGTCTGCACGTACATAACATGTTGTTAGAAACGAAAAGAGTGTACAACACATATATCCAAACAAGTAGTACAACGTACCGCATTGGCCCTCAAACGTGCACTCTCCAGTGGGTACAAATCCGTGGTCCGTGCCGGCTGGATCTCCTCACGCTCCATGCGTGGTAGAAGGTACACGCGAGTCCGGGCAACGTACCACTGGAGGTAAGCCCGATGGGCTTGAAGGTCGAAGGCCCTAGACTCCTCCCAATAGTCCGCCGTAGCCGCCTCCCAAGCCTGAATATAAGGGTGCAGGAGTTGTGTCCACTCCTGTGGCCTAACACACCCCCCTCTACGAGACCAGCTGCAGAATTACAAATTTCAAATGTTTTAGATACGTACATAATTTTGTTGAATCCAGAACACGAAGGTAAATTCGACGTACCCATGTGTGGCACGGTCCAGACAAAGTGCGTGTGCCGGTGGTCCGTCCTGGTGTAGCCCAAACTGTCGCATCACACGATGCACAGCGTAGTCCTCAACGAAGATGTCGAAGACCAACTTCTTCCTTGTCATCCAGTATGCTTCATACCTAGTGCACAATGGAGAAAGGCCGTGTGGAGCACGATAGAGCCTCGCGTCCTCAGTGTAAGGCTCCCACGTGACCTTCTCGTGAGACAAGAAGTCGAACTGCTCCGTGAACGCAAGGTAGCAGTTCCTCAACTGTGCAGACGCGAACTGAGGCTGTAAAACCAGAGTACACGTACGTAAGTGTGAACAATCAAATGGATATAGCAAAAGCACGTATGATTGTAGGCACGAACTTACCCGACGCCATGTCCAAAGCGAACCGAACGTAGGTCCCCCCAGTGGGTTGTTGTGGTACAACTCTACTCCGTACGGCTCATCCGCGTTCACAAACGGTCTCCCTATAGGGAACTGCTCTTACGACCAAATCTGCAAAGTATGTAATGTAATAACCCTAACGTACTGTGTAATATTCGTAACGTACTAGTACGAAGAACTAACCTGCAGCAGTAGGGGGCAGCCCAGTAACGACGGCTTCTTCGTACTCCTTGTGCAGGCGTCACATAACGCGCGCGTAGTGGCCGACAGAACGGCCAATCCCCAACTCCTGGGTGGGACATCACCGGGGTCCTGCGCGTCTGCTATATGTCTCGCAATCTCGATGTGACGGGCATCGACCGTGTCGCCGTGAGAGTTCGTGAATATCACGTAGCCAAAAAGACACATGATGTACACCTCCAATGAACGAGTGACCTGGTGGTTCGTCAAATGCTCACCAGGCCAACCAAGCTCTGCTAGCTGCACGAAACGCTCAATTGGTTCAAACTTTCAAACATAACAGCACGACCGAGATAGGTTATTCGCACTTATCTCAAACTGTCGGTACCACGCTCACTTCGGGCCGTGCTTGTGGTGCTCGTCGATAGGATGCAGGGGATTGTCGTGGGGACGAACACCTGCGAAGCGCTGAACGAGATCTACCCACCAGGTGGGTGAAGCCTCCAAAGGTCCAACCGCTGTCCCCGCGATCGGGAGACCTAGCAGGTAAGAACACGTCCTGCAATGTCGGGGCCATCTCTCTCCAAGGAAAGTGGAAGGTATGGGTCTCCAAGCTCCATCGATCCACGAGGCACGTCAACAAAGCGCTGTCGAAAGGAAAACATCTAGACCTGACCTCCATGCCATGAGGTTCCTCGTCCTCACCGAGCAGCTGGTAGTCCTCGTCCGTGCCCTCCACCATCCGTGCCAGGGATAGTAGACCCGCCCACTCCAACCTGTAAAATTGAACGCATATTACATATCGCAATGACTGGTTTACATGGTTATCGCGTAGACATACCTATTGATCCACGCTGGGTGAATCCTCAACGCCACACGTGGGGTACGGGTCCTGAAAACTGGGCTGAACTCGCCGTCCGCAATCTTCTTACCTCGGTGCTTACTGTCCACCCGCGCATCGAGCAACTCGAGGTCCGTCATACCTGCAAGCATGTACGTAATGTAATGTCATATCGTACAGCAACAAAATGTTCAAGTACATAATTAAATGGAACAAAGCAGGCACGTATTACAAGTTCACTATAATTACATAATAGACCGGACAAAGCAAGCACATAATAGAAGTTCACTACAGTCATTACAAACATTTTGAAACACAGTACGAAAGTACAACAAAGAAGTTCAATTACATAATAGACCGGACAAAGCAAGCACATATTAGAAGTTCACTATAATTATTACACACATTTTTAAATTCCAACAGAGTAGTACATTACATAATTGGACTAATACAAATCATTACGTAGGACGTATCATTACGAAGCCTTGTTCTCACTTCGCGAAGTCATTATGTCCCCGCCCTAGTCCAGTCCCAATAGAAGGGATTGCCGATGTACTTGCTGTTGGATCACCTCCCGCTTGGTCCTTTAACTTGGGACAATGTTTCTTCTGATGGCCATAAGCAGCACAATGCAAGCACTACCTTGTAGGGCCCCCAACCTCTGACTCATCCATGTCGTTGCGAATTCGACGAACTCTACGCCGTCCCTTGGTGTCACGAAGTAGGCTCCAGTGCGGTATGTACTCCCTTTGCTCCTCTTCTACTGTGGTGAAGTTGTCGACAGCACGGAAGCCAGTAATTTCACCGCTCCATGTTGCAAGGATGGTCTCCTTTAAATAAAACGGTGACATGAAAGAGGTAGAGTCCATATCAATTAGCCCGCACGCGGCTAGCACATGTGAACACGGCATGTGTAGAAGAAAAGGTTTGTTGCATGTGCAGCTACAGGTTGGAATTTCTGCACAGCTGAACGTAACCTCGAACGTCCGAACCTCATTTGCGGTTCCAAAACCTGTCTTATCCCGTAGTCGAATTTCGTACCTATGTTGTAGGTTCCCAATCCGTATGACGGTGTGCATCTTCCCCTTTGCTATCTTCTGCTCCATGTATTGCATCACAGTACCGCTGAAAGGCGTTTCCTTGTAGGTGCTCATGTGCAATGCAGCGGTCTGATACCTCTCTTGGAAGTACCGAATTGTCCCATGAAGTATGCTCTCCACTATAGCAACTAAGGGTAAACCGCGTTGTCTGCGAAGTACCCAATTGTACACCTCCATACCTCGCACCGTGAGTGTCGAAGAGCAAGGACCATCTCTCCTTCGGCTCATTCTCGATCCACTCGGAGAAGGTCTTGATTCGTCCACCCTTCTTCCTCTTAACACCAGGCGGGTCAATACTAGGCAGAGCACAGAGTTCTTTCGGCTCGTCGTCCGCTGCTACTTTAATTGCCGCGGCTTTCTTCTTTTGCTGAGTTAACTCTGTTTTTGTGAATTCGTCTAGCTTAGCCCACAATTTGTAGAACTTCTTTTTGCTGATTTTGCTTGCATAGCCTCTTGAAGAGATTCATAAGACGCTTATTTCTGAACTGCTGGTAGAAATTTGCCCCGAGATGGCGAATGTACCAGCGGCTTTGCATATCAGCCCAGGGTTCAAGCTCATCCGGTGTGGGATTTGTAAGAGTCTTCACGGCCTTCAGTATACCGGGATGCCTATCATGGAGCACGCACATGTTCGGTCGATTTTTGACGACACCTCGCTTCAGTCTTCTGAAGAACCATAGCCAGCTCGCGTAGTTCTCGCCTTCAACAAATGCGAAAGCCAGTGGAAGAATTTGATTGTTACCATCTACTCCAATAGCGGTAAGGATTTGCCCCTTATACTTGCCCATCAAGAACGTACCATCAGCACACAGCAAAGGTCGACAATGGTTAAATGCTTGAATGCAAGATCCGAAGGAGAAAAAAGCATGGTTCATCTCTTTATATCCTGGTGACTCGGATGACAAAGTATACTTGATGTCGACATACGTGCCAGGGTTCCTGCCTTGTAGTGTCCACAGCAGGTAGGGAAGGTTGTGATATGAATCTCTGAAATTCCCAAATCGCATCTCCATTGCTTTCTGTTTAGCACGCAATGCCTTCCCGTAGTTGATTGAGAACTGGTACTTGTTCTTTATTGCTACTTGAATATGTTTCGCTTCCATATCTTTCTTTTGCACTATCTCGGCGAACATCAATCTTGCAATTAGACTTGAAGTCATGTTACGATGCTCTGCGAGGACGTTGGATCGAACACAGTTATGAGGCACTACTCTAGTAACAATTCAAGTCACTTCGTACTTCGGGACGTGAGCATGCACATAGCAAGGACAACCATTACTGCTGCACTTTGCGGTGTACTGGGTCGGGATAGACACTTGAACATGAAATGTTCGTTGTGTGGACATACCCCCATAGAGCAACCGCATCTTTCAATTCGAGCTTGTTGCGATACATGGTGACATGTTTTATCTCATTGCTTCTGAACTCCCACGATGACTCATGCCCATCTGTCACACGCATACCACCCAATAGTTCTTGGTCCCACCCGCTCAGAATTTGATGATCAGAAGGCTCCTCGTCCTCAGCACTATCTTCATCATCGTCCTCCTTGTCGTCATCTTGCGCAATACCCGCTAGATCTTCCTGCTCCATAGCCTCCACCAACTCTTCGAATTCCTCAGCTTCGTCCACTCGCCCGGTAGGACAATGGTTACATCTCATTCCTCCAGGAATCACTGCTTCAGAATGATCTCCGACTCCGTACTGTGTTTCCCCTTGCGCTGATGCACTTATGTGATTTTCTTCATACGATGTACCAATATACCCGGTTGGATCTTTCGCAACAGCTTGCACCAAAGCAACAGGCTCATCCTTACGACCGCTGCAGACTCTAAGCCAAGAAGTCCACTCCTTCGTTCTTTCAACGGACATCAGATCCCAGCGCGGGGGACTTAAGGACATTGTGAACACAGCTTGAATGCTGACGCTATACATGTCTGTATCGAGACTAAAGCTACAGGTGAACCAGTCTTTAGCTTCTCTAATGTTCATAGACTCTGAATTTTGCAGAGGCAATACAGTGTAACTGAATGCACTAAGATCAACTCCATTCGAGTTCGTCCTCACTTCTCTAGGACCATAGAAAATCTTGAATCTCACTATATCAGACATTCCTGTCATCCGCAACATCATTTCGTAAAATTAACCTATGTTCATAACGCAGGAGACTCGTAATATATAGCTTGATATGTTGGACTGATCTATAATAACAAATTTAGGTTTACGACTTTTTTTTAACTACGTAGTCTACTTCTTTTATTCAAAAATCGTACTCCACTTCTATTTCTTCCATATTTTGCTACTTCTGTATAACTATTTCGTAGTATCATCAACTGTACGATCAAATCGTGACATACGAGATCGTAGACGAAATTCAATTTCTAAAACGCCACAAGTATATTATTCTAAAACGACTCAGGTACATAATATATGTGCATATATTGTGCTATGCCTCTGTGTGATCCTTTGTACAACATGGATAGATTGATTCTCTAAGGACATAAACCCCTTTACTATATGCTGATAAGAATTGACATTGATTTTGGCTCTACCTGAGCATCAGGTTGTATGCTATGCTGGCTAGGGATTCGGTGTTTTACTTTTATCCTAAACTGATTAATGATCATTGTTGCCTTCAGAATTTTTTTCTACCCCAAATCTACCGTGCTAATAATAAGTTACACAACATAAAATTTTGTAATTAATAAACTAATTCTATAAATTTTATCGAAATTAGGGTATACCTGACCGACGAAAAATCCGCAGCTGCGCCTCCTCTTTTTTTCTTATTCTCTTCTCCTCTTCTTCCTCCTTCTTCTCCTCTTCTTCTTCCTCCCTCCTTTTCTTCTTCTCTTCTCTTCCTTCCTCTTCTCTTCTTCTCCTCTCTCCTATCTCTCTCCCACGCCGCGCCGCCGCCCCACGGCCTCGCCGCCAGCCGCCGCGCTGCCCACGCCGCCGGCCGCCGCGCTGCCCCCGCCGCCGGTCTCCCCGCTCGGCCCGGCATACCCCCGCCGCCTCCTACGCCTCGGCTAAGCGTGTGTGTGGTGCGCGCGTGCGGGGCGACCGAGTCGGGCCGGTAAATGCCGACTTGGCCCAAGTCGGCGAACCGTTTGCCGATTTGAGCCAAGTCGGCAACCGGTATGCCGAAATGCACCAAGTCAGCAAATGGTCTGCCGACATGCAGAGGAATTCGGCGTACGCTATGCCGACAAGCGCTTTTTCGCACCCGGGCTACCGAACTGCGTAGCAATCGGCCAACGCTTTGCCGAATGGCCCTATTGGGCATTTCGGTTGCCGACCGAGTGACATTTTTTATATATTTTCAAATCGTGTTATACTTCTGCGATTTATAGGAAAAAAATAATATTTAAAAAAAACTCGCGTAAAATACAACTAGCAGCGTAGCAGCCCAGAGCCAGGACATCACACTCTCCTCCCCTTGAAATGCGGCTTGCCCTCAAGCCGATGTTGTAGAACCATTGATGATCGAAGGATTTAGAGCCACCAGAATACCCTGGAATGTGTATCATCAACTCCAAATGCAAAACACTTCGTAGAAATTCTTCGTCCCGAAAGGTCAGGCTGGCCATAGGATGTGACCAGCGACTCTTGAGCACTGCAATTCCATGGTCCAACTGCATCGTATTTTTCTTGTCAACGAAGGTCCCCCACAAACGAGGGAAGCTGCACCTATGCTTCAGATGACAAGAGGATTCAGAAATGTCCAATGATCCCACACAAGTATCCCGCCTGTTGCGACATGCTCTGCCTTGGTGCCCTGCCTTCGCCTCCGTCGTTGATAGTTTCATACATGGGACTTGGTACGCCATCTTGCAAATCTGCGCGATTTGCTCTTATGTTCCTTCCTACAATCGAAATGCCTTGAATATAAAATTCCGTACTAGTGGAGAGGCACGCATCGGCTGGTTGGATTTAAAGCGACAGCAACTCAACTGCTTCCAAACATATAAAGAGAAGATGAACTAAAAGGGTACCGGCCTGCCAAGAAGAAACACATCTATGAGGGAGATAACAACACTTACTTCCACATGGTAGCGAATGAAAAACACCGTAAACATTGTATATTACAACTAAAACAAAATGAGGGTGTCATTGTGGGTGATGGTCGGCTTCTTGCCTACATCACTAACTACTATAAAGGTTTGCTTGGCCCTCGTCCGATTGATTATCTCTCCATGCTTGAGGATCATGGAGATGCATCATGTCTCCTCGGAGGAGAACAACCTTCTCACATATGAGTTCACTAAGAAGAAGGTTTATAAGGCAGTCTTCTAGATGAAATACAATAAGGCATCGAGCCCAGATGGCTTCCTAGCAGAGTTCTATCAAAAGTTCTAAGAGATCATTAAGGAAGACTTGATGGCGCTCTTCAATAACTTCCATCGAGGAGTTTTGCTCCAAGATAGTCTAAATTTTGAGGGTCATCACTCTACTGCTCAAAAAGGAGGATGCCTCATAAATCCAATAATATAGGCCCATCTTCTTGTTGAATGTTAGTTTTAAATTTTTATCAAGGTTGGTACCAACCGTGTGGTGTTGTGGCACAACATATGGTTAGACCAACACAAATGACATTTTTGCCCGGTCGATATATAATGGAATGAGTGGTCATTCTCCATGAAACGGTGCGTGAGTTGGACAGGAAAAAGATGGATAGGATAATCTTTAAGATTGGTTTTGAAAATATCTATGATAAAGTCAAATGGCCATTTCTGCAACAAACTGTGAGAATGAAAGTATTCCCATCCAAGTGGTTTACTTGGGTGAATCATTTTATGCAAGGTGGAAGTGTTGGCATTAAAGTCAACGATGACGTGGGTCACTTCTTTCAAACTTCCAAAGGGCTCAGTCAAGGGGACCCATGTCTCCAATACTTTTTAACATTATGGTACATGTTGGCCGTCATGATAGCTCGAGCTAAAGAGGATGGCCAAGTCCACAGGGTAGTCCTCCACTTAATGGAGGATGGAGTATCCATTCTTTAATATATGACCAATACTATTGTATTTATGGAGCATGATCTTGAACAAGCAAAAAATATGAAGATCTTGCTTTGTGTATTTGAGCAACTATCTGGTCTAAAAATCAACTTCCATAAGAGCGAGCTCTTCTACTTTGGACAAGCCAAAGAGCAAGAAAAGCAATACAAACAACTCTTTAGGTGTGAGATAGGATCCCTACCCTTTCGATATTTAGGAATTTTGATTCATTACCATAAGTTGTGTAATAAGGATAGAAAAGGAGTTGAGGATCACTTTGAAAAGAAACTTAGTAGTTGAAAAGGCAAGAATTTGTTGTGACATCTTGTCCTCATCAACTCAATTCTGAGTAGCTTACCAATGTTCATTTATCCTTATTTGATGTGTCCAAAGGGATATAGAAAAGATTGGATTTTTATCGATCTAGGTTCGCCTGGCAGAGCGACAATCGAAAGAAGAATATAGCTCACTAAATGGAGCATGGTCTATAGGCCTAAGGAACAGGGGGTCTTGGTATATAGGACTTGGAACAAAAAATACATGCTTACTCAGTAAATGGCTTTTCAAATTTCTCACTAGGGACGAGGTGTGGCAAGAACTATTACGTAACAAATACTTACGCTCCAAAACTTTGAACAAGTCGAGGGGAAGCCGATGAACTCCCAGTTCTGGAAAGAAACTTAAGCATCAGTTCTTACGGCATGGTTACTTCCTCCCAAATATGAAAAGGGGATCCGGTTTTGGGAGGACGTTTTGGCTTGGTGCCAATCCGCAGCATGACCAATATCCGAGCTTATATCATATAGCCCATAAGAAAAATGCTACTTTAGCGGAGGTGATGAGTTCAACCCCGCTGAACATTAGCTTCCGTCGTGTGTTGATTGGTCCTAAGTGGCAGGTTTGGATAGTCCTTATTACGCGCCTAGCCTCCGTAACTATCACACATGAGTAGAATGAGTTGTGATGGAGGTTACTATCGTCTATCTAGTTTACGGTTCACTCGATGTACGCCTCCTTGTGTGATATAGCTTATGCGTTTCGTCATAAGTTTATTTGGAAACTTAAAATCTCCCTAAAGATAAATTTTGTCCTTTGATACCTAAGGAAGGATGTTATCTTGACAAAAGACAACCTTGCCAGGCGTCAATAGCGGGGCACTAAGCAACGTTGCTTTTTTAGCGACCACAGAACGATTTAAATTTGATTATTTACTTGCGCCTTTACTCGCTTTTTGTGTGGCACATTTTACATCGATTTTAATCTTCTACCACCTCTAAGCATTTCTAATATGTTTGAGAATTGGTTAACGAGATTGGATCGGTCGCTTAAGGCACAAATTTTTTGTAGGAGTGGGTACTTTATGTTGGTCTCTTTGACTTTGTCGAAATGATACAGTATTTGATAAAAAGAAAGTTTCAATGTTTTAATTGGTTCCGTACATGATCCTCAATGCAGCGTGTGGAGAACATATATACTTTAGCTACTGGGTGTAGCTAATTCAAGGTGTATCTCAGGCCTTGTCTACCCGAGTTGAAGGACAAACTAACAACAGACTTAGGAATACTTTTTTTTTAGAATGACTTAGGAATACTTGATTGAGTTTGTATTGGTTGAGTGTATTGCTTTCTATTCCGTTTTTGAAGGAGTGAACTTTATGTATAAACTGATCTCTAATAAAGTCAAGACTGTGTGCATTGGTTGATACGGAGACCGGGAGCTCTATCTTCTTTGTCTAAAAAGTATATCAAATGTTTAATGGATATGTTATTTCTAAATTGTTTGATAAATTGTTACAAGTTCATCGCAGCCACGGACGGCCTATGAACGTTAGGCTCGATTGGTCGTGCGAGTTAGTAGTAGCTCTGCCGTTTGCATGACCGGCCAGGTGCGACATGCTTTTGTACTTGGGACTTAGTACGCCATCTTTGGCGAATCTGCATGATTTGCTCTTATGTTCCTTGCTAAAACCAAGTGCCTTGCGTCTAAAATTCCGTACCGGTGGAGAGGCACGGCCCGGCTGGTTGGATTGCGTGCTTGTTGGATCTGAAGCCAGCAACTCAACTGCTTCCAACAATATTGGATGTCACATCGTTTACACCGTGCAAATTTGATCATGTATAGCGTCAGCCACGCTTCCAAAGCGAAAAATCTTCCTAAACCGTGGCGTTCTATCACGACTTCATGACCATGCAATAGATGAGAGCGTACGACTTGGGGAGGCAACCGGCGAACTGGTTGCTACAGGTGAGGGGTGAGAAATGATAGAATATGCGATTGATACCTATCCTGTTAGTTTGGTATAATTAGATTGTGTCTATTCTTACCATCAGTGTATCACGTAAATATGTAAACTGATCTGTAACCTATTCTATTTGTCTATATAAAGCAATGATGCCACACCGTGTTTGGTGATTGAGCATCTTCCCTCAAACCCATCTACCTCATTGTTTGACATGGTATCAGATTGGATCGATTCTTGAGCAATGTCTTCCGCTGCTTTCACCGGTGATTCCACCAACGGCGCGCTCGCTTCCACGGCGATGCCATCCCTAGGCACTATGTCCTCCTCTCCGATCCACTTTGGTCATCTCATCACCATCAAACTCACGTCTCAGAACTATCTCTTCTGGCGCGCACAGGTTCTTCCCCTTCTGCGCAGCAATCTCCTCATGGGCTATGTCGATGGCACCAATCCCTTTCCTTCTGCCACGATCCTTGTCACGTCTGCAGCTGGTGCTTCCACGGAAACTACTAATCCGAAGCACGGCGCCTGGGTTCAACATGATCAGGTGATTCTGTCTGCCATCGTTTCTTCCATGATGGTGGAGGTCGTTGGCATGGTGCTGTTTGCCTCGACTTCCAGGGAGGCATGGATTACTCTTGAGAGTAGTTTCGTGTCCCAATCTACGGCCCGAACCATGCAGATCCGGTCTCAACTTGGTGCGTTGCGGAAGCGCGACTCTTCGGCCGCCGTCTTCTTTCACAAGGTTAAATCCCTCTCGGACACGCTTACGTCCATTGGGCAACCACTTCAGCCGGAGGAGTTTACATCCTACCTGCTGAATGGCCTCGATGAGGAGTATGACTCCCTTGTCGAGATGGTGCTGGGGCGTGATACTCCTATGCCCTTGCGCGATCTCTACGCTCGGCTTCTGTCAACCGAGCAGCGCCTTGAGGGTCGCCGGGCTACCGATAGTGACACTGTTCACTCGGCAAACGCGGTCAAGTTTGGCGGCAAGTACCGTGCCAACACTGCCACTTCGGCGTCCTACCGCTCCAACACGCCTGTTCCGGCCAAGCCCACCTACAACTCCAAACCGCATACTTCTGACGGGGCTAGTGCTCTGGCTGGGCGCAACACCGGTAACCGTCCCGTCTGCCAGCTTTGCGACGCAGTGGGACATGTGGCGTCGCGGTGCTTCAAGCGCTTCGACAAGGATTTCCTCGGCATTGGCAATGATGGGCGCTACACACAACGTCAACTTGCCATGGCTAACGTGGTGTATCAAGCACCACAGGGCCAAACTTCTTCCTATCCCGTTGATGCCAGCTGGTATATGGACACTGGTGCTTCCGATCACCTCACGTCGGAGCTTGACAAGATGCACATCAAGGAACGCTACAAGGGACAGGAGCAAGAACCCTAATTCTGGCGTAGTCGAGAGAGGCGTGAGGTGGAAGTCGTGGAGCAACTCGCGCTGCTGAGTTGATCCAAACCTAACGAGCTACGTCGAGAGTTAGTCGAGAGGGGGAGGAAAATGGTTGTGCATTCGCATTCATCGCATACATGGCATATGTAGAAAGTAATGCATATATGTATAAATACATATGAAGTGAAATTGAAACTTTATTAATTCAAATACAGGATACAAGTGTTAATAATACAACGTTGTTACAAAAGAATAAAAGAAGAAGAAGAAAGAAAATTACATAATGAATTCTTTCTACCTATACAAATATCTAAACCCTAAGTCTTGAATCTTCAAATCTTCAAAGTCTTCAAGTCGGGGAAGGATGCCGAGAGCCGAAGGGGGAAGTCCTTCGGGAATGTAGGCGGTTATCCCAGGTCAGCGAGTATGGGCACTCGAGACCGTTGGGAATCGTGCCGTTGCTGTAGGAGGCAAAAGGTTCCTAAAATCTATATTTTAAAATATGTGTGGTCTTATCGGCGCAGTTCCGCCGACGTCCGCAGGGTTAGCTGCGGGGGCAAAATAGCGCCGATGACCTAAATAACTTTTAGTTTTCGAAAATAGTTTTGTAAAACATTTTGTTTTTCAAAATGTCCGAGGGCCACGTGGCTAAGACCCGTATTGGACAAACCTATTATACATATATATATATATGGAAAAGAGGGGTGAGAGGATAAAAAAATATTTTTTATTTTCCTACAACTAAATTGCCTCCATAAGTTTTTATTTTGGAAAGAAATAGTTTTCATAAAGCAAAAGAGTGAGATAAGCAGCCTTCCATTCCTATTCATCCCAAGCAGTTACATTTCTAACCTCCCAACACATCCATCGAGTAGAATGCAACAGCCAACAAAAGTTGACCAAAGTCAAGTTTCTTGACATGCAAGGCAACCTTTTTCCTCTTGAGATTTTTATCCAGCAACTCATATATAAAATGATCCAAGGCAACAAGTGTGAATAGGGCAGCTAGAATGGTGGCTTTTACCCTTTGACAATGCTAGATTCTTAGCAGGCAAGGCAACCAAAGGGATAGCAACCACAAATAAGCACCAATTGAATATATAAACCAAATAGATATCAGTCCATTGAGAGAATAATCCAGCAGCAGGATATTTTAGATTAGAATAGCTTAGTTTACAGCTGAACCTTAGGTGAAGGTAGCAGCCGTAGCAAAAAGGTAAGCATGAGGTGGCCAAAAATATATATTTGAGAACCTTAGAGAAGATTCAGTAAGAATGGTACTGAGGCAACCGAATAGAGCTAGTACCACCGTAGTAGCACAAAAATTCATTCAAACCAACGCCCAAGTAGCATCAGGGCAAGCTCCAGGAGCCTGAGGACTCAAGAGCTGTAAGGAAGTACCAAGAGAAGGAAGCCATCAAGATCAGGAGGAGAAGTAGCAAGAATTAGAGGAGACCTCAAGCTCATAAGGTAGACTATTAGTAGATCAAGGAGCACCAATCGAAGAGAAGGGGCAGAGGGCTATTAGCAAGTTTAGGAGCAGACTAAAGAGGCCAGTCCACCCTTATTTCCACCAGCACAAGGTAAAAATCCTTGAAAACATTAAATCCCATATGTATTTCACATGCACTTTAGCAAGTAATAGAACCCTCAGAACCATTGTTGCATCATAGGAATTGAGAGAGACATTGTAGAACCTGTTCTTATCTTTTGGCATTAAAGAAATGTCCCAAACAAATCCTCAGCTAGAATTCATCATTAGGTTTCTCTAGGCAGCATAGTAGTAATCTGCTCTTATCAAATTATTCAATACCTTCCTCATACTCTTTTCTCAGAAATCATTATAATGAATCAAGGCAACTATTAGGCAAACTCTTCATAGTATCTGCTCATATCAGTCCTGATATCAAACGATTGGAAGCTAAGCAGCAATACACCAAGTTAAAGAATCAAGCATGAATCTGTTCTTATCAGATTTTATAACCACTGCTCTAAATCTCTCAGAGAGAACATCATCTCATATAATAAGGCAACCAATAAGTAACAAGGGTAGTAATCTGTTCTTATCAGCTTCAGCATTCAACTCATCTTAGATCTCTTTCTTAAGGAGGAAATTGTCATGTTAACTAGACAACCGATAGGCATCAAGTGCAGTATGTGTTCTCTACCTTGATAAGCTGAACCGGAGGCATACATTTAAATGGGAGAACCAAAAAGTAATCAGCTAAGGCCAAGCATCGTATATGTTCAATAGTTTAGCAAAACTAAGATGAAGCATAGCACCTGTTCTTTAGTTTAGACAAGTATGAGATGCACCTAAAACAAGTTAAGGAGAGGCTGAAAATCAAGTGCAGTATCTGTTCATAACAGTTTAAACCAAAGCGGATCATGCCATCCAAAGGGAATTGCGCACGCGTGTAGCATCCGGATCATGCCAAGTTCAATAGATTAGGCTTTAGGCTAATTGAGCTAAACCAATATAACCAGTGCTAAAATCCCCAAATCAATTTGGCAATTGATATGAACCCTAGAGCCAATTAGGGTTTGAAGGACGGGAAAAGGAAGGGGGAAAGAGCTTACCCGTGGTGGAGGCCGAGGGCAGGGCCGACCTCACCGCACCACCGGCGGGGGGGCGGGCTCAGCAGAGTGCCACCGGCGCCGGGCTCGACGCTGAGCCTCAGGCCATCCCGGGCGGCGCGGAGAGGGCAACCGACTGGGAGGCGGCGCGCGTGAGCGCGGGGAGCAACCAGGGCAACGAAGCAGCCGGGCGACGACGGCGCCAAGCAGAGCGGCGCTCGGGAGGAGCTCGCGCCCAGGGGATCTCGCGGCGGCGACCAGGGGCCATAGGGGCGAAGCCAACAGGAGACACCGGCGAGGGCAATCGAGCCCTAGGTGGCGGCGAGTAGCCGGAGGCGGAGAGAAGGGGGCGCCGGCAGTGGTAACAACCGGCGGCGGCACGCCCGATTGAGGAAGAGGGGAGAAACACCAGGGGAGAGAACGAAGGAGGCATCGGGTTGGCCAAATGGGAACCGATTGGAGGAGAGATTAGGGAAGAAAGAAAAGAGATAGGAGAAAAGGAAAAGAAAAAGAGAAACTTTATGAAAATAAAAATGAGATTAAAGAGAGGGAAAAGTAAAGAGATAACATAAGGAAGTTAGGGTTGAATTCAGTTGGGTCTGTTATTAAAATAAATAAATAAAGAAAGAAAGAAAGAAAATGAAGAATAAAACTAATTGCCACCATTTTCTTTAAAACTGTAAAGAAAGAGGGGTAAAATTATAAAAACAAAAGAATATATCTATATACATATATGAATATATAGGTGTGAAGGGTGAGTTGGAATTGAGGGGTTCTTTAGGTTAAAATAATCATCTCTTAAAAGAAAAGTAAGATTCAAAATAAGATAATAAGTTAGTTTAAGTAAATTAAGTAGATTTTCTTTAGAAAAGAGAATTTTAACCTAATCTAGCTCTTTAAGTGAATTGACATAAATAATGGAGTTAATCTAATTCAATTAAAATCAATATAAACCTTAACATAATTGGAACTTGGTTATTTCTCTAGTTAATCCTAAATCTTCTAAAGAGTGTTTGAATGAATTATGTCTAAATTCCATTAGAATATGTTGATAAACATATCATCTCATGCATGCCATAGTAGTTGCATTCATATTGGAATTTCTTGAATTAGTCCTTATCGGACTTCACTGCTTTTATCAGAAGCCGGAGTTCAGCAGTCAGGACCGTCGAACTCCACTACCTATCCGTTACCAGGCAAGTCCAGTTTCTTGTTCATGTCCGTTGAGAATGTTCTTCGATTTCCCTCTTGTCTATAACATGCACTGAAAACCTATTTTCTAAAGATGAATCAACTGTTGTTTTGTTTTGGATCGCCGGTTTTTGGGTGATCGCATGGCGGGTGGTGAAATCCTGGTATGGGTGCAGTTTGGCACATTTGGGAAGGTGGATTTCATCACACGGGAATGTTTCATATAAGGTTAATGCAACCAATGATCGATTGTGCTTAAGGGCCGTAGTGATCGTGCATACCACATACCCTGTATGGGCGGGGCTGAGCTAAAGTACCCTTTACCCTAGGTCTATACTCCCCCGGGAAAGGAAGACCTCAATAGTTGTATCCGGAGTATCAGCTATTGGGAAGGTGGCGCTAGCCGTTGGCTATCCACAAAGCGTTGTATCCGGAGTATCAACGCGAGACTGGTAGTCCTTGGCCTGATTGTGCAGGACTGCGACGCGAGGTATAACCGAGCGGGCAGTGAAACGGCTCTGTGATTTGCCGGTCTGGTAGTGCATGTGACGACATGAACTGCATGACTATTGATCGTTTGTGGGTACAGTTGTGCACCTCTGCAGAGTGTATTGAATCGTGGCATTGTCACTCCGTGTTCCCGGTTGGAACTGCGAACCCGGCAAGAAAGGGATTTATCGGAAATCCTAGCAGCTTGTGAGACATGAGATCATTAGTCTCTTTAAATTAAAACTTGACTCTCTTACCTTAAGACTGCATTTCTTTTGAGAGAACGTTGCCGTTCTCAGTAGCTAGTGCATCAAACACCTCTTTGCTATTCCTGGACTTGTTGAGTACCTTTTGTACTCATCCCTCTATCTAATTCCTTTGAGTAGATTGTGAGCCGACGACGGAGGAGGAGGTGGTCTACGTCGAGATCGACGATGAAGTTCCCGAAGATCAGCCGACGACGAAGGAGGACGAAGGCGTTGACTACTATGTCGAGTTCCGCGACGAAGACAACGCCGAGTAGAGTAATAGGTCGTAAGAGTGGTCAGGTGTAAATAAGACTTTTGCTGTAACCAAACAATAACGGTTTTAAATTCCCCGTACTTTTGGGAATGTGTTGTAAGACTTATGTTGTATTTCGAGTTTGTAAATTATGTTTGTATCATATGGACCGCTGCAATGCTTCTGTCATGCCACTTTGTCACACCAACGGTTCAGGTATGCACATTCTTCACGTTGGTTAAGCTCTTTTACCCACTCCTTCGTCTCAACCACTTCGCCTTACCAATGTTCTTCATGTTCCTGAAATCACCAAAAATCTGCTATCTGTTCATAAGCTCACAAAAGATAATAATGTCCTTGTTGAGTTCCATCCTAACACTCTTTTTGTGAAGGATCTGGATTCGCGGGCCACACTTCTTAGAGGTCGATGTCGTGGTGGTCTTTATTCCCTTGATGTGCCACTTCTCAAACAAGTCTTCAGCACTCTTAAGGCGTCCTCTACCCAGTGGCATGCTCGTCTAGGTCACCCCGCGTCACAAGTCGTTCAGCATGTTCTTCGTCATCATGAGCTTCCCTAAGTGTCCAATAAATTAGATGCGGTTTGTGATGCTTGCCAACAAGGCAAAAGTCATCAATTGCCTTTTCCTAATTCCAATTATGTCACTCATGCTCCTCTTGAGCTTGTTTTTTCGGATGTATGGGGTCCTGCCCAAACTTCTGTTAGTGGTCATAATTATTATGTTAGTTTTATTGATGCTTATAGTCGCTTTACATGGCTCTATTTGCTCAAACGCAAGAGTGATGTCTTTGATGTTTTTCTCAAGTTTCAAACTCATGTTGAACGTCTCCTTAACCACAAAATCTTGCGTGTCCAATCTGATTGGGGTGGTGAGTACGTTAAGCTAGACTCCTTCTTTCAAAAGCTTGGCATTCTTCATCGTGTCTCGTGTCCCCATACACATCAATAAAATGGTACTGCTGAACGTAAACATCGCCATATAGTTGAGACAGGCCTCACTCTGCTAGCACACGCTTCGGTTCCCTTTCCTTATTGGAATGATGCCTTTTTCACGGCTTGCTTTCTCATCAATTGCTTGCCTTCTCATGTTATTGCTATGCAAACTCCCCTTGAGCATCTGTTAGGTGAGGTACCAGATTATACCTTTTTCAAGGTTTTTGGCTGTGCTTGCTGGCCACACCTTCGACCCTACAATTCTCACAAACTTCAATTCCGATCGAAAAAGTGTGTCTTTTGGGTTATAGCTCCTTACACAAAGGATACAAATGCCTCCATGTTCCCACTAATCGTGTTTATATCAGCCGAGATGTCATCTTTGACGAGAATGTGTTTCCCTTTGCCAATTTATCTTCGTCAGATTCTTCCCCATTCCTTCATAATCCTCCTGTTTCACTTGACCAATTTGAAGATCATGCGTATGCTCTGTTATTACTCCCTAACCATGGTGCAGGTGTTGGCCGAGGTGCCCGACTTGAGCTTCTTCCAAGTGGTGATTCCGCTGGTGCTCCAGCGTTGCATGATCATGTCGATCCTCTGCATGACGTTGTTCACGGTGCACACGTCGATCTTGTAGGCGCGGCTGCCGCTGATCCCGCCGAGCCAGTCGTCGCAACTGGAGCCGATCCAGCCGAGCCGGCTTCACCGCCTCGTGCTGCTTCCCCACTGCCTGGCGACATGGCTGCTTCTCTGCCCCAAGTACCATTGCCTGGCCCCGAGCCGCTCGCTCCAGTGCTGGCTGTTGTTCCAGCTGGGAATCCTCTGCGGCGGACTACTCGAAGTATGCGTGGTATTTCTATGCCCAAGGTATGCACTTATGGCACCGTTGCTTGGCTTGCTGCTTGTATGGCGCAGGCGACCTCTGACCCGACATCTGAGCCGCGTCACTTCTGTGCTGCCCTGAGTATTCCTCATTGGCGTACGGCTATGGAGCAAGAATATGATGCTTTAATCCGCAATGATACCTGGCAGCTTGTTGATCCCTGTCTTGGTGTGAATGTCATTGACTCTAAATGGGTATTTAAAGTCAAACGCCATGCAGATGGCTCCATTGAGCGATACAAGGCACGCCTCGTTGCTAAGGGCTTCAAACAACGTTATGGGCTGGATTATGAAGCAACATTTAGTCCGGTTGTGAAGCCGACTACCATCCGGTTGCTCCTGTCATTGGCAGTTAATCGTGGCTGGTTTCTTTGGCAATTGGATGTTCAGAACGCCTTCCTTAATGGCGTGTTAGAAGAGGAGGTTTACATGCGCCAACCCCCTGGCTTTGAAGACCCTGCTCAGCCACAACATCTCTGTCGGCTTGCCAAAGCGATCTATGGTCTGAAGCAGGCTCCTCGGGCTTGGCATGCTCGCCTTGCATCTGTTCTTGGTGCTCATGGCTTCCGATCATCTTCTGCTGACTCGTCTTTGTTCATGCTTCATCAGCCTGAGCTGACCATCTATTTGCTCATCTATGTTGACGACATTATTGTCATCAGTTCCTCCTCTGCTGCTATTGACCGGCTGGTTCTTGGTCTTCGTGATCAATTTGCTGTCAAAGACCTGGGAGTTCTGCACTATTTTCTTGGTATTGAGGTCGCTCAGTATAAGACAGGGCTTAGTCTCACTCAACGCAAATATGCTCTTGACCTTCTCCGTCGTGCTAGTATGCTCAAATGTAAGCCGGCTCCTACTCCCATGGCGTCTGCTGAAAAATTGTCGGGTGCTGATGGTGTTGCTCTCAGTTTTGATGATGCTACCACTTATCGTCGTATTGGTGGTCTACAGTACTTGACCTTGACTCGTTCGGACTTGGCCTTTGCTGTCAACAAGGTTTGCCAATTCCTTCATTCTCCTCATGATGTGCATTGGTCTGCTGTCAAGCGTATCCTTCGCTATGTTAAGTGCACCCTTGCTCATGGACTTCGTATCCTGCCATCACCTTCTAGCTCTTTGTCCGCTTATTCTGATGCCGACTGGGCTGGGAACATTGATGACAGGCGATCAACCGAGGGACATAACATCTTTTACGGCTCAACCTTGATCGCGTGGAGTGCGAAGAAGCAAGCTACTTTCTCTCGCTCGAGTACGGAGTCTGAATATAAAGTTGTTGCCAATGCTACTGCAGAAATTATTTGGGTTGAAGCTTTAATGAACGAACTTGGGATTAGGCAAGACTCACCTCCTATACTGTGGTGTGATAATATTGGTGCTACGTTCTTGTCATCCAATCCAGTCTTTCATGCCCGATATTGAGGTTGACTACCACTTTGTGCGAGAACGTGTTGCACAAAAACTGCTCCAAATCAGGTTTATCTCCTCCAAGGATCAGCTCGCAGATATTTTCACCAAACCGTTGCCTCTTCCTTTGTTCCAGGAATGTAAGCGCAACCTCAATATGCTGTCGATTGTTGAGATTGAGAGAGGCTGATAGAATATGCGATTGATACGTATCATGTTAGTTTGGTATAATTAGATTGTGTCTATTCTTACCATCAGTGTATCACGTAAATATGTAAATTGATCTGTAACCTATTCTGTTTGTCTATATAAAGCAACGATGCCACACCGTGTTTGGTGATTGAGCATCTTCCCTCAAACCCATCTACCTCATTGTTTGACAAGAAATTACTACTCGTACTACAAATATTCTAAAATGAAGCTTAAAGAATATTGTAAGGGAAGAATTAAAGAAATCCTCGAGCCAAGACCCGACCAACGTCCAGCCGACTTTGTCATATTTGTTCGTTAATTAATTGCAATCTTGCGAGCTTTATTATAGACCTCCAGGTGGGCTCACCGTCGCTGTCGGGCACCTCACCTCCACCTAACAACTCTCGTAAAGTATTACTCAGACGCTGCTTCAAGAATTTAAGTCCAGCAAGCTGATGCTGCGTTTCTCGCAACAAGAAAGAGCCCAAAAATCGTGGCGCTAGTCACTGATTTACAGACCCTAGTAGAGTTCGTGCAGAGATCGTAGAACCTGTCACCTGAAATCTCCCGCAAATCAAATAATAAATCTACTGCATCACATAGGAGATAGAAGGGCATGGAGGTCTAGCATATCTGTTACTCCTTCAATTTAGAAATATAAAGCGGACGTATTCTTTAGGATGAAACAATACTAATATTATTTTAATTTTATTAAGAAATATTTTTCGATAATGTTAAATTTATATAATAATTTATATAGTTAAGTTAATTATTGATTAAAGTTAAATTTTAGAAAATAGATGAACGTTATATTTTGTTCCCGTGCTCTGTTCCTCGCGCTGCCACGTCGCTCCAAGAAGCCAGCAGCAAGCTTGCGGTGCTACCCTGCGGACTGCCGCAAAAAGGCAAGCTCAGCTGCTGTCCTGGGGCTCGAGAAATTAATGGTGGCCTGAGCTCCAAATCAGCGCAGCTAACCGCCGGATCTCCCGGCATTCCCGCTCGCGCCGCCGCAGCTCTCCAAGGAGCGAGGAAGAATCTCGGCGCGGACGGAGTAGTTGGTGAAGGAGGGGAAAGGTGCGTTCTCCGCGTCCTTCTCCGTACTCGTCAAGAATGGCATTTTTTCTTGCAGATGTGAAGTTTGAGGTCTTTACTTCTTTCTCCGGGTTGACAGACGGCGTATTTTCTTGGCATTTGCAAACCTATGCTCGTATTGTTGCTGATCTGAGTGGTTCATTCGGTTTGCAATTCCCTACTACCAGGTGTAAATTTAAAACACCTCAGTGATTAATCTTTGTACTTTGTTGATGATTTCGAACAGTTTGGGTAAATTTAGCTCACTGCATCGTTTCACTGGTTAATCTTTGCACTTTGTTGGCATCTAATCGCAATACACCATGCGTATGTTCACAGAAAATGGTGGGCTGCTAGTCTCGCATAGCAAACACACATTCAGATCGTGATTTTGCTTTTCTATTCTAGGTAGGAAGCATGGCGGTGAGGCTTCTTCTTGTCATTGTGCTCGCCTGTCTACATACTCCTCAGTGGGCTTCGGGTCAGCAGCCGGAGGAAGCGACGGTCATAGTTAAAGGATCAACGAAAATTGCTGAGACGGATGAGAATTACGTGTGTGCTACAATCGACTGGTGGCCGCCAGAGAAGTGCAACTACAACCAGTGTCCATGGGGTGAATCTTCGATTCTAAATTTGGTATGAGTTGTGTTCTTCTCTTGTTAATTGTTATTAGTAGGCTGTTGTTGCATATTGGTTCATGGACTTACTTTCATGTGCATGGTCTTTCCAACAACTGGTTTATTCAGGATTTGGATAACCCCTTTCTGGCTCAAGCCATTCAAGGTATGTACTTGAACTTCATTCATTAGTTGGTGGTTCCATATCAATCATCCTTCTTAACTATATAAGGATCTATATAATTGCGATATCTTTGTTAGGGGAATAGTTGTTGAACTCTTGACTTCTGAAAATTCTATTGGGCAGATTTTTCTTTAGGGGAGATTGAATAGTTGTAACGTGTGTGGACGCCTTCTAGATTTTGTCAATGTCATGGATAATCATTGATGTGATCATAGCCTGAGGTGACTATTAGTGATCTGATGAGATTTTGAGCTCTAATAACTGTAATTAAGTTAATTATGAAATATATCTATAGAAGATAGCTTTGTTATTATGAGCCTCACTAGCTGGTTAACAGACTGAACAGCATGATCTCCAGGAATTATTCTTTTTCATCATTATGGAACTCGATAGGCACTAGAAAGACAACAGATATCACCTACTGAGATTTTTTTTTCTCTTGTTTCTTAGTGCGGTAAATTTTGATTGAGAGCATTGCTGTGTGGCATTTCTACCAAGTTGGTATGGGTTCTCGAAGGAGAAGTTAGTGTAGATGAGTGACTGGTGCTGAGAAGATAAGAAATCTACAAACATACATGCTCTGGTGCAATAGTTTTTTTTTGTTCAAATATTTTAAAAATGTAAAAAGCACAACTTTTATTCTTAAATCTTCTGGGTTTGCAGGCAGAAAGAATGTGATTTCTTCTTCCTTTTTTTGCAAGTAAAGAATGTGATTTCTTTGTTTGCAATAAGCCACCTAGTGTGAATTGTGTATTTCAAAGAAAGTTATGTTCTCCTTTTAGATGATAATCTCATTTGTTAGCATCTCTGCTGTATCAAGTATCACCAGATACTTAAGGCAAGTCCTCCAAATTCTGACATAATATTATATGTGGCATATGTAGTTGAAGTCATATCGGTAAAATATAATTCTCTCTATGCAGAAATATTTTTCAATTGTAAGCAATGATTGCTTGGTTTGCTGAATGTCTAAAAAATCCTTCTTTAATTGTGCTGCAGCATTTGATAATTTGAGGATTAGGCTGGGAGGCTCTTTGCAAGACCGAGTTGTTTATGATGTGGGGATGAATAGTCCATGCTCCCCATTCAGAAATATGTCAAATGGTTTGTTTGGTTTTTCAGCTGGTTGTCTAAGTATGGATAGGTGGGATAAACTGAATGATCTATTCCAGAAAACAGGGTAAGGCTTCTAATTTTTTTCTCGTACTGTTGCTATAAGTATTTAAATGTAGCTGGCATAACTTGTGTCAGATGTTCATATATTTGTGTTCATATAGTTTTATAGCCTTGAAACCATGAGATCCGTCATTTCCGTTGATGTCTCCTGAGTTCTGGCAGTGTTGTGGATTTTGTGTAACCTACTGGTAGTTGAAGAAAATGACCAGCACTTATCTTTCTTCTGCATGTCTTCAGCATTACTAATTTGTTTAAGGAGGAGATACAAAAAAAAGGGCATATCAAGTTATCAAAATAACTAATTGATATATTGGTACAAGGAACTAATGCGCAGAAAGAGGGATTTCTCATTTTTAAATGAATCCCCATGTTCTTGTTTAGCATCATTTTATGCATTTCAGGCATGCTTAACACTCTTAACAGAGCTAGCTAATGGGTGAACAAACATTTATCTGCAGAGCAATCATCACATTTGGTCTGAATGCACTCTACGGGAGGTACAATACCCAACATTCTTTCTGGACGGGCAAATGGAACTCTACAAATGCGTATGATTTTATAAAATACACAATCTCAAAGCGATACAAAGTTGACTCATGGGAGTTCGGTAATCTACTGTATATTTTGTTCTGTACTCAGCTCTTCTCTATTACCCCTTTTGGTTCCTAACAGAGTTTATTCTGAGTTTTGAACAAATGAACAAGGAGTTATTCTTGCTGTTTCAGGTAATGAGCTGAGCGGGCATGGAACTGGGGCAAGAGTCAATGCTAAACTTTATGGAAAGGATGCAGTTGAACTTAAATCCATCCTCCGTCAATTGTATAGGGCACCACTCTCCCAGCCACTCCTGTTAGCCCCTGGAGGATTCTTTGATCAACAGTGGTACTCTCAGCTACTTCAGACTTCGGGGCACGGTGTTGTCAATGCCTTGACACATCATATTTATAATCTTGGTGGAGGTATGTGATATGTCAATTTTGCTCTATTGGCATTCGAAAAGGCTCATTTCAATGTTCCAAAACCATAGCTTGATGCTTTGCATGACCTTAAGATATCAAAAGAAATGACACTGGGCATCTTGGTACGTCCATATGGCATAGTTATGCTTGTCTAACTTCAATAAAATAATTGCATTATGGTCTAATGAGATACCAAAAGATAATTTACCTGTGGATCCCTATTCTTTCAAAGGCATATTACTTTTAATTTACTTCGTTTTGTGATGTATAATACTGTGAAGGAAAGGCTGCATGATATTCCTAAACAAAAAGCTTGCATAAACTGTTCTTTCAAAAAAATTGCAAGGCCGTACTTAGAAGACGAAATATTGGTGAATAACATCTCAATGTTGGATCGAGCTCATATTCATTCAGCCAATTCATGTGGCTATAATACATAAAATGCATTAGCAGTGATACTTCGTTTTCAGGAGATGATGTCCATCTTATAAGGAAGATATTTGATCCTAAGTACCTAGATCGCGCTGAAGATACTTACAGGGACATGCAACTCACACTCCAAAGGCATGGAACATGGGCTTCTGCTTGGGTTAGCGAAAGTGGGGGTGTCTTCAACAATGGTCGTCTACTGGTATCAAATACTTTCATGAATAGCATCTGGTCAGCTCTCAAATCTTTTCTCATGAATTTACGCAAGTACACTCTGATGTAGTATCTTGTATCAGCAAAAGGTTGTGATGGATTTTCCATGCAAATAGGTATCTCGATCAACTTGGAATGGCATCAAAGTACAATACAAAAATATTCTGCAGGCAGACTCTCATTGGTGGCAACTATGGTCTACTTGACACACAAACTTTTTTACCAAATCCGGATTACTACAGGCAAGGCTACATATGTATTACTAGATGATCAGTACAGTGTCTTACAGAACGCAGCTCTAATGTTTTGGCGACTTCTTTTGTTCTCAGTGCTCTTCTATGGCATCGGCTTATGGGCAATGGAGTTCTTTCGGTTGATATCAATGCACCACGTAGGTTGCGTGCTTATGCTCACTGCAGCAAACAACAGGTATGAGTACAGTGTTGTGACCTTTTCAAGCGAACTGGTATACTTTTGAAGATTTTTACGTCATGTGCTACCAAAGTTTTAAGTGATATGACTGTTTTTCTTGACTTGCTAAATTATGAGTTTACTGGAATGCGCAAATTTAGATTATGAGTTTACAACTGACCGTTTGGTATGTCTGAAAATTTCCTAAATTTCCATACAAATGTTTGCTTATGTTAAAAGTGTGCTAGACTACCCATTCTGGCTATATACACCAACTATCTGAACATGCTTATATTTGAAAATGCAGCAAGGGATTACTCTCCTCCTGATCAATCTACACAATACTACTGGATACAAAGTCACACTCCAGAACGACATCAACATCAGCCTCGATAGAAGAACCAACCTCCGGAGGCACAGTTCTTTCACCCACGGCCTTAGAAGAGCAGTCTCATGGCTTGGAAGGAAGCCGTCGAGCGACATCACAAAGAGGGAGGAGTACCATCTGACCGCCAAGGATGGCGACCACCAGAGCAGGACAATGCTGCTCAATGGCATCCCACTGGAACTGGCAGACGGTGGCAGCATCCCAGCTTTGAATCCGGTGCTTGCTGCTGTTAATTCGCCAGTGTACCTGGCCCCGGCGTCGATGGCCTTTGTAGTTCTACCGAAGTTTGAGGCCAAGGCTTGTTCTTGAGGGGAAAATCATTTTTCTGTAGCACGCCTTAGAACATTCCATTTGTTCATTTTGTGATGATAGAAATAGCTTTATGTAAGGTGGAAAATAACAACCAGAATGACATGGAAAGTGCACTTTTCTACTCTAAATCTTTGTTTGGAAAGTGCACTTTTCTATTCTAAATCTTGTTTACTATCTCCGCATGTTTCATTAGCTTTTTAGGACAGATCGATGATACCTTCCTTTAACATAACTTCCACTATCAGACCACAAGACGGGAACAATCGTCAGCTCCACTAGATGGAACCCTATTAACTACAAACTCAAAACAACGCCAGCTCAAGCAAAGCGGCGTGCTTTCACCACACAAGAACAAAAATTGAAGTTACACTTGTTGGGATCCTTGCTAGTGGAAAGATACCCTCCAAAACTAAGCGTATGCTGCTTAGGGCCTGTTTGGAAGCCCGGTATTGGCCCAAATACCCCTGTAATTTACAGCCCACGAAGAAAAAACGACCGGGCCGAAAAATACTGTTTGGATGCCCGGTATTGGGCCGGTCCGTTTCCATCGTTTTTCCATTTACACGGGTAAAAAAACACACTGCTCCAGCGGTCCGTTTTTTATTCCGACAGATACCGGGCTAGGCTGCTCGTGGCGAGAGCGCGAAGAAGGCGACGCCGCCGCCGCCGCCGCACGCGAGGAAGGCGACGCTGCCGCCGCCGCGCGCGAGGAAGGCGACCGCCGAGCGCCGCTTCCCCGCCGCCGCAACCTCCTGCTCGTGGCGAGATCGGGCCACCGACGCCGCTGTCCGAGGGACCCTCTCCCTCCTCTCCGCCGCCCGCCGCCCCTCGCAGCCCCTCTCCGCCGCCGGCGCCGCACGGAGGGGAGTCAGGGGGACGAAGCTCGTCGTCTCCGCCACATCGTCCTCCTCATCGGCTCGCGGATCCAGGAACGGTGAGGGGCTACCTGTTCTTTAGGTACTAGGATCGAATCTCGGCAAGATACTAGGATCGAACCCAACTTCACCAATCCAATCAGCTCTCCCGGTCCAGCGCCGAGCCGCGTCCTCCTCGGTCCAGCCCCGACCCGCGCGCCAACCCCGCCTTCACCATCCTCCGCACCTGGCTCTCCCGCGTCCAGGTCGCCGCCGACGTCGCACAGGGCCTCGACTACGTCCACAACCACGCCGCCGACGTCCACGGCCGCGTCTCACCCTCCACCGTCCTCATCTCCGATCCGGGCCTCCGACGTCCACCCGAGGTGAGGAACGGGCGGGTGAGGAGCTGGGTGGACAGGAGGCTGGGGGACTCGTTCCCTGTGGCGGCGGCGGAGAGGCTAGTGGAGGTGGGGCTCAGGTGCGCGACGGCGGAGCCTCCGGAGATGGCGTGGGTGGCAGGAAGGCGCGAGGAGAAGAGGAAGAGGAGGGAGTGGCTGGTCTCGGTCTCGTCTTGCGTCGGCCTCTCCTCTGGCTTTTCTTTTTTTCTCCCAAACAGCTGATTACAGGTGAATTTGATTACATTTGTATTCAAGAGTTTTTTTAGGGATAAGTATATTACCAGTGTAAAATTTTTACAAGGGTGAAATTTTACTAAACTCCCAAACGGGGCCTTATGGCGTGCACACGGTATTTTTTTTTGACATGAAACAAAAACTTTACTGATGCAATGGCACAGCGAAATCGCTGGCCGAAAGCGAGCTTACAAACTCTGGTACATCGGACTGCCATACATGAGCATAACCAGGTGCGAGCCTAGCACCATGCCTAGCAAGAGTGTGAGCAACAGAATTACAGGACCGAGTACAGTGCGTGACTTTGGAGTCTAAGAAATTGGAGAGCAGAGATTTAGCTTCCTGAAACAGGACTCCGAGATGGGCAAAATCATAACCCCCAGATTGCAAAGCTTGTTTCAAAATGATTGCATCAGTTTGGATTATCACTTTGCTTATTCCATTGTCAGATGCAAACTGCAGTGCCTGAATGCAAGCCAAAGATTCAGCGTGAAGAGCATTTGACAGATATTGCAATCTGCCCAAACCTGCTCCCTTGATTCTGCCATACGAGTCTAATACAAAAGCCCCAGCCACCTTCTCCAGAATTTGCAAAAAAAGCTCCATCAGTGTTTATCTTGAGATACTCTTGAGGGGGAGCAGACCAGCAGGGGTTGGATGAAGACTGAGATGGAGGTTTTTGGTCTAGCAAGCCCTGAAATTCCAGCAATTGCCTCTGACAAGAAGACGCGAGGTCAGCTGGCTGGATCATTTTATCACCTGCATTGACCGCATTACGGGCAAACCAGATATTCCATAACAAAACTACCACATTGTTTAAAGCTTCAGAAGGTTGCAAAAGGATGGCAGAGATAACATCTTTGGCATTGCAACAGTCGAGCAATTGAGAACGAATATGGTCCAGATCTGCCCATCTCCAGCAATTCTTTGCAAATTTGCACTTAAGAAACAAGTGAGCACCATCTTCGTTCATTCTATTGCACATGGGGCAAACAGGATCAAGATTTATACCACGGCGCTGAAGGTTAATTCTCAGAGGCAGAATATTATGCGCGAATCTCCATGTAAACATACTAATCTTCCTAGGCAAGGATAAACTCCAAATTCTGTTCCAAAAGCCTTTGCAAGCAGTTGTCGGATTTGCTACAGGAATACTTGTGCCTGGCTGCCCTGCTTCAGTAGCTGCAAGTGTAAGGCATAGATTATATGCCGATTTAACTGAAAAAAGACCTCTTGAATCAGGATGCCAGGCTAAGAAATATTCCGCACCATTTCTAATAGGAATAGATAGAATCACTTTGATGTCCTCCGGCTGAAAAATCTGGGCAAGTAAATCCTTGTTCCATTCATTGCTGTTTGGGCAGATAAGGTCAATAAACTTTGTGAAGCTGCTGTTGGCGGGAAAGAGAAGAGGGACACGGTATTTTTAGTAAAAGACGAAAGAATAGTTCGCTTTGTGCTCACCACGGAGCGTGTATCTGGCTCACCACGGCCCCTATTTGTAGCCGTCACAGGTCCCTCCTCTTATTTGCCCAGGCGATGTGGTACTAAAACATCGCATGTGAGTCTGCGACGATGTTGTACTGAAATATCCTCGTCCTGTGATGGGCCCGTCAGGCCCAATTACTAAGGTCCGTATGGTTCGTAGACTGCTGAGCTTCGGTTTCGTTTTTTCATTTTCGCGAGGTGCAGAGCTTGAATTTCGGCATGACCTACTAAGACTGATTAATCGTAAAGAAGTCTCACATACATATGAACGAATTTATCCAAAATTTTCATGAACAATCGATCAGCACCCTCTAACTCAAATACACCACTAAAAATAATTAAGGAAACCTAGGGAGCGGCTTAACCTTTACAAGGTCGCAACGCTATAGCATAGCACTCTGAGCAATGCGGTAGCAGCTTGTTCAGTTATTTAAGCAGAGAAATCGGCATAATCACCAGCTCACTGGATCGAGTTATATACTTCAACAACACTACACACACAAATGCACTTTCAAAGAATTATCTGCACATTTCCAATATGTCGACAATTGTAACAATATCCTGTAGGTTACTCACAAACAATGGCATCTCTACTACAATCATCTCGAACCTACCAAAGCAATCACAAAACTAACAGGAACAAAATTTCGAGGCGTCGAGTATATCAAGGGGGAAAAAGAATAAATGGAGGAAAAACATATAAACTCTCGTGACCTCATAGCTGCCTCATTTCTTCGCCATGATCGATCGATCGTTCAACCTGCTAGCCCGTCCGTTGCGTTATTCAGTGGTAAAGGATTAGCCCAATCCCAGAGGAAGAGACTTCACCAAGCTATCCTTTGCAGTTATAGTATCCAAAAGAATGACGCACCAATATGATACAATTGAAAAGAATCGTGTACCCATATGATACAGATGAAAATGTCTCTTTAGGTATTTGCAAGCCGATCGATGCAGGGGATGGTCAGAGATATATGCTCAGTGATGATTGCGTTCCTCGTTAACCAATAATTTTCTGATCCAGCAGCAATCAGCCTCTCCAGCGAGCAAATGAATGATGGGGCTATACCCCTCAGTATGGCTACACCATTTGTCCAAAGTCCCTATCTGTCATATTGGGGCTCCAAAATATGGCAGTTCCTAATGAAGTCATTGGTGTAATTTACATGCTTCGTCCAAAACGGTTGTAGGTTTTTGAAAGCAATGTCTAGCCATGGCTTGCACTGACCATTGTAGTGGATCACTGCAGCACTTTTAACACTCTCAATGTCCGTGTTTTCTTGGTATCCTAAGCCAAGCATGTGCCAAGATGGGTCCATACCATGGACATGACCCCTGAATGCTATAAGCGCAGGTGGTAAAGTACCAAATTTCCAGAGAGTAAGATCCGATTTTAGATTCTGCAAAAGAAGTTGAAATGATTATGCAGATTAATAATGGTGCAAACAACTATATCATGTTTAGCATCATAAAAATTTAAGATCGAACAAATACTCACAAAGTTGCGAGTAGAGCTGTTCATACCTAAGTGGCTAAAGATGCTTTTGACAGTTAAGTTTTTTTTTCTCACTTTGTATGTTGGGAAGAATGGAAACAAAGCAGAATTGCTGACAGGGAAAATCTTCATTTTTTAACATGTATACTTCCAGCTGTAGTTATCCAGCAGATATGTTCAAATCAAGTTTCTTTTCAGATTTTGGAACACTGGGCACAGCACAAAATTGACATGAAGAATAGCTGAACGCTTGAACATTTTCAAGTTGGAAACAAATTGACTAAGGTATGCAGCACAAAATACGGTTGGGGGTGGTTGTTCAAAGCATCCATTTAATTCAAACGATGTAGCTTAAGTTGACTGATTTAAGACCCTGAGAGATTCTTGTGAGGTTAAAATGTGTTACCTCCTTCAACCAGAAATGATATGTATCCCTAATGTTTGTCTTCCTCCAAGCTTCCAGATCAAAGATATTCATCCCATATGCCCATGCACATTCATCTGGGTCGAGACTTTGAGCTATCACAGGGTGAGAGAAGTTGAAATATGTCCTGAAGCGCTTAGACATCACCCAGCTGTCTTCACCTCTGCACGTCTCCACAGCCCCATTCACCTTCCCTTCGAGATCAATCGCCCAAAGAGGAGACAAATCACGTTGAACAACAATGTCATCATCAAGGAAGACCACCTTGTTGAGGCTCGGAAAGAGCTGGTCAAATAAATGAGAACAGCATCAGGTAAGGAATGTGAACATCACAACACACCACTTTTAGTCTTATACTCCAGCATCAATAAAGAGAACATTGTTACAATATTGGTTGCATATAGCCATACTTCAAAAGCAAAAACAGTCTACAGGCAACTAAATGATTTACAGAATTGGACAAAAAGTTAACAGCATCTTAAAGAGAAGGGGAAAAAATACGGCATTAGCAGCAAGCAGAAGTGCACAACTAACACGTGGCGATCATCCAGAAAAAAACACAAATGCACTTTTTTCGTCTTTATTTTAGTCTCATATAGAAAGAGAACCAAACATGTATATTAATAATGAGATGGTTGGTGGGATATCTATCCTGGCAGTTTTCAGCATCCATCACTTGAGATAGATGGATAGACTCAACCTGATTAGAAGGCCATTTACTTCAGATCTTTAGTTAGTAGCTGTAAAGGTCATACTGAGCAATTTTGCATGCTTCAGCCCATTCTAATGCTGGTAACCCCCCCCCCTGGTGCCACAAATAAAAAAAATACTCAACCTGATCAGAAGGCAATTTAATTCAGATTAACTGCATAACCTACTCTATCAGATCAAAGCATATTTAACACATTTGAGTTGATTTTGGTATGCCCCACTTTTCCGTTTAGTGGTATACTTTCCCACCATTCATTTGTTCACTTGTGCAAGAATGCTTGCACAGCAACATTAGTGAGCTCACAGCAGTTGCCTCCAAGGTACCCTACATATCCTAGTACTATGACGTGGAAATATGTTGCTGCATGACATTAATCTTGTCATGACCAGGAATATGTTGACACGTAAATACTGAAATGCTAAATATTGGTACAGCAATCCAAAACTTTTGAAATAACACTATATAAAGTACAGTCACTTGTGAATATAGCTGCCGGCACGTACTCCATTAGATCATAAATTTGAACTATTGCATAGTAACAGATTGAAAGCCAAAACAAGGAATGTTTCTGATGAAAAGGCACCTCAGGCAAATAAATGCGGAGATGATTAAGCAGGGATATGTATTTGGGGCTTCGAGCCTGCAGCTTCGAAGCAAGTACCCTTGGATTGTCACTTGCACTGGAAACTGTTCCATGATCTCCATGATAGTGATTTCTGACTCCATGGTGGTTTTCTATAGCCTCTAGTACTGGAATATTTTCTCTGGTCAACCAGTCAAACTGGTGAACACCTTTCACTTCAACTATTGCAGGTGATATAGAATTAAGAGCAAACCATGAATGCATCCCTGGATATGTTTTCTTATCCGTAATAACATGGAAGACTACTTTCTCAGGTACTGAGGAAGCTCGTACAGTTGAGCTGACAACAACTGAAGCAGCCAGGATGTTATCACTAGCTAGAATATAATGTTGGAAGGAATTATCAGAAAGCAAAGGTAGCAGTTCAGGTGGTGGCAACTGTTTCCGTGCATGAGCATTTGAGGAATATTCATCAGTAAGGCGCAGAGACAGGCAATGAATGCCTTTGGGAATAGCAGTTGCAGCGTAATGTTTATACAGCTGTTCTGCCAACCTTGACCTCTTTACTTTCTTATCCATGCTTTTCATCTGCAAAGCACGTGAGTTATTAAAATATGGCTTATAAACACAATGCAATGCATTAGAGTACCCCATCAGCACTAAGACCCATGAAATAAGATAAATGGTGCTAGCAAGGATCAAATTCAAAGTTGGATCAACCAGTATATAGCAAAGCAAACCAACAACATACAATTATACAAAGACCAGAATTGCATGCTCCAAAAATGACAACTATAAAAAGTGCTTTAGCTGCCAGTAATGGTAAAATTATATGAAACAGCTGCCAGACACCCCCACTAAAACGTAGAAGTTAAGATTTTTTTTTCTTAACAAAAACAAAGAGCATATCAATTCCTACAGAGAAATTTTGGAAAGACATGCTGTGCTTGTTAAAAGTTGTACAAAGCACAGGACGTGGTGATAGAGATTCTGCATTGTCAGACAAGGGCGGAATTCTCATGTACAAACTATAATTCCTTATATGGCACTGGAATTTCTCCACATCCCACACTTCTCACAACTCCGAGTGCAGATGCATCTTGTGAAAACATAACAATACATTGAGTTTCTTAGAATTTGTGCAGAAACACAAATAGTTCTTATCATATTTGATAATTCGAGACTATCAAATACACATCGCAAAAGCAATTTAGCTTTAGAAGTTAGCTGCTTTAGAGTCAAGTGCCAAGTAGGTGTGCAACATTACAGGCCTGTTTGGATCCATAATCTTTTGGAAATTTTTAGATAACACTGTGCTTTCTCAAAAATACTTTAGTATCAAAAGTTTGAGGAGTTGGGTACAACAAACACTTCTGTTTTAAAAAAACCACATCCAAATACCATGATTTTTTTGGAGGTTTGAAAAATCTATAACAGCCTCTCTCTTTTTTAAAGTGACGCTCGATTCCTAGGTCGTAGCCACATCGAGATCCAGTTTCATATACATCTTCAGATATACAATTTCTCATGGGCCATGTCGGTTTCCAAATCACTATGCATGTAACTAACACTTACGTTTCCTCGTGTTCCAACACCATTATTTGAAGTTTGTACTTCATGCTGTAGAACATGGGTGTCTAGGCTTTCGTGGGATCTGACTGTTGCATAAACGCAAACTTACAGTTTCATATGGCTATCATGTACAATGTATCAGATCATATAAAATCAATATGCCAATGGAAGTGCATGCGCAAAGACTAAAAATAGCTAAGATTAGGTATGTATATAGCTTCAATATTTTATGCAATAAGAGCGAGTTAGCCCACGAGAGCAACCTTTTAAAAGAAAATATACTGTATTAGTACTGGACAAACCAAATATGTCATGTTTTTTCTCAAAATTGTAAAAACTGTGGTGTCCACAAACTGTGGTATTTCATGCACGGTACCTTGAAAATGCTGTTTTAAAATATTTGGTATGTGGTGTTCAGATGCTTTAACATCCAAACAGCCCTGTACGATATTTAAAATTTGAACTTCAATTAAAGTAACAGTGCAAGATTAATCAAGGGTAGTTAGTTTCATACCGTAGCCTTCAACCTAACAGCAAATGTCCTAGCATCATAATGGTTATCCTTCATCTCCAAAAGAAACTCCCTGAATGATTCTGGTAACTTTTTATCAGAAGGGAACTCCTCATTGTTAACTTGATCAAAAATTCTATACAGGTCTTGCACCAGCCTCTGTTCACATATAGTAAGACAAGTAAATACATTTTGCTTTCTCTTCGAGACAAAAATGTGCAAGGAATCAAGTAACTTACTGTAGAATCACCCCCCTGCCTACCAAGGAAACTAGGTCCTATTCGCCTCCCCAAGCAATCTGCAAAACAAGATCGCAACAGTTACAACAAATACATGCACCAAGCTCAGAATGTAGATTAGATTCCGTAGAACAAGATAACTAACCATAAGAAAATCATGCCATGCAACAGAAAACACATCTACAGTAAGCAGTGAAAAAATGTAATAACACCATCCGCAATACCAGAAGACCTATGGCTCATGGAAAAGAAATATTACTGGCGTCATACTAGATGAGTTATAACAACACCAAATTCAAAACATAGATTTGAGATCCCATCTATAGACAAAGAAGGACATATCCTTGGAGCGTATTTGGCCAAGATTTTCAGCTACTACTACAGAGAAGCTCAAGAGTCAAAATGTAGTTTAGTTCCCTGGGAGAATGTGGATCACTAAAGGCATTTGGGCGGTATGAGGTAACTCTGCAAGCTCTTAACCAAATGCGTGTCACATTTTTTACCATGAAACAGTAACCTTGGGTGAGCGGCAAGCATAAAGCTTTAGGACAAATGTCCCTAGCATATGGACACAAGGATACTTGGAGACCAAAACAAACACTCATTTTGTTGTACAAAATCTGGCTATCTCTCTATCATAGCTTCCATAGTCATGGCGCCGAGCTAATATATTTGCCTTGACTACTTTCTTCAACTCAAAAATTTATATATATAGATCTGCTATATGATATAAAACATATCATACTTTTTTTTGCATGAGATAAAATTATGTGGAATTGGAGATTAACCACGTGCATTTAGATATAGAACTTATCGGATTAATTGAAGGGGGAAAAGGAGAATCATAATTAATTTTTCACTGAGCTCGAAAAATAATTGCAGGCAGATGGCTTGTGGGGTTCCAGAATGAATCAAACTCTAGTTCTTTGTATGTTGGATAGGCTCTCAGAGCTAGACTTTGAGGACAGAGAATTGATCAAGTCCCAGCAAAAAGAAAAGCAGATTTTAAATTCCAACCGATACATTGAATCAATCAGCCAGGTGCATGAAGGGTATTGTCCCTCGCTTACACATTTGTTCTTGGTGCTTTAATTATCAAAACTATGCAAAGAATTCGGAGTTCAGCTGATCAGCAGCCAGTTGCAGCTTACAATAGATATGGGGCGAAAGCTGATAGCATTTCAGGATGTCCTTTCTACTCCAGCTTTGCAAGGTGTTCAAAACCAGGATAAAACAATTTCTTCCAAAAACGAAAGTGTGGTTGATAGCACTAAATTCAGCGCCCAAATTTAACAAACTTGATGGTTCAAAACTATTAAGTCCCTATCCTACATTTTGGCCAATAATGGAAAATCATGTGCCTAAGATCCGAAAATTAACAAAGACGAAAGCCACATCAAGCCCAAATCGCCAACTCTCTTGGTTTCACTTCAAATCGCCAAAACTAATGGAAGAGATCGCCAAACCTCACACCTGAATCTCCAGCTCAATGAGTGAGCCTATCAAGGAACAAATCACACGCTTCCAGCAAGAAATCTAGGCAGGAACCATCTCCGTATTCCCACATTCCCACCAACACCGCAAAATCGTACCCCCAAGGGAACTAAGATCCGAGCTTCCCCGCCCCAAAAGCACCAAATCAACAACTCAACCCACCGCAACTAGACCCAAAAACGCCGCGAGATCGCGGCCATCGATCTTACCGATAGAGGAGCACTTGCTGCCACCGGCCTCTAGCGCAGGCACGGCGGCGAGGATGAAAGCAAAGGGCAGGAGGCAGCCGAGCGCCACCACGACCGGGAAGGCCACCGCTCGCCAGTACCAGCCCGCGCCCCCTCCTCCTCCCCCGCCGCCGCGCCGTCCCGTGCCCGCCCCCTGCAGCGCGAGCGGCGGCGGGGGCGGGGGCGGCTGCGGCGCGACGCGCACCTTCATGGAGTCGACGACGCCATTGCTGCTCGAGATGGTGATGCTGCGCATGCTTGGCGAGATCCGCAGCTGCATCCTCCACCTCCCCCGCCGACGGCGCCGACGACGGGAGCTCCGACTCCGGCGGCCTAGGGTTCCGGCGACGGCGGCGAGGCGGTGGCATTGGGCAGAGACATGCTAATCGCACGGGCGGTACTAATAGGAAAGAGAAAGAAAAAAGGGAATAATGCAGGTCGTGGCGTGTGCAAATACGGGTTAACGCGAGGGCCTATCAGCTAAATTGGCAGGGAATTTTTGGGGCCTCTCGGCTCTCGAGGGATTTGATGAGGATTTCGGGGAAGCCAATGGGAGGAATATGGTGAGCGGCTAGCCTAGCCGAGGCTATGGCTTGCTTCTTCTTCTCCCCTTCCTCGTCCGTCCGGGAGGAGAGAGAGGAGCGAGAGAGGGGAGAGAGAGATTTTATTTAATATATTTTTTCTCTTTTCAGTTTCCTTTTTCTGCTTTTGTTTTAGTAAATTGTTACTTTAGTTTTACACTGCTTGATTGTTATTTCTTACTTAAAACACTAAGTTTATCACTACATTCATTTAAAAAATAGATGACGTTTTTTAAAAAAATAGTTAATTTTTTTAACTTCAACTGTCAATATAATAATAAAATATTTAGATTCGTAAGATGAAAACAGTATCATTAGATTTATGATAGATAAAGACATTATACTTAGTTTAATGTCAAATTTGGTAATACCACGAGATTTCTGCTACTTTATTGGTAGCAAATCGAGTACTATCCTAAGTTGCCCTACGAATGTTTGGATTTTGGGCATTGCCGAATCAGACCCTAGAATCACCGAATTTGCAGGCCGGAACTGCTCTCGCGTACTGAGAACGTTAGGTAAACGCGACGCCGCACCAACTAAACCCGAGCAGGTCATCCTTGCATTGTCTACATATTAACAAATCAAGCGGTAAAGCTTTCAGGCTTGACTCACCTGACAGCAACTCCTCATCGGCCAGAGAAAGGAACGCTTGCGTCCGGCCGGGGCCGTTTCTCTGAAGCAATACTACTTATCTTAACCTCCATGCAACGCGCCATCACACCAGATAATACTGCCTTTTTTCTTGCATGCATGCAAAAAAAGGAATTCCTCGAAGTTTTTAACTTTCGGTTGCGTGCTGCGCGGTAGGTGACGATTTTTCTTTTCTTTTCTTTTTTTGTCCGTATACGTAGAAAAGTGACAGTCTTTGCTTTGCACCGACAGACAGATTCGATCGCGGTTTGGTATTGTGGAGCTCAAATTGACCTGTAAACTCACGGCGACCGAGGCTGCCAATTGACTAGCTTGTGGAAGGAACTTGTTAACCTAAGGTGTGCATGCGCATGGACACCTTAAGACTGATTTTAACCTTGGGATTCCATCACTTATCTGATGATGCAAAGGAGTCAAAGGACTGCTTTGATATTTATTAAATTAGAGGACCAAAACAAGCTTGAAATGGTCGTTTAATTGGAACAAATTTCTCTCGGAAACTTGCAACAAAATCTGATACGGTTATCTGATTGGTGCAAGAACGTAGCTGTTATTTTGTCATATAGTATTCGAAAGTGTTGGTGCCTACCTAGACATGTTGGCTCTGGTCCAGACCTTCAAAGAAGTGGCATCTATACGTGACTAAATGTACATTTGGTATAAATACGCCCTCGCAGCAAAAGAAAACCTGAGATATATTTCCATATAGATATGATGCCGGACTCATGGTACAGACCACAACGTCCAGGTTCCTCCGTTTCCGAGCACTGAGATCTAGCTATTAATCAGATTATTGGAGCTCACCACGTGCTCGCAGCCTAAAATACAGCGTCCTTTGGCTTCTTCAAGCTCCTACTTGTAATATACTATTACTAGCTAATAGCTAGCACTTCGTATGTATGCAGTTGCAGTATTATTCTGTTTAGTTCTGGCCTTCTGTTGGTTCTTAAGTTGAACAGCCAAACAGGAAATCTATCTCAGAGGCCAATTTGAATGCGGTCTGTACTAGTCTCTACCTCTTACTGGAGTAGTAAGTTGCCGATTTGATTAGCATGCAGTGGCCTTGTGATATATATCCTGAACAAGTGATGCTGGGCCCTTGTTTTCACTGGACATAGAGTACTGTTTCAATGGCATGGAATGGATTATATATGCTTCATGTCTGAAAGGGAGGCCGGCCGGTAGGTTTGGTGGAGTGGAAGTGGTTTTGGTGGTGATAGCATCGAAGCAAGCGTAGGGCAATGCTATTATGCGCGAAGCTTTTGGGCGTTGGCAAAAGAATATACAAGTATGGAATTGAAGATAACTGAACTTGATATGTTTCGCTCTTTGATAGATTTTCTTTCCTGAATTTACTACTGCCTACTATTTTACTCTGATGGCTTAAATTTGCTACCGTGAAGTCACACTCAGTTTTTTCTAGATGAACTTGCAGAACGATGTTTCAAATGACTTTTTCACCGAACAACAACTCCACAAAAACCATACAAAACCTCATGGACCAAAGGGAGAGAGAAAAAAGGTTTCCTCAGAGAAAGAGATAGTCTGGATAGAGGAGAGGAAATGGCATGCATTTGTCCTGCTCATAGCAATATCCAGACGAGTAGAATCAAATTATGATGATGCTGGGACTCACAGCGTTGGACCATGCCATGGGTTTGGTGGTGCCTTTGGTTTCTGGTTGGTGATAAAACAAGAAGGGCAAAGCTGCTGTGCGCTTCAGCCCCCAGGTGACCCCATCCGGCCATTCTCAGCAGGCAGAGGTAGCTTGGCTTGTGTGTGTTCTGATTGATTCGTTGCAGATGGTAAAAACAAGTGAGAAAAAATGGTGGCCCCCTCAAGCTGCAGGTGTGGCAATCATACCCAACGACACATACAGTAGTACCGTATTGTACTCCATGTCTTTTTATGAAGGAAACAGGAAAAATGGCAACACAAAAATACTCCCAGAACATCTCTTTGGTACCAGAACTTCTTTAATAAGCGAAATGTAGAGGCACAAAAACGGTAATGTAGAAGATTGTAATAAAGATAACAGATGACAACTATTATGGAAGAAACATAACCAGACAATCTTTTTTTTTACTGAAATAACCAGACAATCTTAGCAAGCATCACTCACCAATGGTGTCAGCAAACCTAACCCGCCAACGCTGCCCGGTTGTACTAGTACTACTCTCAGTTTCTAACTCATGAAAAGGAGACTTCCATGAGATCTGCAAATCATATATGATGTGTGCAACATCACACACATGATGACATCCTTTTCTCTTCAGATCATGCTGCAGTTTTGCAAGCATTGACCATCTTGTTAATGTAGTTGCTGCTGTAAAGTTGCAACTTGCAAGTATGATGAACCATCCAGTCATACACTAATGGACCACATGTCTGGGTATCACAAGCCCCAGTCATCAGAAACTGCAGGGTATCACAAGCCTCTGCCACTGTGATCTGAGCCTGGCTTAGGTTTTTGTTCATATTTTTGAAAAGAGGTTAACAAATTTGCTCATGATTGAAGCATCTGCTTTCTCTGCTTGGTATTGCCCCTGCCAATCACTAATGGTGGGATATTATTCTCCACATGCCTGGGACACCCCCAGCTCCGAGACATCTCTTTTGGTCCAGCAAAAGATAGTACAGGTTTTTTTTGCCTTCTTGGGAACAGGGAAACATCATAAAGTGTGGACCAAGGACCATGAGGTGGACAGTGACACTTCATGTGGGAAAAAGAACTGAAGGTAAATTGTTTGCTCATGGCAAACAGATCAAGAACGCCCGTACGTTGACATCCATGACTAAACATGCAGCAATTCAGAGAGCAGGACAAGAACCTTTCATGTGGTAAGTCACTATTCGACGGATATACCATATTTTACCTTGGCAACAGCAATCAGGACAAGGATTCTGTGATCCATTTAGTTTTTTCCTTCTTATCCCTACCGGCGACAGCATAATCCTTGAAATCGTATCATAGTATGAGCTTCAAAGGGATCAGAGATGCCAACAGCAAAGGTATCAATGTTAAAGTCATAAATAAAGTAGGAAATGCATGTGCCATTGACGATATTCCTTGCTGCAACCTCATCCATTAAACTTGGCAGCACATAATCATGTGGTTCTGCACTGTACTATGCAGTGTCCTGGTTCTCACTTCAGTTCTTTCCTCACCTGCATTACCATCTTCTTGAGCACTAACCCAACTTCTACACGGCAATGAAAATGCGAGGCGGAATGGGCTCAAAGGGAGCATAATGAGATGCAGGCTGTAATTGTCTCATAATATGAGTGCCCCTTTTTCTTGGGCAGATATTCCAGCCTGGGATTGGCATGTTCTCCTCCCACTTGGCTATGATTTCGAGTATTCATTCAGGGCCCCCAAATTTGCTTCCGAAAGGCCAGATCATGTCCAGTGGTATCAGAAAAATATCATTGGCCAGTGTAGCTACAGCATCCACGACTGTCGGTGCCATGCAACGTGCAACTGGCGATGCACCTGGAGTGCATCTCCATTATACAGCAAGACACAGGAAAACACCACAACCTGTACACTCATCTAATGGAACATATTCTTCGGTGACAGGATGGCAGCATGACACTGGACATTACAATTCACTGATTTTTTATTTTTTCTTGAAGTGGCCTTTGTACGTGTAAACCAACAGCGCAGTAAGAAACGTAGTTGCTGTACTCACAATACATATATCATATACACCCTAAGATATGCATGTATTTTGCAAATGCATCGTGAGGAGATGTAGAATGGTGGCTGCTGTCGTGCCCACGCATATGAGCTTGGCTAAACTAAAAGGTCAGCCTCAGGTAACTCAAGCACCTTGTGCATTCCTTTTGATCTGGTTCCTGGTCTAAACTGGTTCCCTTCAATGTACCTGCAGCAAACAAAATACTTATGTGCCTCAATAATTGTGCAATAGGATATTTTTCAGGTACGAAAGAATTTGTTTGAGAAGAGTTGAGATTGTAAAGCCAACTTACAGCTCCTTCAAAAATGGATGCTTGTATAATCCTTCAGGAATCCTTCCAATGAAGTTGTTATTGTCCAAGTACCTGCCAAAAACCATTGTAGTTGAGAATATCATAACCAAATGAAAGATAAAGATTCACATTGATCATACACTATATCAAATTGTATAAAATACAAGCAGTATGCTCACAAATATGTCAATCTTGGAATATGAACTAGCTTTGGCGATACCGATCCAATCAGCCTATTATTGGACAAGTGCCTGCAGGCCATATAAGGATAATCAGGTGATCTAATTTTTTTAAAAAGCTGGAGTTTATGATGACATGTCTTGATACAGCATTAACTTCACTTCTGAGAAAACTTACAAGATCTCAAGGTTTGTCAAATTTGCAATCTGATCTGGCAGCACACCAGTCAATTGATTATTGTTAAGGTATCTGCAGAACAAAATTTAGCAGTCAGCTCAGGAAGACAGCATTTGCCCGTCAGGAGGCAATGAATGAATCTGGTAGGTTCTGAAATTTCTGCTTACAGGTTTCTCAAGGAGGGGAAGCCATTCCCAATGCCAATGAAATCCCTTAGAGTGCCTGTCAAGTGGTTGCTACCAACATCACTGGAAAAAGAGAATTTGTCATTCATGAAAATATCTCAACAGACCAGCATCACCATAATTGGAGACAGTAAATATGCTGCAGCATAAGGACTTAATTTTGCTACTACAGATACTTTTTTTTATGTGAACTTGAGAGAGAAGGAATTGGGTGGATGTGTACAGGTGACGAAGGTTCTTGAGAGTTCCAAACTCAGGGGGGATCCGCCCAATAAAGCGGTTCTCATGAAGATAAAGATAGCGTAGTTCTGGTAGGTTTGCAAGCTCCACAGGAATTTCACCTTTGAAGTTATTGAAGCTCAAATACCTGAAGAATAACAGTTAGAGGCACAGAAAGTGAGACATAATTAATCCATAAAAACTCAGTGCATTCTAAAAATGAACTTACAAGTGTGTCAGTTTCTTTAGATCACCAATTTCGGGCGGAAGCACATCGTGAAGCTTATTCCACCTAAGGTTCCTACGAGTATTGAATGAATGTGCTTAGCTGAAGAGGAACTGTATTCAGAATAGGTAGCTATGGACCCTAAAACCAACAAAGCAATACTGATTCAATAAAGCATTATCCAAGGATATTGGAAGAATACAGAGAATGTTCTGTGCAGCAAGAATTAAAACATTTTACCAAGCTAGTATCTCAACATCACTCGCATATCCAAATGTACCTCTGCAATCTGTACACAAAAAGACATTTCATACTTACAATATCCTGAGGTGCCTCAACCGTCCAATTTGTGGAGGAATTGGCCCCGTCAACTTGTTATTGTGGAGATCCCTATAGTTGAAGAATTCAATTACCCTCAGTTCAAGGATATGTCAAAGATGAGGTAAGATAAGGCCAAAATACAAAGATGTTTTAATCACCTTTGGTTACTGATATTTTTTCAGAAAAAGTTACTGCTGCAGTGTATACATGGAAGAAACACTTTATACACAGAAAAGTGTAGCTCAGATGATACAAAATGTTGATTAAAAAAGTAAATGAAGTAACAATGTTTTGATAACAAATCAGTTCCTCCATTCTGGCTAATGACATATCTAAATTCAGGAAGCATGACACATTGCATTACATCAAAACATAAATTTTCGCAATAATATATACATCTGTATATATATCTTTTCATGTACTCTTACTGATGATTACACTAAAACAATAGAAACTTGACAGTAAGTAACTTCGTCACTTCAATCAGGCTACATCAAATAGATAAAAAAAATGCCAACAGTTTATTGTCATGTGCATCAAGACACTTACACAGAACAGAAAAATAAAAGTAGCGGTGACAAGGAAAAAGTTCTTACAATTTTTTTAAATCCAACAGGTTTGTAACTGCTGTAGGGAAAGGACCAACTATCGATACAGCATAGACTTCCCTGAAATAAGGTACAGTGGTACACACTATGGTTACTCGGACATGTATATGCAGAAACAGTGCACAAAAGCTTGAGAAAAGCTACATGATTTTGCAATTCATAAATTTGATATCCATAGGCCGCAGGCACGCATTGGTCGAAGATGCTATCATGCTAATAATCTTATTTATCCTATTATCTCCAACACAAGAAAGGTGAAATTCCCATAGAAGAGAACTAGAGAAATATATAATGTTGCCTTTAAAACTGGTATTAGAACGTTTAAGTGTTTAATATTACTCTTTTCAACTATCTCAAAACAATTCTAGCTATGAAATACTCCCTCTGATCCAAAATGTAAGTAGTTTTGGACACTGACACAGTCTCCAAAGTGACACCCTGACCATCAATTCATTCAAAAATATATTGCTTTGAATAAAAATAATCATATATTATGAAAGCATATTCCGTGATGGATCTATTAGTACCGATATGTTGTTGTTGATGTGGGCAAATTTTTCCTATATTAATGGTCAAACCTAAAAATATTTGAATGTCTGAGATTCTAAAACTGCTTACATTTTGGATTGGAGGGAGTATAAGGGAAGGGGCATGGCATGATTTATTAGGTTTTTCTAATCCTGTTCATGGTTGATAACTGTAATGTACAAAAGGGCATGGTCGACTGCAGTTCTTCAGATTGAGATTGCATCTAGAAGATTTCAAGCAAGAAAGTTTTTAAAAGAAGCGTTTTTATAGCTTTGGCATAAGTTATCTCAGATAGCTACAAGCGTACAACATGGATAGACTACAAGTACGAATTGATTTTCTCTTTGGAAAGAAACCTTGCAGTCTGATCATCTAATTACAGTCCCGCATCCTTTTACATGCAAATGATAATAAATCATGACAACCCTTACAAATCCTTAGGCATGCCAACATTGAAAAAAGAGTAAAACCCAAGGAGATAAAGACATACTACTTACAGTTCCGTCACAACTCTGTAATCCCCTTGCTGAGAACATGTCACGCCAGACCAGGGGGGTAGGTCACCATGTCCACAGGGGTCATCCCCAACCCATGAGTAGACAACTCTCCAGCCTAGTGAAGACTTGATCTCATTCAATGCTTTCACTGCAGTACGAACAAAAGTTCAGTTCCAGCGCTCACGCACCAAGCAACTATTGAATTGTCACCAAACGTGCTAATTCTGAATAATGTCTATGTCTCTATGAACAGATAGGGCTCTCCTCCTGACGTAGTCAGGCACCATAGTCACTGCAATCTCTTATGCAGCCAGACATATGATACACCAGATAGCACATCGTAACTACACAACTTGCTGGACCTTCGTTCAGCTACAACTGAAATCATGAAGTCCTCGCCAATTATCACTGGGTACTGGCTGAGCCCCAGATTTGTGTTCACATGACTATCACTAACTCAAAAATTTGTGGTCTAACGAGTACCAATTATCTAAAGCACCTCAGATAAAGCCAATTAGATATCCAAAGTGAGACACCACTGATAGATCCTACTGACACGCTAGAGTCCATGCAATATCTCAGCTTGAAAGATGCTGAACCGAACCTAAACTGTAAGCGAGCCCACTGAGACAACCAACTGAGCTAAGCTGACGCCCAATTCAACACGTACAAGCATGAGAATGCAGGGTCTCTCGGATGTGAGTTCTGGTCAGATCTCCAACGGAGCAACGAAACGAACCAACCTATTTAGAGCCCCACATCCCGGAATCGCTTCCAGAGACCAGGAGGGATCGATTCACGGGAACAAGGGGGCAGAAGAGAAGGAAGAGATACGTACCGTCCCTCTTCACCGTTTTGCCCCTCGCGGCGCCGGGGAGGATGAGGACGAGGAGGAGGAGGAGGAGGAGGACGGGTAAGGAGCGGGCGCACGAAGTGGCGGCCATTGGTGGTGATGGGAGTGGGCAGCTCGCTAGCAGTGGCGGTGGGGCGCGCGGCGGGAGAGCATAAAGGGAAGGGGAAGGTGGCGCCGCGCCGCGCCGGGGAATGGGGAGCGTCCGAGTGGGAGTGGGCGGACGGGCACTAGCCCACGGTCCCACCCGCGGAGCCACAGTCGCGCTCGCTCACTGCCGCGTCGGTGGGGTGGGTCGGGTTGGTCCGATCCTCCCTCCCCCTCTGGGTTGGGTTGGGGCGCACCGAGCGAGCGCCCGGTATTCATGGCGAGGACGTGGCCGCTAATCGCCCTCTGCCGAAGTGGACGAGATGTGGAGCGTGGCCGAACCGGAGCGCAAGTCCGCGTAGTGATCTCGTCCTTTTCGGTGTTCTCGTTGTCGTGGCCCGCGTCCCGGCTTCGTCAGGACCCACTTTTTTTTTAGCCTCTAGTCTTTTTGGTACAAGGTGTAGCATCTGAACACACGTAAAGACGCATACCACACTCAACACACGCCTCTTCCACGTGTGCTAGATGTATAGCCTATACACACACACGCCTACTAAAAAGATTCTAAAACCTCACGAGAACCTACAAATTATATGGGGATAAACCCCGATGAGAAACGCGAAATTCGTTCCTCCGGGATCGAACCCACGTTGCCGAGGCGTGCACCCGCGCTCCCGACCACTGCGCTGCTTGGTTAGATTGTTAAGATTTGAATTTGATGGTTGTGTGAGGCAACAACACTCGGCGCCGATTCTGACCAGAACTTCACATGGAATAGTTCAATCATCGTGGGGATTGGTAGAAGCCTATGTTCAACCGTGCTGTTAGCCATTTAGCTAGCTTAAAAGTTATAGCCATTTTGCAGGTTGTATGGTTAAATCTAAGGTTTTGCTCATTTTCAGCAAATTAATTTTTTTAAAAAAATCATAGTCACCTTAAATTACATTAATGAGTCCTAAAATTGTAATAAGCAAAATTTTGCTATAACTTATAAGTTATAAATGAACTAAGTACGAATATCACGTCTGGAGCTAGAACCAGGTATTTGCAATGTAACCAGACTTTTAGAACAAAATGCCCCATTGATCTTTGAAACAATATCAACACTCCTAGTAAAATGAAACACAACGGCATTGGCGAGCATTTCTACCGCTATAAAAGATATGAGTTTGGAGAATCTGTACGATTTGAATCATCCATCTAAATGGCTCATAAATTTAGTTGACCCTTGCAAATTCAACTTTTATTGCACATTAACTCTGATAATCAACTCGTTTTAATTATAATTTACGTCTCTTAATCAATCCCTTTTAATTGATCTTAACATTCTCATTCGCTATTTCAAATCATATGTTTAGTATCTCGATAATTCCCTCTTCAATTACCACACGATGCTCTCCATCACTCTTTCTCAATTCTAGATAGATTGAAAGTGTCAAACAAATATGTAACCATAGTAAATTAAATAGAATAAGATATATTTTAAAAGGGGTTTTTAAAATTTTGATGGAGTTATACTATAGTCAATATACTTAATAGACTTTTTATACATCTAATTTATTTTATTTAGTCTAAATTAGTCGAGATATGTTTCTACACGTACATGTGATTACTAGTTTTGGATCAACGCGTGAGTTGATCTCGGGCGGATAAGAATCATGCGCGATGACCTCCTGCGAGGCCACCCCGCCGACGCCGTCGTGTTCGATGGCGTCCTCCCGTGGGCAGCCACCGCCGCCCCCGAGCTCGGCATCCCGCGGTACGCTTTCACCGGCACGGGATGCTTCGCGCTCTCGGTGCAGCGGTCTCTGCTGCTCCACAGTCCGCAGGAGAGCGTTGCGTCGGCCACCGAGCCGTTCCTCGTGCTGGAACTCCCCGACGCGGTGCGGCTCACAAAGTCGAGGCTCGCCGAGGCGACACTCCCGGGCGCGGACTCGCGGGAGTTCTTGAACCGCATGTTCGACATCGAGCGCGCCACGGCCGGGTGGTTCGTCAACTCGTTCGCCGACCTCGAGGAGAGGTACATCGAGCACTACGAGAAGGACAATGGGAAGCCGGTGTTCGCCGTCGGGCCGGTCTGCCTAGTCAACAGCGACGGCGACGACGTCCTGGAGCGCGGCCGCGGCGGGGAGGCGAGTGCCGCCGCGGAGGCCGCGCGCGTGATGAGCTGGCTCGACACGAAGCCCGTGCGGTCGGTGGTGTACGTCTGCTTCGGGAGCCTCACCCGGTTCCCGCGCGAGCAGGTGCCCGAGCTTGGTATGGGACTCGCCGACTCCGGCGTGAACTTCGTGTGGGTCGTCGGGGACAAGAACGCTCCACCACTCCCCTACATGGACGCCGCAGCGGCGGGCCGCGGGCTGGTGATCAGGTGGTGGGTCCCGCAAGTGGCGGTGCTGAGGCACGCGGCGGTGGGCGCGTTCGTGACGCACTGCGGGTGGGGCGGGCCGCCGAGGCGGCGGCGGCGGGTGTCCCCGTGGTGGCGTGGCCGGTGTTCGCAGAGCAGTTCTACAACGAGGCCCTGGTGGTGGGCATCGCGGGCACGAGCGTCGGCGCCGGCGCGGAGAGGGGGTACGTGTGGGGAGGCGAGGAGCTGAGCGCGGTGGTTGTGGGCAGGGAGAAGGTGGCGGAGAGGGTGGGCGCGGCGATGGCGGACGAGGCTGCGGCGGAGGGCAGGGGAGGTCGAGAAGAGTGCGCGGCGGGCGATGGAGGCGGGAGGATGGTCGTACGAGGCCGCTGGGGCTCTGCTGGATGATGTGCGGCGCCGGGCCGGCACGGCGGGAGACGAGGGGAGCCGGCGTGAGCGGCTGCACCTGTATTTAGCCCATTTTAGCCCACTCCCTTGATCCATTCCTAACCTTCCTCCTCCTCCTCCTCGTGTCCACAACACAAAAGTTAGAAAACAAAAGGCACAAAACCATAAAAAGTTCCATAAACGGTTTGGTGTTTGGTTTTGCTATTTTGATGGTTGCATTTTCTTTTCTCAAGTCTAAATCAATTGTTGTAACTATCAAGTATGTATCAAAATGATGTGACATATTATGGGATTGTCGATTTCAACAGATAACAAAATTTGACTCATCCTTCCCTCGCGCGCGCGCGCACAAAACAGGCTCATGCTTAAAGAAGTTTTCAGTCGTAGATACAACGGGTTGCTTTGTCGAAAGCAAAATGCCAGGTAAGCAGTCCTGGGGCCCACAGTCAGTGAGAAGAGGCAGCCAGCCGGTCCCCAATACACAGCGAGAACACGAGGACAAGGTAGAGACATTGGTAGATCCCACCGCCCGCCCCCAACTGCCTCCAAACCAAAGTCGTCGACCCCCAAACAAAATCTGCTCCAGAATTGAAGGGGAAAAACTGCAAATTTCGCCGTCTCGCGGCTGAGATGGGCTGCTGCAGCAGCCGGAGCTCCGATTCGCCGGCCAACCGCGTCACGCGCTGGCGCTCCACCGGCATCGTCGCCCTCCGGGACGCCAGATTGAAGGTTCTTGCCCGCAGCCCCCCTCCCTTTCCTGTAAATTTAGTACCGTTTCCCGATTCTCTAGTCTTTCCGTTTGGTCGCATCCACCGTGTCAGTGCTCCTGAATTCTGACGCTTAGAAGTTGAGAGTACATGATGGCGAAAGAGTGACGATGCTCTTCTGTTAATCAGTTCGATTGGGAATGATGCTACATCGGCGTCAGATTAACTGGTCGAGCAAAGTTGAGCCATTTGTTTCTGTAATGCTTATGTAGGATTTATAGGTGGAAGAAAGCCGCAGTCTTGCTGGTAAAAGTATGTCGTCGTCGGTGGTGATGAATTAACTTGGAACTGTGTTGCGTTTCTTTTCCCATGGAATTCTGAAACAGATAAGCGTACTCTTTGGAACCACTGGTTTCATTATAAATGGTAGATTAATTCTGCCTATTACAATGGAAGAAATGCAAAATTAGAAACTTTTCGTTCTTGCCACTCCAAAACTGAGCATCATAGGAACATGTCACAATACAAGCAACTCTTCTCGTGACTCATTCGGAAAATATACACTGTTAATGGTATTGCCTTGAGTTGTTGCAAAACATTTTTATGCTTTTCACGCCTCTATTTGCATACTGAGATTGCTGCTGCAATGATGTACTTCTTAATTAGCATTTTTTATTATAAAACCTCAGCAGGCGATCTGCTAATTTCATTGATAGACGATAAGCAATTACAAAGTTACAAACTACAGGCAAGCACCTATAGCTTGAAAGCGAACGAAAAAAAAAGCGACGCTGGTAAGGTAAGCAAATGTGATTTCACCCAGCCAGCATCCCAACGCACAGAGACCCTATTCTTGCATTGCTAGGTGCTGTGCACGGCCAACAACCAGGCGTGTGCCTCATCCTTTTAATTGTCGAAAACTGTTGTGTCCGAAGCTTCCTTTGCTTGAAAGATACACCTGTTTCTCTCCTTCCAAACCTCCCAAACCACAAGCGGTGACAGGGACAGAGAGCACCGGTCAGTTGAATTCAGCCCAGCAGATAGGCGCTGGAACCAACCAAGAGGCAGATCTTTGGGATGCCAGGTAGCCGGCATGAAGGACTGAAGCCGCCATAGCAGTGTTAGGGGGTGTTTGGTTGGGCTTTTCAGCAGCTTTTCACTGAAAAAAGCTGCAGCCCAACCAAACGGCCAGCTTTTCAGGAGCTTTTGCCAACAGTAGCTGTGGACTTTGCAGTGCAAATTCAGCTGTTTGGAAAAGCTGTCTTCTGTCAGCTTTTTGCAATGTGTTGAAGTTTCTATACTCATTTTTCAAAATGCTATAGATGGTTTAGATAAACCAAAAGCCATATGTTCACTTTCGCACAGCTACAACAGCTTTTCCAGACAGCCAGCCAACAGCTACTTTGTCAACAGCCACAGCTAACCAAACAAGCCCTTAGTTTGTCCCGTAGTTGCCATGCCTCGGTACACAGGTGGGTGACTGTCTCAAGGTTTTGGATATATAGATGGCAGAAATAGGAATTAGGCCATTGGCATGCAAGCAGCTGGTCCAACGTCAGTACCCGACTCTGAACCATAAGCCACATGCGAAAACGACACTTTGCCAGCACCCAGACCTTCGAAACCTCCTCGGGGAAGCAGCTTCTCGTAAGCCTAGGAACTGAATCTTGTATGCCAAGGACGTTGAGTACTGCCCGGATATGTGTGAACTTCCAAGAGAAGGTATCGGTGACGTCCGTGTTGAGTGATGCCTCCTGTACCACAGTCCACAGCCTTATGAAATCCTGCAAGGAGTCGGAAGTGGGAGGGGTCCCCATGCGCCCCGAACGCCAACGAGCAACGGTAAGGCATGTATACCTACTACGGACTCACGTCTAACTCTTTTGCAGACATGAGACGCGGGCAGGTGCAGACGCGGGGTACGAGCGCAGGTGCAGACGCGGGGTACGTGCGCAGGTGCAGACGCAGGGTACGTGCGCAGGTGCAGACGAGGGTACGTGCGCAGGTGCAGACGCGGGGTGCAAGCGCAAGTACAGACGCGGGGTGCAAGCGCAAGTGCAGACGCGGGGTACAAGCGCAAGTGCAGACGCGGGGTGCAAGCGCAAGTGCAGACGCGGGGTGCAAGCGCAGGCGCAGACGCGGGGTACGAACACCCAAGGAACGGGACCCCACCGTGTGACGTACCGTACGGCATGTCGTACCGGACGTCACGTAGATGCTAGGGTATATGCCTCCGCGGGTGGCATGTGAATGATCTGCGTGCCCTTGTCCGTACGGCGGACCGGGGGTAAGACCGTAACCTGCTTAGGGGCAGAATTGTAATCCGGCCATGCGCTCCCCGAGGCCTATAAATAGGGGAGCACCCTCCAGGTTGGGGGTACGGAATACAAGTTACACTCACTTCTTGACTCGCCCAAGTTTCCTCTAAGTGTTTGCTCGTTGCTGCGCGTTCCGTTCCGCTATCCCCTGCGCACACCCGGGTGACCCAGCACTCAACCGGGGGTGCCTCAAGTTCACTGTCCGACCGCGTAGTCGACGATAGATGGCAGAAATAGGAATTAGGCCATTGGCATGCAAGCAGCTGGTCCAACGTCAGTACCCGACTCTGAACCATAAGCCACATGCGAAAACGACACTTTGCCAGCGCCCAGACCTTCGAAACCTCCTCGGGGAAGCAGCTTCTCGTAAGCCTAGGAACTGAATCTTGTATGCCAAGGACGTTGAGTACTGCCCGGATATGTGTGAACTTCCAAGAGAAGGTATCGGTGACGTCCGTGTTGAGTGATGCCCCCTGTACCATAGTCCACAGCCTTATGAAATCCTGCAAGGAGTCGGAACACACACGTCCCCTCAGGTCAGCAATCCAAGCGCTATTTACCAAGGCGTCGGGGACGGTTCTATTTTTTCGCCACGATTGGGCGAACAGAGGAGGCATGAGCAGCACTCGCCAACTTATAAGATTTCAGTGTTTCTCTCTCTCACTTGTGTGTGTGCAGGAGCCTGATATTGGTACTGGTACACAAAATGAAACCTGTATGGTGCTTATTCAGCTGTTTATCCTCGTGTAATTTGTTCTATAATAGCTATCATATGCGAAGATTTGATGTCTCTACAAGAACAATTGTGCCTTTTCTGCACTTCTTTTACTGTAATATTTCACTTCTCTTCCAGAATTGTTTAATATCAGTGTTTCCTTGCAGGTAGTACCAAATGAAGTTCTACAAGTGGGAAATTCCCTGAGAACTCTGGATTTGACAAACAACAAGATAGGTAATCAGATTTTTCATGTACTTATTTCCATTCAGGGTGCAACCGACATTAATAGATGACAACTGCATATACATCTTGGTAATCTGCAATGTTAATGCTTGATGTTCTCTCTTTTTCTTGTACTTAGTCAGCAAGAAACTGGTTGGAAGTTGTCTGCACACTTTTTTTCAATTAACAATGTGAACAAGTGCATATATTTCGAGCAAACTTGCTACAATTGGACCCTTTATTTTTCTTGCCTTTTTTTCTAACAGTTTGTGGAGATAAGTTATCCAGAAACCCGACCAGGCAAGATTATTTTAGCATCTTACTTGGGCAGAATTCCCTATTTTGAATCCTAAGTTCCTAACAACTCAACCAGCTATGAACTGCATGAGCTGTTTTTTATATCTTTGATGTTTGTATTTCTCTTGAGCAATATCAATTGTTTTTCGTTTATTTTGCAGTTGAGATTCCCCAGGAAGTTGGCAGAATTGTGAATATGCAAAGGCTTGTAAGCATTCTTCTTAGTAGAAGTCACCGTGGATTATTTGATTAGAGATGTGTATTTGCAAGCAACAGTTCTTCCTTTTTTTTTGTTTCTTTTTCAATAATGGTAGCTTGATAGTGAACTATGTTGTCTCTTTTTGTTCCTGTAGGTTTTGGCTGGTAATTTGATTGAAAACATTCCGGCTAATATTGGATACCTGCGGAACCTTAAAATCCTAACGCTTGACAGAAATAGGATCACTATCTTGCCTGAAGAATGTTAGTTCATACAATCATATCTATCTTTTTATAAGAATAGAAGTGAAACACACAAAATGTCATCAAAAGTTTACTGTTTGCATGACAAAGGTGGCCTAGACTCTAGGTGTAGTACCTTTTTCCTAGCAAAAAGTTAGAGTTATGACTTCCATAATATTATTCTATTAACTATTGCCTCCATCTTCTAACATGATCCTTTGTTCCATACAGTGGGTTCTCTATCAAATCTTCGACAACTTACAATTTCTCAGAACTCTTTACTGTGCCTGCCTAAAAGTGTAGGAGATTTGCACAATGTAAGTTTCTTATTTGGCTCAAGAAGCCAGACTTATCTTATCTATACTACCTTATAAAAGGGGGAGTTTTTCTTTTCTAACTCCACCCCACAAATCATACTCAGATCTCTCACATCCGTCTGATCCAACACATCTAAAGGCTATTATGAGTTTGATGGTCTGTCAATCTAATGGCTAATATTACTTTGATGGTCTGCCACCTAAGAATTACCCATCATGCCATTCACTTAAAGTTGATAGTAATTACTCACCATTGCCCTTACTTAAAGTTGATAGTAATTACCCATCATTGCTACTGCTATACCCTCCAGCGTCCCTTTCTCCCGAATATGCGCCACGCGTGGCCGCCGCGCCCACGCCACGCTTTGGCCGTGCGCGTGCGCCACTTCCGTTGTCTCCTTCGATGCGATGCAGTATAGATTGCATTGCACGTGTATACTTTTAGGTACCGACGTCATGGCGCTATCGAGGACCACGCCGCCCTCCCCCTACTACTTGACGATCTCCGCTGCCTCCTCCTCCACACTAACCTCCCCCGTGCAAGCCTCCATCTCGCGCACGCAGCCACGCCACGGAGGGCGTGATGCCGCCGCTACCGGTGATCTCCTCCTCCTCGCACGGCCCTACCACCACCACCAACCGAAAAAGCTCACGCGCCAGTGGAAGCTGTGCCACGTCAACGAAATTGACGCGTTGCTCACCGACCTCGGCACCGACGGCGTGTCCTCCTCACTGCTGTAATCCAGGATAATCCGCGATCCAGAAGATAGATTGGGCGACAAGCATTTGTATTGTGTCATTGGTTATATTCGATGATTGGGCGACAAGCATTTATATTGTGTCATTGGTTATATTCGATTTTGTTTGACAATATATATTGATCATTCTTAGTATTCCAGAGGAACAATGATATCCACTTTCTTTTTGCACCATCTCCATTTGTAAGTTATTTTAGCCATTTGAACATTATTGTTGGTAGAATGCATGTATGGATAGGAAATTATGTTTTATATTTTTTCACGTTTAATTTATGTTAATCAAGACGTGTGTTGCACGTGCACAATTACTAGTTTCTGGAAAAGGACTAGTTGTGGAGCACAAAAGGAATGTCTAATTTCCTGAAAATAAAAGTCAGTATTGATTTTGGCTTCACAATAGAACAAGTATTGCTTCTTTTTTCTTTTGTCGGAATCAAATAAGTCTTGATTCTGCAGTTCATTATATGAAACTGATTCAGTCTGATATTCCATCAATTTTGTGTCACTAATAAGTATTCGGAAGTTCTATTTTATAATGGTCAATGTGCTATTTTTGTCGTTTTTAGGACAAATGTGGTGTTGTTATCACTAGCTTACCATCATTTTGTGTCTGACTGATGCAGATGTTGCTACTCAATGTATCTGAGAACAAACTAAATGCCCTTCCAGAATCAATTGGAGGTTGCAACTCCCTGGAAGAATTGCAGGCAAATGGTAATCCACCTGTTTCTGCAATACTAGTAGTATTATCTATCTGAATTTCCTTTTCTCCTCCTTTGCTTGCATGTGTGCATGCACCTATGTGACTGTTGTACCATTGCATGACAACCCTATATGGCTATAAATCCTTTTTACCTTCTTACCATTTGCTATTCTACAAACAATTTTCTTACCATTTGCTATTCTACAAACAATTTTGGGATGTCAAAGTCATTGCCTCTTAAGGATGATGCTTTTCCTCTTTATGCGTTGAGCAAAGCTGTCCCTCTGTTTGGAACATAGGAGAGCATTGCACCAAGAGCAAAACATGAGTGCTTGAGAGATTTGTACTTTCCAATTCCCTATCTCCTATTCTAGCACCAAAATTCATTGGCAAGTGGATGCCATATCCATTTTGAGATTACTATTGTGAAATAAATCAAATAAGATCAAAAAGTCTAGACACTCATTGTTGCTAAGACAATTTGAAGGATAGCATGCTTTTCACTTCCAAAGCATTCTCTTACCGCTAACCTTCAAGCAAAATATTCAGGAAATTCAATTGAAGATGTGCCCTCATCAATTTGCAGCCTTGTTTGCCTCAAATCTCTATCATTGAATGGAAACAAAATTCGTCAGGTGCGTACCAGTGAATTTATTTGGCCTCTTTGACTATCTTGTGCACTTGATATATATTCTTTTATGCCGTTATAAAATAAGAAGCAACGAGCCACCCAACCTCAACTCTTCTTCGTTTGCAGCTTCCCCGAAACCTACTGAAAGATTGCAAGGCTCTTCAGAACATATCACTGCACGACAATCCAATCTCGATGGACCTGTTCCAGCAAGTTAGTGACATGAGGCCCTTTACATATTCCTGCAACTTAATTAACGCTGTTTTAATTATAATTCCTTTTCTCGTCTGTTGCAGATGGATGGATTCGAGGAATTTGAAGCACGCAGAAGGAAGAAATTTGACAAGCAGATCGATTCAAATGTCATGATGAGCTCCACGGCCCTGGATGAAGGCGTTGATCTGCGCTAGTTTGCGGGAAAAAGGTGATATTTTTTTCCCCAATTAGTCCGGAACCCATTGTCAACTTTGTATATATCAATCTCTTCACACACTGATTTGGTAAAACATATATAAATGAATGGACTACATGATTTTTGCATGTGAACTTACAATGGTTGATCCTCTGCATATTCATGTACTACGGTCTAATGTAAATTTAGGAGTAGATTCTGGTGTGCACCGCCTAAGTTGTAAAAAACAACTCGGCTGGAGGAGTTCTGGACGAACTTTCCACATAATACCATGTAATTTAACATCGAGTTGCACTTGCACCACCCCTTGGATCCGACTCGGAGTCTTGATGCTTCGGACTAGCCTGCAGGTGCCACTCTTCGGCGACTTCAGCCTTGATGTTTGGTTCCTTGCCTAAAAGGGAGCATGCAGAGGTACAGATGATTAGGTCCGAATTTTGCCATTTCTTTTTCCCGATCGGAACCGCTCCTACCATAAATCACCAACCGGCCATGTGGTTAAAAACTGCATGTCCGGCACCTAAAATTAGCTCGTGTAAGCCTTGGAGCTAGTCTGGTGTTACAAGTTCTAACAACTGCTAGCTTTAGGTTATATATAGTTCAATTCACGCCGATGCAAATCATTGACACGAATGTACGTCAATCACTGCATGAACGCACGAGCGCTCGTGTGGCGTAATTAGCGCATGAGCACTAGAAGGCTAGTGTGCAATTAGCACTCGGTTCCCCTTCCCCACCTTAACAGGCTCCAGTGCGAGGCCTCGACCACGCCCAGCCGCACCCTGCCCACTTTCCACGTCGCATGCTTAATTAGCTCATGTTGCCACCAACCATGGAAGGTGTGGGAAGCAATCCTAAACTTGAAAAAAAAAGAGCTCATGTTGCCACCAGGGGGATAGGGCAATAAAAAATAACTATACAAAGCAAGTTTTAAGTTTGTGAACCCTGCAATAACTACATATATAAATATAAATAACTACATATACATATGGCAACCACGTGCACATTTTTTAGGTATATATTACTCGAAAGAAAAGACGGTGCATTGAACATATTTTAAAAACATAAGCACTAACTTTTTTCTAAATAAATAAATAGCAGGTTAAAAACAAAATTTTAAGCATGAAAAACAACAATACTCAGTTATACGAATTGAAATTAAGGAGTAGTTATGAGGCAATAAATATAAAAGTGATTAGGGAGAGTCTAATCTTAGTCCACAATCACTAGGTCAAGAATTACAAAATTGAATTAATGATTTTGAACAGCTAAGATGATAATATTTCATTTTAACTCGTATTTTTTATATTGATATATAATTTTAACTTAGACTAAAAATTATGGTAAAGTAGTTTTGATGAATTTGCAAACTTCGGAGTGCATTACGGTACCTGAGTCGACTGCGATTTAGAAAAATTAATCATGTCCTAACTTGTCTGGATACAAACATGTGTCAGAACGAATAGTTAGTTAGGTTCTGTAGCATTATGATATGGAACATAGATTTTGTTTCTTCACAATATATATATGTATATCATTTTTATTAATTAGATTAATTTGTTAGTTTTAAAAGCAACTAACTAGGTACTCCCTCCGTTCAACAATCTAAGGCACCTTTTGATCTTCGATTTGTCCAACAATTTAAGATGTGTTTCTACCACCGATGAAATTTTCGGCCGATTAACCCGTTCGTGGCCCTGGCGCCCCCATCCCCTCGCCCTCCCTCACCTCGATCCTGTCATGCATACGCACAGCGACGCTTCAGATAAGGCAACCATAAGTCCACCTCACATATGTACCGCATGTAAGTCATGTTAGTGGAAGAGAGAACGGATAGTTACAGAGCCTTGCTAGAGATTGAGCCAACCACCGTCGTAGAGCTCGGCCACAGCGAGGTCACGGTGCCTGTCGATGAGCGCGGCCATAGCGTCGTGGATGACATGGAAACCTTAGACGAGTGCGGCCACGCCACCTTGTTGGTTGCGGAGCCCCTCGCCGATTACTCGACTCATTGGACGATGCGCACACCCTTGACTCCCTAGATGTCATATACGGCCTTGATTCCCTGGACAATGGCATGGTGATCACGCACTCCGGCGATGCCAACATCGACTCACTGGACGATGCGACATCCCTGACTCCCTCAACAGCGTCTACATCCCGGACTTACTCGACAGTGCATTTGTCCTGGATTTCTTGGAAGAAGACGGCAGGGGACGAGGAGGCTGCCGCCAAGGCAAAGATCATGCTTAGAAAACCGTGAAAACGGGTTGGGAGCAGCCTGAACCGTGAAAACGGGTGCAAAAACACGTTCACAAGTGTTAAAAATTATGCTACCGGAGTTCTATTAAACGATCCATGCAATGTTTGCTTGTTTTGCGATGCAATGGTGGTATGCAAACTTTTTTTAGTCTGTTTTGGGATGCGCTACAGTGAACAAGTACCTTTTGTTTTCGGACGCAAAACCTACTCAAGTACTCACAACGAGAAATCATTAACAAGTCCTTGTTTTCTGATGAGCTACAATGCTTATTTTTTGGATAACGTACAAATGCTTGTTTTTCGGACGAGCTACACTGCTAGTTTTTTCGGATAGTGCACAAGTCCTTTTTTTCATATGAGTATAAAATGTGCATTGCGACTAATCAACAACAAAAGAGAAATACAGATTTTACTCATTGTTAAAGTACATGGCTTCTTAAACAATCTAAGAGTCACAATACAATGTTACCGGAAGATCACCATTTCTCTTCATTGCTTCTTTCTTCATATGCAAAATTGCAATGTGAGTTTTAACGTTATCTTGTTGTATGAAAATAGGACTTTCGAAGTCCTCAGGTGGCTATTCTTATTTGATGGCTGATAAGACCTTGTTAACAAGAAAAGCTTGACTAGTGTCCTTGGTAACTGATATCATTGCATTGGTGATCATGGTACCTGCCGACCTATTTGCACTTCTCCTCTTTACTAGCTCTGTGTAAGTGAAAAAAAATGCCAACCTTTCCAAAGAATAGTTCATTACTGTCCTTATCAAACCTTGGTCTTGCTGTTGCCATAAAGAACATAACATTCTTAATGAAATTCTTGTTTTTCACAGTACTTTGCGGCTTATCTTCATCAAGAGTCAAATAATATTTCTAACACTTTCTAGTCCTATAAAACAATTTTTCGTCTATGTAAACTACATTGTACAAAAAATTCGAAGTTGGATCATAAGGTAAGCTCTAGCTATCTAGTATGGAGAAGCATGAAAATAAAATTTTGGTAAACGAAATTTTTCATAATTGATTATCAGATTTGAAGTGAAAATTTGGTAAACACACCCTTTTTCAAAATCTCTTCCAAAATCTGCATGCAATCATGCATGAGAACTCTCCAATCTGTTGCGTTTGTCATGGAAGTAAGGCTTTTATTGCCGAGTGTGCTAGCGAATGCAATCGATGTGGTGAGGTGGGCGGGGTGACCGCGGCGAGCGGTGCCAACTAAGGCCCTGTTTGTTTGGGCTTTTTCTGACTTCTACGCTTTGGCTTTGAAGCCAGAAAAGCACCTATTTAGGTGCTTTTGGCTTTTGGCTTCGAAAAGCCTGAAACAATTTTAAAAGTTGTTTCAGGCTTTTTGAAATCAAAAACCAAAAGCAGGTAAATAGATACTTTTCTGGCTTCGAAGCCAAAGTCCAGAAGCCAGAAAAAGCCCAAACAAACAGGGCCTAAGCGAGCGAGCGCGGCGCACACGAAGCAGGATTACACAATAACATATCAATTAGGGGTACTTCTGTCCGTCGTTCGTCAGCTTAGATTGTTCGGCGGAGAGAGTATTGCTTTGTCTAAGTTATTGCACGTCAAGGCAGGCTCCCAGTCCCAGGTTCCCCAACCCCAACGGTCATATTCCTACTTTGCTCCTCTTCCCTTCTCCGATCCATCGCAGTAGGGGAGCCCCTCCCATCTCCGCCCCGATTCCCCTCTACCGCGCTCGTCTCGGCGGCGCCGCCCCCGCCTGATCTCTCGCCGGTGGCCTCTCTCCACCGCCGCCCTGCTCCTCCTCACCTCCCCTTCTTCCCATCCCCCGGCGGCGTAACATTGGTCCACCCCCTGAAACCAGGCAGAGCTAGGGTTCCGAGAGCAGGCGGCGCAAGGCTGCCGGCGACCTCAGCCCCACCCGACGACCCAGCAAGGTGAGGAACCGCCGCCCTCCTCCTCCTGACTTCAGATGGAGATTAGGCCATCGGGGGCACTATTGTTGTAGCTGTTCGTGAATAACTTGCAGGATGCCACGTGTGAATATTTACAGTTCATGTGTGTGCTTAAATGTTTGATCCATTTTATACTTGCAAATGCCGTATATTTGATTCAATGATCCAGAGCTTCCTTTTCTCTGGTTTATGAACAGTTTGTCAAATGGCTGCGTCTTCGGCGTATTAGTCCAAGAAAACCCAAAATTTCTATGTTACGGAGCATTTCTCGCGATGTTTTCTTAGGAGATAGCACATCTGTACTCCTGAGGTTGACATGCCCTTCCCCTCAGCTTGGCAATTGATCTGACCTGGCTGGTCGCATAGGTTGTCAATGAAGCACAGTTGGAGTTTTGGTACTGGGAAGGAGTTTTTTTTTAAGCTCATAATGGTGATGCAGAATCTTTCGTTTATGATAACTATCAGTCGTCTAGTCATAGTTTGTTGTTCCTGCTTTCTGAAATTTATTGACTTTGCATCATAGTACGTAGTCCAAGAAGTCGCCTTAGTTATTCTCATGTTACATGTTCGTTTCCTCAGTAAAATGATTGCATGTTTGAGCATAAAATTGTTGGAAATTACGTCTTGGTGTACAGCACGAGCTGTTGGATCAGCTCATGTAGCATGATGCTATTTTTTTTCTAACTCACTGTGCTTTCTCATAACATTATATGTGCTTTTGGACGGTGAGCTTAGCATCTGCCTTCGTTTGTTATCTTATTCAGACCATTTTTGTAGCAAATAACTTTCTTGTCAAGAATAGTATAATACCACGGTCACCTCACAACTGTAATGCACTTCCCTTTCCTTCCTTTTTCATATCAGAACTCTGCTCATTGCTCCAGCACGTGAAGTGAATAACTGAGATGCCAGTATCAATGGATAAGAAGCAAAACTCATTAGGCACTCCTGTCCACAGGACAAACCCCTTTGATTCCGACTCAGATTCTGAAGTACCCTCAAGACCATCGAGGACACAATCTGCCCCACCGCATCACACCAACCAATCTGTGCAAGAGTTGGAATACTATGTTGTACATAAAGCAGAAGAAACCTCATGCAAAGTAAATGATTGTGTCAGGGCCGCTGAGGCTATCAGGGAAGATGCTACACAAATCCTGCTGACTTTGCATCGACAAGGTGAACAGATCACCCAGACTCATCGAGTAGCGGCTGACATTGAGCAGGACCTTAGTGTGGTAAGTTCTGCACTTTCTGATATTGGGTAACCAAGTATACTTTAGTTTCTTCTCATGAGTACTGCTCATAAAAATGGGGTTAAACTTTTAGAATTTTGAGATATGCTAGTCCTAATTTCAGTCATCACCTTATCAAACCTTAGATATACATACCTTTATAATCCACTTATACGAGAACTTATTTTGATATCCCTATGCATCTCTTGAAAGCAAAATTATGCCGAGCTTTGTATGGATTTATCTTTACCCCACTACCTCAGCTCTCTTCCAGTTTATGATTTCGTGCTCTGTGCATCTTAGGCTTCTGCAGACCTACCCATTTATTGAGTGCTATTATTGTGTGTAGATGTTCTTCCTTTTGTGATAATAATGCTTGTCTTTCTGATTGAGGGTAACTGGTTTCATCTGAACTTTTTGAGTGAACTGTACATATACACATATTTATGTTGCTGTTTTTGTATTTCTCAGGCAATATTTTTTTAGTTTGTTCTGAAAATTAACTGAAAATGCCAAATTTACGATCTCTTCAGAGTGAGAGACTTTTGGGAAGTCTAGGGGGACTATTTTCGAAGACATGGAGGCCAAAGAGAAATCAACAAATAAAAGGACCAATTTCACAGAGTATGCTGATGCAGATTCTGAATAATTTGGGAGACTCTTTTATTTTGCCTTAATTAATCCAGCTGGGTTATCGCAGATAATTCTTTCACGAGTACGGCAAACCACGTGGAACAAAGACAAAGGCTAGGAATTGCCTCAACACCTCAACAGTCTTCCAATCCTGTACATCATTCTACTGCAACCGCGATGGAGAAATTTCAGGTCTGTCTTCTCAGTTCGCTAGAACTATAGAATGGACCATGAACTAATATATACTGGAAGTTAACATCGTTTTCTTTTATTAGGCTGAAAAAGCAAAGCAGGATGATGCATTTTCGGACTTGAGTAACTCGTTGGGACAGCTGAAGGACATGGCATTGGATATGGGTACAGAAATCGAAAGGTAGTACCCGCTAAAAGAGTGTGGATTTTGTAACCCCCGGGGGCATTTTACCCCCAGATCCACCATACTTAAGTGCTTTGAGATCCGTGTGAATTCACTGTAGCACACCTTCATTTCACACATCAAAAAAACAATTCTATAGTGCCGCCATGTCTAAAACATGATCAATCCGATTTGGATTCAACTACCACTTAATCGTTAGTTTATTTTCAATGCCTAGCATGTATATAAATGAATTAGTATGAGCTAAATATGGATTGGTTCATCATGAGAAGATTAATTTTGCACAATGTAGAGACATAAAATATGCTAATTTCAAAGCATGATCTAACAGTGTATACCCCTTAGGGGGCAAGGGCACATTTCCGTTTCATAAAATTTGATGGAGACCATTTCCTTGCTGCAGGCAAAACAGATCACTGGATACTTTCAGTGATGACGTTGATGAGCTGAACTTCAGAGTCAAAGGGGCGAATCAACGGGGACGCCGGTTGCTGGGCAAGTGATACCAAACTAGGAAGGCTGTAGAACCACTGCGATCACGTTTCTAACAGTTTTGACTGTGCTGTGGAGTTTAGAGTGTGTTTTTGCAGCCATGTCTACTTCAGAGGATCAAGAAAATAGTTGTTTCCGCAAATAGTCAGATTCTTGTATTGTATTCTGCTGTTCATTCCTGTTTTTTTGTGTCAGATTATTGTGTTGTGTGACAACTAGGTCAATTACTTGATGTAGCACATACACCTTCAGACATGTATTGATGTAATATGAAATAAGAAGATAATTGAAACCAAGTGATGTAGTACTTAAGCAAATTGGACATATATTCTGCTTATGACAATCCATTTTAGTAAATTCATAGTTTTAGCATACGATATGATCCCATAACCGAGATTTACACTAGAGATTGAGTGTGGATTGTGTCACTGTGCCCTCTACCTGGGTTGGAGATACTGCTTGGTTTGAGACTCAATCAGCGAGAGGAAACTGTTGTCTGCTGGATGGCAGCTTGTCAATACCATTTTGATTTAAACCAACATCAGGGTTGTTTGTTCGTCAGTGATCAATTTAGAGGCGCTGGAGTTTGGCAGGTAGCAAACAGCAAGGAGCTAGGAAGGGCAGTCAACGCAGCCGTGCGCCGTGCGCGGCTGCGCGGGCCTGGCTTCGGATGAAGACGTGGGTACGTCACACCTCACAAGCTCAATGACAAACAACGTAAGGCATGCACAACTTTTAGGTTCTGCTTGCTGTAATATTGCTTTCTCTTTCTTTGCGAATCTACTTATTGTTTCCTTGCCGTCCCTCTTGGGACATAACGCTTTGCTACGTCAAAACCCACGGCTTGTCCTTGTCAATACCTCGCACTTGCAGTTTTGCACTTGTGCGAGCTTACGGCGCGCGCCGGTGGGTATGTTTCCACACGATCCCGAGCGCGCCGTGCTCGGAGACAGCGGTCGTACCGGTACGACGGCGACCAAGCCGCGCGGCGGCACCCGCGAGCAGCTGCGGAGCACCGACGGCGACGACCTACCCCTGCCAGTCACCGTCGGCAGAAGTGTGCAGCGCAGCACGCTGTACGACTCGTTCGAGCTCAACGCGATGGTCGTGCGGCTGAACCGGCTGCTGCACGGCGACGGGGACCGCGCGAGGCGGCTGCCGCCCCGCAGGTCCGAGGGCTGGCTCGCCGTGCCGAAGGTGCTCCTCAGGAAGATCAAGCGCGCGTTTCTTGGCGTCCCCCGGCAAGGAGGCAGGTAGCTAATGGTGAGCGGTGTGCAATGGTCTATTGCTCGATACTGGATGGTTGATGCTTCTATGCCCAATTACTAGCGAGTCCAAATATCAGTATTTCCTGGTGAAGTGGCATTCCGACCAAAGTGATCGAGCATTCAACAAGCTAAGTGCCGAAAATTAATACTCCTATGTCAGTAGTACCGTTTGATTTGGCTTTGTCTTAAGTTTCCCATGTCAGCTTGCGCAATATTTAGAGTCCGTCTGGTTTATCGGTGGTTTGAAGCGACTTCGGAATCATCTAGAGAGAAGGCCCATAGGGCTGCACCTGTTTCTTTACATAATAAGCAGATCTTTCCGTTAAGAAAAGTTATGCTTGATTAACTGTCTCGAGTGCCTCGATCATATTGTGTGCTCCTCGAGTATGTCATCATATACGTATTGTCTGCAGCGACGTACACGCGCAGTTTATTACTCTCCAAACAAAAACAGCTTGCACATAGAATCGATTACGATCCATAGTTCCATACCCTGGGTTTTCCCCTCTGCTTTTCTCTCCCAAGACGACGTCTGATATATGAATTGAACACGATACGCCAATACGCTCTTGAAGATGTTCTGTTTTTCTTTTGAACTTCACTCTTTGAAGATGTTACGATGCATTGGCTCGGCTGCTCATGCTTCAATTGTTGTAACACCGCGTAATCGTGACAAGGAGAATTCCAGCGTCTCGGGCTCACGCCACGTAGGCCATCGCCACTTCTCCACGCGAGACCCTGCCACGATCCCACCCCACCCCTGCTTACCCGATCTACAGCTACACCATTTCTGGCACCGGGGCCCACATATGCTGGACGGCATGCCACGGCAGCGGGTAAGACCCGGATCAAGTGCGAAAACAACTTATCGAGCGGAGCGTCTCGGCAGAAACTAGCCGTTAGGCTCCTCGCCCCCAACGTTCTCTTTTTCCTTCCCTTCCCCTTCCGATCTCTCCCATCTCCACCGAAACGACTCCTCCAAGCGAACACGCGAAACCCCCAAAATATACAGCACAATTCCAAACCCTAGCCATGGCGACCGGGTCGGCGGCGAAGACTCCGACCAAGCTATCAGCCCCGGCGGCGGCCACGAAGACGCCGACCAAGCTCCCGGCTCCGGCGGCGCCGAAGACCCCGGCCAAGTCCTCCTCCCGCGCGCGGTCCTCGCAGGCCTCCGAGAACTCCGACCCCAACATCTTGTGCTCCCCTCCTCCGCCGACGTCGAAGACTCCGGCCAAGTCCCCGGCCACCGCCTCTGCCAGGAAGAAGCGCTGCACTCCCGCGCCCGCCCCGCCACCGCCGGTCCCGCAGCGGCGGTTCCTCGTGGCGAAGAAGGGCGCTCGGCGGAGGCGCGGCGGCGTGAGCGGAGGGGGCGAGTTCGACTTTGACAAGTGCCGCGAGGCCGCACGCGAGGCACTGCGCGCGTCGCAGGAGGAGTTCTTCCGCAAGGAGCACGCAGCATCGGCCGCCAGCAAGGAGCATTTGCAAAAGGAGGATGGGGATGAGGAGAAGGTGGCCGAAGGGGAAGCAAACAGTGGCGCCTTTGAGGAGGGGGAGGAGGGTGGTGTGGCGGAATTGGAGGGAAGCAGCAAGGTGAGGGCGATTAGGAGCAGAGTGATGGCAAAGGCGATGAACAGCGTACCAGATTCCGGCGCAGGCCGCGTCAAACACCTGGTGCATGCCTTCGAGAGCCTGCTCTCCATCTCCAGCGCCACCTCTAACGCCGATCAGGCCGGTGAGGGGTCCTGGGCGTTGCCCGGGTTGCAGCCGTGGAAGGAGGAGGGCGAGGGGCGACGTGGGGATCCCGCCGGTGTCAGTGTTCTCCTCGTCTGATTTCCTGAACGCAGGGCCGAGCAGGCTTTGTACTTCACTCGATGGCAAGAGCGACAGGTTAGTTCGTACCGTACCGACAAACAAGCGCGAGAAGCAATTGTATTTAGGTCGTTGCCGATGCAATGTTCTGATTGAAGTTTGTTCCTCTCTTTAGATCGAGCTGGGACAGCCGGACGTCGGCTGGAGGAAGTAAGAGCCGGCGGAACGTAAGAAATGCTATAGCTGCTCTAGAGTCGATTATGTTTTGTATGCATTCTCTAGAATGAATGTTTATTATTTGCTCTGTGATTGGCAGTCATCTGAATCGCTAAGGAGCAGTTGGAACAAGAAGCTCAAGGTCACTAGCCAGAATCCTTTCAAGCTGAGAACCGAGGTGAATAACAAAATCTTTAGCTATGGTTCTGTTTGTTAGTGGGCAAGTCGGTAATAGTAGACTCAATAGTTAAAAACTCAACATGACCCATAAGTCTACTATATTGCTACATTGAATGATGTGTGAATCATTTTTTAACAGCAAAGAGGAAGGGCCAAAGAACAGCAGTTTTTTCAAAAAGTACAGGAAATGCTTATGGAGGATGAAAATAAGCGCATACATATTGCTCAAGGACTTCCGTGGACAACAGATGAACCTGAGGTTTGTCCAGCCACATGCGATACATTAGCATTTTGTCAGATATTGTGTATAATACCTTGTGAGGAAGACATCTTTGTCGTTACACCAGATTGCAACATTATTGTTTGTTCATGTTCTGATTGTTCTTATGACAAGAGGGTAGTGTTCTTGGAATTGATTAGCAAAAGTGACACAATGTCAGGATTTTATTTGACTATACTAGCAGAATTTCTATTACCTGATTTTTTATTAGCAAGATATCTTTGTTCTAATTACAGATTGGGAAATTGCTGTTGTGCACGTTCTGATTGTACTCATGGCAACTGGGTAGTTCTTAGAGTTCATTAGCAGAATTGACATAATGTCATTGAGTATATTTGCATAATTTTGATTACCTGATTTTCTTTGTAATCACGATGATGTTAAACTGATTTTAGTTAGAAATGATATTGTTTTGACTTTGCATCTCTATATGTCCTAGTGCTTGATAAAGCCACCTGTCAAAGAAAGGACTGAACCAGTTGACCTTGTTCTCCATAGTGATGTACGCGCAGTTGAACGTGCTGAATTCAATCAATATGTAAGCCTCCTGACAAACTCATTATACATTACACATAGTGTGAAGTCTTATCTCAATGGAACTAGCGTGATACTTATTACATTCTATTTATCATGGTTGTTTGAGAATTTAGGTATCAGAGAGGATCCAGTTCGGTGAGCAACTAAGATTGGAGCGGGAGCGGCAACAGAAGTTGGAGGAGGAAGAAATGATAAGGCAGTTGAGGAAAGAACTTGTTCCTAAAGCACAGCCAATGCCATATTTTGATCGGCCATTCATCCCCAAAAGGTGAATAATATCTGGTCTCTAGTGAAACTCCTGATTTCATATAATCTCAGACAAGTTTTCTGTAACCCTTTCATTCTTCTCTAGTTGCTAGCGATGTTTCAGTTCCAGTTCAACCATTGTTTGTTTAACTTTCAGTAGTTGAGAATTGTCTTACCCTTTACGAAGTAACTAACATTTCGTTTTATCCCATTTTTTGCTTGCTAAGGTCAACAAAAACCACAACAATTCCAAAGGAGCCAAATTTTCAGCCCCGTCCTGAAAAGTTATCATGGTGAGTTTATGGTCAAGGCTGACTAAGCAAATACAGTTATTCAAAAAGGAGTTACAGTTTGTGGTCAAAATATCAATTCATTCATCGTTTACCATAGGAATGCATGTTGTGTTTTGTTATTTCTTTATACAAAGCATGCTCACCATGCTTGGTTATGTCAATGATGGCTGACAGTTACTGTCGACAGCGATGCATTACTGGAAAGCTGAAGGCATTGCCTCAATGTGAACGTCAACTGCACCTATCAAGAATCGCAGAGCATCGACACACGTGATTTAGATGCTTCCCAGTTCCCATTCTTTCAAGTACCTGTCTTCTTTTTCCAAGTGCAAAGAAAAACATCAGATCCATTTTTGTAGCTTGGATTGTCTCCAACTTCTGCTCTGTACATGCTTTATGCATACCGGTAGCTCTGTGCTTCAGATGCATCCACACCTTTTGTACAAGAAACCGCAACAGGGAAATTCAAGGATGAATTTCTATGATGTAATCTTGTATTCATAAGTTGATTCTCGAGACATTACAAATACCAATGTGTTGATATATATCCGGATTCTGGAAAATTTTAGTGGATAGCTCTTGCTGTTGTCAATGCAGAGGAATTACTATCAGTTGCACCAAACCGATAATAGTTAGTACTAAACTGAAGTAGGTATGGACTAAGATTAGCATCTCCTTATATCAGTTAAGTTGTGTACAGGAAACTCTTATCCTAAAGGATCCGCAAATTCCTGAGAAGCGTAAAGTACTACCATCTTGTAGCTTCAGGGCCTGTTTGTTTAGGTTTTTTTTGGCTTCTGGACTTTGACTTCGAAATCAGAAAAACACCTATTTACCTGCTTTTGGCTTTTGGCTTCGAAAAGCCTGAAACAACTTTGGTTTCGAAGTAAGAAAAACACCTATTTACCTGCTTTTGGCTTTTGGCTTCGAAAAGCCTGAAACAACTTTAAATAGGTGTTTTTCTGACTTCGAAACCAAAGTCCCAAAAAGCCAAAAACCAGCCAAACAAACAGGCCCTCAGATTGACGATAACATTTAGTTAGAACATCCTTCGATTGCATCAATTAAGACAGGTGTAGATGAATATTAAAGTTTGTGTGGTGTATGTAGTAGAAACGCTCATTATATGAAGTTATAAAATCGAGAGTAAATTTTCTCAAAAGAGAAGTCAAGAGTAGGAATTTGTCTATTTCAACGAGAAAATTACTCTTTTTTTAGATTAACGAGAAAATAAACATTTGTTTTCTGGGTCAGATTAGGCCGACTAATCTCGAAGAAAGAAAAATAAACATTCCCGTGGGCTAGAAAGAAAAATGCTCGTGGGGCCATAGCAATTGCTTTCTCTCTCTTGGCCTAAAAAAAACCACTTCATCTCAGTGACAGGCACCCTGCACGCCCATCTCTATTTCTCCCCCATCTCTTCCTCCCCGATCCATTCGACTCCAAACCCTAACCCAGCTAGATCTCCATCTCCGCCGCCGCCGGCGAGACCACCGCATAGATCTCCCCGATGGCGTTCCGCCGGATCCTTACCGCCGCAGTGCGTCGCCGCTCCGCGGCTGCGGCGGCCGGGAACGCGCGGGAGGCCTCCACGGCCGTCGCCGCTGGCCCCGGCGTCATCGCCCCTGACGCGACTGCGGGCCGCGCCCCAGTGATGCCGTACGACCGCATTGCCGAGGCCGTGAACGCGCGGCTCCGGCGGCTCGAGCACCCGGACCCCCGCTTCCTCCGCTACGCCAGCCCCGTGCCCGCCCACGTCGATCACACGGCTATCCTGGCGGCGCCGGAGACCCGCGTGACGACGCTCCCCAACGGCCTGCGCGTCGCCACCGAGTCCTCGCTCGCCGCGCGCACGGCAACCGTCGGCGTGTGGATCGATGCGGGGAGCAGGTACGAGACGGAGGAAGCTGCCGGGGTCGCGCATTTCGTCGAGCACATGCTGTTCAAGGGCACGGGGAAGCGGAGCGCTGCGCAACTCGAGCAGGAGATCGAGGATATGGGCGGCCACCTCAACGCATACACGTCGCGGGAGCAGACTACCTACTATGCCAAGGTGCTCGACAAGGACGTGCCACGTGCGCTGGAGGTTCTCGCCGACATTTTGCAGAACTCTAATCTCGAACAGGCCCGCATCGACCGTGAGCGTGATGTAATCCTCCGAGAGATGGAAGAGGTCAGTTCCCTGATACATAGATGTTGCTTGATTTGATCACCCCATTTCCGTGGCATTAGTGACCTGTTTAGGTAATTAGTTCGACATTTGTTTGGGCTGCCATACACTAAAGGCATCATGTGTTCTCTATTGTTTGATGAATAGGTATTTCTTATTTATTGTTATACTTTTTTAACTATCCATAAAAGAAGAATTAATTTACAAAGACCTGATTTCTTAGTATTAGGCATTGTTATGAACTGGTATTTGTATCAAAGCTGCTGCAGATCTGTACTTAAGTGCAGGTAAAATTAACATTTGCTATCAAACTGTTCAAAAAGAAATTGGAGAAGGGTTTGGGAAAAGAAAAAAGAATAGCGAATGCATGTGAAAATTTGCTCTCTTAAATTCGCTAATGAGGTTATGCAAATAGGGTAGAAGGATGCATGATCATAATAAATTTGGACCAAGCTGCAAAGTTCATAATGTATCTAATGGATAAAAAAAAGTACCTAACGGCATGGTTTTTAAGGCGTTGCGCGTTGCTTAGGCGTCGGTTAGGCGTTAAGGCACCCCAGGATGATATTGCATCACCCTCGCCTTAACCATCTAGCATATGGCGGCCACAGAGAAGTGTCCGCCGTCGCCTGGTTGTCACTGCATCGCTGCTATGGCTGCTCCTGGGGCTTGGAAACATCAATTCCGCCACGTCCCTGCACTCCGCGAGCATCCCACCTGCGTCCCTGCTTTCACCGTTGCCTCCCTTCCACGATGTACTCTGCTGCTGTGGTGAGGGAGAAGGGAGTTGTGGCTACTGTGGTCATAGAGAAGGGAGGAAGAAGAGAGGGGTTGTGAGGGAGAAGGTAGGGTTGTGTGCTGTTTGCTGCTGTCGTGAGGAAGGAGAGGATGAGGAGTGTGGCGGCTGTGGTGAGGGAGAAGGGAGGGGTTGTGGAATTAGATCATGGAAGTTATGTGCTGTATGAATAGTGGCCCATCTCTCAATACTTTTCATTTTGTCTTGTAATATATGTGCTGATTGCTCTGTTCCTGGAATATCTAAGGCGTTGCCTTGCCTCACCTTAAGCACTTATAATAGCTAAGGTGGGGGTTGGGCGCCTTGCCTTGCCTTACCACCTTAAAAACCATGCCTAACAGATGCAAATAAGTTCACTCTATCCCCAGGTTTTATGAGCATACCAATTTTATTTCTGCTGTGTTTTTATGAACTTGTTTTTGGATTCTGTAATTTAATATTAGACATGTTAATCTTCAAGCCGGGACTTCAACATTTTCTGTACTAAGACATGGTCCCTTGTAACTACAACTTGCTGCTCTTTCTTGATTATGCTTATTGACGAGAATCCACATACTCATTTACTCATTTGACTAATTAGCCAAGCCATACTATATATCATAAACTAATTGGCCATGCTTCCTGTCAAGGGTAGGTAATATTCTTAAATAGGCTAACATAAATTTTCTGACTGTTTCTATGTTATGTAGGTTGAGGGACAGTCTGAGGAAGTTATTTTTGATCATCTCCATGCAACTGCATTCCAGTATACTTCTCTTGGCAGACCAATCTTGGGTTCTGCCGATAATGTCAAGTCTATCACCAAAGAGGACCTCGAGGAGTACATTCGAACGCATTACACAGCTCCTAGAATGGTACTGGACCTTTAAAATATCTAACTGTCATACATTTATATATCTATCATTTTATATTACTGCTATTGCTGCAGTAGGATGGAGCATCTTCTAGTTGTAAGTAACACACACTTGTGCATGTTTTCAGGTTATTACTGCTGCTGGTGCCGTTAAGCATGAGGACATTGTTGAGCAGGCAACGAAGCTCTTCAATAAGCTGTCAACTGACCCTACAACAACTAGCAATTTGGTTGCTAAGGAGCCAGCCTGTTTTACTGGTTCTGAGGTATGTATTTTGCTCTACACTTACCTGTGCTAAAGTTCACCAGCAATATATATTGATATTAACATATTATGCTACTCAATAGGTTCGAATCATTGATGATGATATGCCCCTCGCTCAATTTGCTGTTGCCTTCAATGGAGCATCCTGGGTAGATCCTGATTCTATTGCATTAATGGTTATGCAATCCATGCTTGGTTCATGGAACAAGAGTGCTGGAGGAGGGAAGCACATGGGGTGGGTACCTCTCCTTCACCCCCTCTTTCTGTCTTGTCATTTGCCTTCTATAGACCAAATCCCTTTTGTCGGATATCCTTTTTTTAATTCCACTGACCATGTTTTGTTTTTCTATCCTGCTTAATTGTTGCAGTTCAGAGCTTGTACAGAGGGCAGCCATCAATGACATAGCCGAGAGTATAATGGCGTTCAATACAAACTACAAGGACACTGGCCTGTTTGGTGTCTATGCTGTTGCTAAGGTCAATCTTACATTTTTGCTTTTCTAATAAAAGGTGATAAAAATCCTAAAGTAGTGCTGCGTTCCTATATGTTTTTCATAGTGGTGTATGCCCCAAATGCAAATCCGTACTTCTTTAATGATGCAAACTTGTGTACCCATGACTACAATAATTGTAAAAGAGATGGGAAGAGATATTGCTAAATAAACAGGCCTAAATGTGCACTGCTGCTAAGCATTGGCTTCCTAGTGGAAGCGGTGATCTGCCGTAGTGCTGTTTGTCCTTTGTTTCAGTTCTGGCATTTGCTTGTTCCTACCGCACTTAAAATTCTATCCAAGCTCAACATAACCTTTGGCAATTCGGTCTATTTTGATGTTGCCCTCCCTATCCACAACCACAAGCTCTGTAGTTACTAAGTCTCATATGGCTCAACAAAGTCGATAATATAAAGCAAAATCCAAACAAATAGGACTCTCAATGTCAGTTGAATGGAAGAAAACAAATGTGCACCCAATAGTTCGTTGCTTTTAATTCTTAAATCAATTTGCCTCTATTGATTTTACTGTAGACTGAGTTTTGGATTGCTAATCTATTGTACATCATCCGTAGTACATACGGTAGTATTGTGTTCTTGTTGCAATGGTACTCTTTATGCAACCTTTGTAGTTCATACCTTGTGTTTGTGAACATGTTTTGGTGGTATAAATTGTTGTCTATATTTTTGCCTGATGATGTTACTTGACCTTGTTTTGTAGGCTGATTGCTTGGATGATTTGGCTTTTGCAATTATGCAAGAGATGAGCAAATTATCATACCGGGTTACGGAAGAAGATGTTATTCGTGCACGTAATCAGGTACTTCTTTCAAAAAGTTTGATTTTGGGTTACATATAGTTGTATTTTCTTAGCTTACTGAGACTGCATAATGTGAAGCATATTTCCTTGTTCTGTGCTTTGTGTTGACTTTGTGGGAAATCATGTTCTGTCGTCTACGCTTCTAATACTGTCCCGATTGTCGCATTGCAACATATGTATCTGCATTGAACTTCACGGTCTATTTTGTGACGTTTTCATTGCTTTGGTTTGATACTTTCAGCTGAAATCCTCTATCCAACTCCACCTTGATGGCTCCACTGCTGTTGTTGAGGATATTGGTCGTCAGGTATTTAGGCCCTAGTTATGTAATGTCACATCATATTCTCAATATGCTGTCCCCTGGAACTTATTTTTGTTCCTCTTGTGTCAGCTACTCATCTATGGCCGGAGAATTCCTATTCCTGAGCTTTTTGCAAGAATAGATGCAGTTGATGCAAGCACTATCAAGCGTGTTGCAAACCGTTTCATCTTTGACCAGGTTTGTTGTTTTGCCAAACTTGCATTCTTTTGTTCTATTTTTTGATTTGTTTGTTCTTTCTTGGTGTTGAGCAATGCCAGCAACTGTTGTAAAAGACTAAAAGGTGCCCAAATTATGGTGACTTGCTTGCTCTGAGGCATGCATTTGATGCACCGTGCTTATTGTGGACCTGCCAATAATGTCTCTTCTATCTTGTTCTTGTGATAGACCTCTAGTTATAGGAGTATATTGTTTCTTTGTGTGTATGCTGACAACCAATGCAAATCGATTAGAAGGTGCATGATAGCTCGATGATATGCTTTTGTTTTGCTGTGAATAATGGAGTTTGTCATATAAACTAGTAAAGTACAATATGCATTTACTTTTTTATTTTGGCACTGCTTGATATCTTGAGCAAATATTTAGGTGAAATATTAGTATATTTTGTTCTTTTGCCTGAATGTATATGGCAAACCAATATTTGTTGTCTTATTGCTGCTATTCTTCAGGATGTTGCTATCGCTGCAATGGGACCAATTCAGGGACTTCCGGACTACAACTGGTTCAGGCGCAGGACCTACATGCTCCGTTACTAGATTCATCTACGGGTTTAGCATGTTTGTCTTTCAAGGCAAGATAATTGCTTCTTTTGGCATCAGTATATTATGGCCACATCCACGCGCATATTATGTGCTGAAGTGGAGGAATTTTTTGAGTCTTTGTTTCCCTTGCCCTTGTCTTCTTTGTCCAAAACCCACAAATCTGTCAATAATGATAGGCAAATTCTACTGACGTGGCCTACTTGTTTGGCCGCCCGGTGTTTTTCGATGAATCATGACCCCTGTTCCATCTTGTGTTGGAAGAGTATTTTCTTTCGCCAAATAATTTAATGAAGGCTGCTTATGTAAAGATGGTGGCTGTTAGCTTGAACGTGATCTTTTGGCAAGTGGTCATGGTGTAATTGTTCTGATCGTTTGTTTGTTATGTTTTGAGTTTTGTAGTGTGCATTCGTTATGTGTATTTCGGCATCACATGGTGTCATGGAAGATGGCTCGATCGACGTGGTGCCGACCATCCGAGCACACCTTGTTGGGTGCGGCCCTACATGAACAGCTAGTGCAATCGTCCACAGTGAAGTATCGGAGAATTGCTCTAGCGAGAGCAACTAAATGGGGTTAGCAGTTTGCCCTAAAAAAACCGAGTTGACAGTAGTCCAAAAGGCTGCCCTGCTGGGCACCTTATCTCTTCTCACGAGAGGTCGTAGGAACAATAGACCAGTGTCAGGTGATGTCGCTGTCCGCCTATCACGGCGGTGATCTCTTTATTCCTCGGCGACTTCATCTGAGTTGAGCTTCCTCCCTCTAATTTCGGGATTACATGCCTTAATATGACGACATGTTCCTGGTTGATCTTGGTGCTTCGGATGGGTAGTAGATCACAGGTGATCTTATGATACGGTGGGCTCTTTTCTTTTTTAGGGCGCCTTCTTGTGCTGTTACCTGCTCGGCGCGGCGGCACCATAATTCCCTAGTCCTTTTATTCCCTTCTTTTGTAGCGTGTGTAATTCCCTGGTCCTAAAGCGTGTCGCGGAAGGAATTCCGACGTGGGACTACGCACCGGCCGCTGAGGTGGACATGTCTGTACGTACACGAACGTCGACACAACTCTGCAGTTGAATGCAGAATTTTACCAACCAGAAGCGTTTCTATTTCTTTTTCTTTTCCTTTTTGAATCTGCAGAACCATTGCTTCAATTCTAGAATGCATGGTCGTATGGTTATATTGTCCTATGAGAAATGAGAAGCTATATGTATGTCATCCAGAAAACGTCCCAAGAAGAGTTACGTAGTAGAGCTGGCTATAAACTTCAGGAAAACACACCTTGTATTTCTGATATCCCTGACGCCTGTACCGTATGGTATATATTTTCTTAACCTACTGGCAGAACATATACGACGACAGTACTACATGTGGTGAACCCTGCGTAAGAAATCAATGGCCAAACAGGTGCTAGGCTAGCTCGATATCAGCTAGAGCTCAAGAGGTTCTTGAACCACTGCACCGAGTTCTTAGGGTATCTCTTGAGATTGTCCTTGTAGTCAACGAAGTACAGCCCGAATCTCGATGTGTATCCGGCCGCCCACTCCCAGTTGTCCAGCAGAGACCACGCGAAGTACCCGCGCACGTCGCAACCGTCCTCCCTGAATTAATCAATCGCCACAGGGAAATGCATGAGACTCTTACACTTTGCTGCAAATATAGCCATGCCAATGTGAAAATTTAGCACAAGATAAAGAATGGAAATTAACTACGGTACTTTATGGAATCAGCTAGATTTCTGAGGTAGTCGTTGTGGTATTTGATCCTCTTGTTGTCCTTCAGGGCATCCTTGACGGAAATGAAGGGGTTGTTGCTGTCATCCATCCCTGCAAAAGCATCACACTGTCACAACTCTGAAGTAATGTAGCTAGGCTGTTTAGAGATTTAATCGATCTGTGGATGCTCAAAACGTGCGTAACTTTATAGAGATCTAGCAGGATAATCCAGGTTCATCATGCTCACTCTTACCATTTTCAGTGATGTAGATTGGTGGGCTGTTGTACCTTTCCTTGACATAGTTCATCAGGCTCCTCATCCCTCTGGGCACAATGTACAGCCATATCGAATTCGCCTGCGTAATAATATTATAGTTCATTTGAATTCCATAAAATCCCTTTTATGAAAAGAAAAAAAATTGAATTCCACATGGCATTGCTTTGTACTACTACTACTTTCTCCAAAAGAATGTGGTGTCAAGCTCACCCTATCTCCTATCGCTTTCCCGTTCTTCAAGGCTGCAAATTGCAAAATACTTCACTGAGAACTTTTTTGAGATGAAAAAACCCTTGAAAGATGAAGAGAACTCACGCAGGCTGACGGTTCCGGTGTCTGCCAAGGTATCATTGAGCAACTGTCCGATTAAGTTGGTGTTGTTATGCCTCGTGTAGTACGTGGTGTAGTGGTTGATGCCCACAAAGTCCAACGCTCCCTTGACAAGGGCGGCCTCATCCGCTGTGAACTTCGGCAGCCTGTCCCCAACCCGTATCCTCATCGTCGCCGGGTAGTCGCCGAAGAAGAACGGATCCGCGAACCTTCCGTATCGATCAAACCGATTTTGCAATCGTTCATTACATAACTTCACAACAACAGTTCGTGACAACACAAAAGAACGGTCCAAGTGAAATTGGATTTGAAGGCCTCACCATCCTAGCTGAAACTCTTGTGCCCTCTTGGCCGCTTCGATGTCGATTGTAGTATTCGACATCGGTTCGAACCACATGACGTCGAATGCCATCCCAAGTTGCCCATTCTGCGTCGCCTACAATTTCGATAGTAACATAGATATCATCAGGACATAGCTCTGAAAGATTTACAGGGCTGATTAAAAAGAGGTGCATGCGCACCTTGTACTTGTTCCTGTATATGTTCGATACGGCGGCATGAGCCAAGATGAAGTTGTGGGCGACGATGTAGGGCTCGGTACCCGAATTCCCTGACCTGCAGTACAGATGGAGCAGAATGGAGCAGCGGCCCGGCGCCTGGAGCCCGGCGTCGTAGCCCTGGACGGCGACGGTGTGCGGCTCGTTGACCGTGATCCAGTGTTTCACTCTGTCGCCGAACGCCTTGAAGCACGTCTCGGCGTAAGCAGTGAAGTCGTTGCTGCATTTTGATCATGGAAACGGTCACCTACACTGTGAGTCATCAGTAAAGTCATCTGAAGAATGTAGCTGCAGTATGAGTTGCAGGTTGCCGCCAATGTTTGGAATGTAGGAATTCTACAGAAAATAGTTCGAAAAATATTATCTCGTTCAAAATGGGGTGCAAGGAGGCTAACATTATCTGCCTATCCAGCCATCCCTTGTACTTGTCTTCCAAGGCCTGAGGGATGTCCCAGTGGTAGAGTGTTACATATGGCTGAATTCCTGAAAGATTTCACATGTCAATGATTCAGGAGCTCATCTGGAATTATTCAGTACTGCAAATCTGTGTATATATGCATCATGCATGGTTCCTTTGAATTTCATTCACCTTTTGCTAGCAGAGCATCAATCAATTTGTTGTAGTGGTCGATGCCGGCCTGATTGACTTGACCAACACCATCTGAAGCAAGAGAGGTGCAAGGCCAATGAGTAGGACGATAGAGTTACTGGCACTGTTCAAGTTAAAGAACACAAGCCTACTCCTGCATATGGAAAAAGGCAGTATGGCATCATGGGCAAGGCTGCTACAATTTCAGCTCCAAATCACGTACTTGGGAGAATTCTTGCCCACGCAATCGAGAACCGATAGGCATCCATCCCCATGTCTGCCATGAGCTGTATATCCTCCTGAAAAATTCCAAAGCGTCACAACTGTTGCATATATTGAACATAAAGATTTTAGAGCGTATAAGTACGCAGTCGATCTTAGAGCGCAGTGCTCACCTCGAAACGGTGGTACTGATCGACTGCAACATCAGCATTGCTGAAGTCAGTTATCTTTCCTGCACAAAGAGACAGAAGGAAAAGGCAAAACGTCTGCATTACGGCTGTGAATAGATCAGTCAGAATTCTGAAGTCTCAACAGGTTCCAACTAATAGGACTGCATAATGCCGAGCTCAATTAATTCTTACCCACTGTCTTAGGCTAGATAAATGAGCAAAGTAAATCCAATATGGCTAGATTAGCACTGCCTTTAATTTCTTGCTTTCGTTGGATGTGTGTGCTGGGTGCAGGAGGGTAGGTGGGATATATCATCTCGCGCGCACAATGCAATTGCGGTCTTGTTTTGCTCCACTACATATCCAACTTTAGGAAAAGAAAGCATGCAACAAATTTCAAACACCAACGAGAGGTACAAGGCATGGTCACTGACTCAAAGGGGAACGACTAGTTAGTGCCGTGATATGAGTATGACCCAATGATTAATTGGACCTACACACCGAGGGATTAGAACATTCCTTGGCACACATGGGAGTTCCTTTTAGTGGCAGTGGCACTGGTAAAGCTTTGCATTGCACCAATTGTTAACGTGCTTATAACTCTTCCCGCAAAAGAAAAAAAAAGGTGCTTATAACTCAATTGCCACAGGTAGAGACTAAGAAGCTATACACGTGGAAAGAACTGACCGACCCATGCACGTTTGTGAGTCATAAGTTTCCTTATGGAGTCATTGACGTGTAGTGGTGCCACTGGTTCTCACTACCATGTAATCCTAGCTACCTTTTCTTTTCTTTGTTATGGCCATCTAATTCTTTCACAAACACATGAAAGTTCTTGCTACCGTCTATGTCCTAGCTTGATAACATGGCCGCAGTCATATTTAGACTGATAAACTTTTGGTAGCATCCGTTCTGTCACATTGAGGACCCATGTCCTGAGGTTACGCATGTGATTGAGACCGACAACAGCATCGCCTGGAAAAACTAGTACAGCAGTATATGCATCTTTTGTGTCTTCTAGAGAAAAATTGAACACACAAATACGTACCAAAGGAGTGCGCGAACGTGTCCCAGATGGTCTGCCCTCTCCCGTCCGCCTTCACAGCTCCTTCGTACTGTACAATAGATTAATTAGTTCAGATTAACACAGTTACACAGAGACGAATCTATTCATCAATAGCGAGAGATTCAACATTCGAGCCGAGCTCAAGCTCAGTCAAATTCCGGAGTCTAAACTCCAGCCCAAGGCTGAGCTGTGAACTTTTTACGGGTCAATGTCAGCGATCCCCAAATCCCCATGTGGTAAAACTGTCCTCGTTCCCGTCCGATCGTGCTTCTAGACTCGCGGGGTCACGATCGTAGGCCCCCCGTGTGCATATCCAGCACGTCGGCGTGCTGCCTCGGAAGAACCGTTCTGGCGGAGCCGCAGTGCCATGGCATGGCGTGGGAGCCGCTCGCCGCGCTGCATGTCGTCGTGCTGACCTGCGCTGCGCTCGCGAACGGGTCTCGCTCGTCCTGCGGGCTGGCGCGACGGGATCGGTGGATCTGAGCTCTGATCAGGCAGCGGAGCATGTGGTGGGTGGGTGTGATGAGGCTGCATGCACGGACGCGCGCGGCAGGCGGTGTGCCAGTGCGGCAGCTCGTCGTACACATGCTGCACGGTCGCAGCCCGCACCCTTAGCTACACCGCGGTTTCTCGCAAACCGATGCCGCACGTGAACCCCTTGAGATCTCGGTCGTTCTCCGCGAATTTCCCCACGGCCAAAAAGCTAGCGCGCGCGTGTCAGGGGCACAGACAGAACACCCCCGTTGGATCGGGTCAAGTCAGGTGGAGCATGGCTGCCTGCTCCTTGATTGAGATGACCAATCTGTTCTACATATTCCTGCTCCTTTATTGAGACGACCAATCTGTTCTACATATTCCTGGTATGGATGGTGACACTGGTCACGTACTTAAGTAGGTATACTTAAACATGCATGCAAGAATTTCCGTGTTTTAGAGGAATAGGACATCGAACCAAATGATGCATTATTGAGAATACTGACAAAGCTTGTACAACTAGCCTAGGTTGTAGCATTACTTAGATGATGATGATGTATAAATCCAATGAGCCAACACATGCAGGTCTATGGAGTTTATTAATCTAGGGAGAGATAGAGACATCAAAGGTAGGACGGCTACTATGTGTAGCTCCTATTTTGGAATGATCAGAAACACCTAGATGTAGCCGGTGCTAAGCCTCTGGCTTGATAGCAGTGTCTCTTTGACTATTTGTACAATTTTGCCATGTACGAACGTACACAGGAAAAGTTATGTATAAGGTGAATGGGCTAAACTTCTGACCTGATAGTAGCAGTGTCTCTTTTAACTCCCTGTGAAATTTTGCCGTGTACGTGCGTGCACAATGAAAGTTATGTCTAAGGTGGATGGGCTAAGCTTCTGGCCTGATAGCAGCGGTGTCTCCTTCAACTCCTTGTGCAATTTTGCCGTGTATGTGCATGCACAGTGAAAGTTATATCTGAGGTGGATGGGCTAAGCTTCTAGCCTGATAGCAGCGGTGTCTCCTTTAACTCCTTGTGCAGTTTTACCGTGTATGCGCGTGCACAGTGAAAGTTATGTTTGAGGTGGTTGGGCTAAGCTTCTGGCCTAATAGTTGTCGTGTCTCCTTTAACTCCGTGTGCAATTTTGCCATGTACGCGTGTGCACAGTAAAAATTATGTTTGAGGTGGATAGGCTAAGCTTCTAGCCTAATAGCAGTCGTGTCTCCTTCAACTTCTTGTGCAGTTTTGCCGTGTACACGCGTGCCCAGTGAAAGTTATGTTTGAGGTGGTTGGGCTAAGCTTCTAGCCTAATAGCAGTCGTGTCTCCTTTAACTCCGTGTGCAATTTTGCCATGTACGTGTGTGCATAGTGAAAGTTATGTTTGAGGTGGATAGGCTACGCTTGTAGCCTAATAGCAGCCGTGTCTCCTTTAACTCCTTGTGTAGTTTTGCCGTGTACGTACGTGTACAATGAAAGTTATGTTTGAGATGGATGGCCTAAGCTTCTGGCCTGATAGCAGTGTCACCTCTAACTCCTTGTGCACTTTTACCGTGTACACGCATGCACAGCGAAAGTAATGTTTGATGTGCATGAGCTAAGCTTCTGCCCTGATAGCAATGTCTCCTTCAACTCATTGCGCAGTTTTGCCGTGTGCGCGCGTGCACAATGAAAATTATTTTTGAGGTGGATGGCCTAAGCTTCTGGCCTGGTAGCAATGTCATTTTGAACTCCTTGTATAGTTTTGTCGTGAACGAGCATGCATAGTGAAAGTTATGTTTGAGGTGGATGGGCTAAACTTCTAGCCTGATAGTAGTGTCTCATTTAACTTCTTGTGTAATTTTGCCATGTATGCGCGTGTATAGTGAAAGTTATGTTTATGGTGGATGACCTAAGCTTCTGGCCTGATAGTAGTGCCTTCTTCAACTCCTTGTGTAACTTTACCGTGTAGGCATATGTACAATGAAAGTTATGTCTGAGGTGGATGGGCTAAGCTTCTGGCCTAATAACAGTGTCTCCTTTAACTCTCTGTGCTATTTTTCCGTGTACATGCGTGCACAGTGAAGTTCTAGCCTGATAGCAATGTCTCCTTTAACTCCTTGTGCAATTTAGCCGTGTACATGCGTGCACAATGAAAATTATGTTTGAGGTAGATGGCCTAAGTTTCTGGCCTGATAGCAGTGTCTCTTTTAACTTCTTGTGTAATTTTGCTGTGAATGTGTGTGCACAGTGAAAGTTATGTTTGAGATAGATGGCCTAAGCTTTTAGTCTGCTAGCAATGTGTCGACGATCGGTAAACCGCCGATCTTACATAATACGTGGAGAAAAGAGAGTAGGGGTAAGGATACGAAGTGCCAATACGAATCCGTCCATCGACAAGGGATTTTATATAGGCTCGGGCCTCCCGAAGGATAACAATCATACGTATTGTGAATCTTGTATTAATCAGAGACAAGGTACAAAAGAAGGTATGACTCATCTAGATGAGATCTACTACTAGTTGAAGGTGGATGTCGATGTCAGTCTTCCCTTCTACCTGCTCAGAAGTCTTTAGACTAGGCTTCTAGGCTAAGATCTGATGAGGCTTGTGGATCTATCAAGACTTGTTTTCTCCGCAGGGTCTCGGAGTCCTTTTATAGAGGGCATACCATATCGTAGCAGATACGAACTCGTCTCGGAATATAACTCTTGTCTTTCTTAAACGCCGAGATAGACTTCCTTGTTTAATGAGTCCCAGACACCGGGGGTGGTTTCCTTATTGGTTTAGAGTCCCTCTCCAGGTACACAGCATCCCGAGTATCTAAGGTATCTCTAGGTCTCTATACATTCGTATACGAATACTATCGTATACTATAGAGTTGTACTATTCATCGCAAAATGTCATATTTAACTTCTCATATAGTCTTGTCTTGAATGGGCGTACACGGTGAGAGTTGTATTTGAGGTGGATGGACTAAACTTCTAACCTGATAGCAGAGTTTCATTTAACTTCTTGTGTAATTTGACCGTAATGTATATATGTAGTGAAAATTACTTTAAGGTGGATGGGCTGAGTTTCTGGCCTGATGGCAATGTCTTTTATATAATTTTACCGTGTACGTGTATATACAGTAAGAATTATATTTGAGATAGACGGTAAGTGTATGAGGATATATAGTGCAGATACGATAGTAAGACGAGAAGAAGCATCCAAGATGGCACTGTCAAAAGGCAAACCCAAGGACACAAGACAAGAATACAACTTTGTTGGAAGGGAGAGGAGACGAAGAAAACATTATAGGAAGAAAGCGCAAGCCTTTTTGTCCCGACTAGGCTCCCATCCCAGCTGCTGGTCCTCTCTTCCTCCTATCCTACTCTTCGAGCTGATCCCAGTTTATCTCCCCTTAATCTTATAATGATCTATTATTGTTCCAAGCATGTGGAGTAATCGTGATTACCACAATTAATGTGCTGAGATAAAACTAATTAAAAGGCCAAAGAATAAAGGATATGCCTTGAAAACCTACATACATATGTAAAGCCTAAATTGACGCCAGGTGTGCCATGGAGAACTAAAGAAAGGGCGACCAGTTTCGTCAGTGTCTAAGGAGGATCGATCAATGGGAGGAAGAAACCATCACACCAACCTGGTACGCGGCGGAGGCAGTGCCGAAAACGAAACCCTTGGGGAAGCTCCCCCTCGTGAGCACTCGTCCTCCTCCTCCGCTCTCCGCAGTGCATCCCTGCAGCGACACGCCAAGGAGAAGAACCAGTAACACCACCTCGCGATTGCATTGCCCCTTCTTTATCCCCATCACACAGAGAGAGAGAGAGAGAGTGTGTGTGTGTGTGGTGTGTGGGCTCCGGAGTACAAGGAAATGCCGGGTGTGTGTGTGTGTGTGTCAATGTGTGGGTGGTGTTTATAATAGCGAGAGAAATGGAGGCATGCACGCCCCCACTAACTAATTCACCGGGGGTGTTGGGGCTATGCGCGCATCAGGGATGGAAGTGTCAAGTGAAGGTGGTTAGGAGAGGCCTCAGGAACAAAAATGTGAAGGACAAAGTGGCATGGGGAGCTAGCTAGCTACTGGTTAGTAGGAACTTTATTTCTTTCCACCGCCATGATTGATCAAAGTTATCATTAGGGAATCATATCTATTCCGCTCACATAGGATAAAGTGACTGACACTTGATGCTGGTGGCTGTTCCTGTTTACTATGAAACGAAACGCATGCAACGGGTGTACGGAGTACTAAATCTGAAATTAATAGATTGTCAAAGAAAGTCTGAAAGTAACGTGCAGATGTGTATCCATTCAATGCGGAAATGCTTCTATGCTCAGTTGTCAACGGTCAAAGAGCCATCCTCACGAGAAAACAACAATTAAAGAGGCATGCATAGCGAGATGAATGATTGGCGCTGCTCTTTTTTTTTCATCTCTTTTTGTTGCTAGTCTGTTCTAGAATCGCGTGCTGGTTCTGATCCATCGATGGAGCCAGTAATTTTTAGAAGCTCTTGCATGCAGACGCCTGTTGGGCAAGGACTAGTTCTCACTATCAGAACTAGCTGAAGCCATGCGCGAAAGCGCGTCATGTTGTGACACGCACAATTATAGTACATACGACTACTCTTAGTTTTCTCTATAAAAAATAATTTAATATCATGTGTGAATTTAGACTCAAACTTATGTTAGCCATTTGGCTTAATAAGGTTATAGCAAGAAATAAGTTTTAGCCTCTATTTTGCTTTGTGTAATCAGTTTCTCCAGGACGAACCAAGCATAGTATTTAGAACTGAGAAGTAATATGGTTCAAACATCCGTGATAGAGAGACTGTGTGTCGAATTGAGTAGCTGAATTTCTTCCCATGAGGTAAGTAACCAGCAAAAAAGACAAATCGAGCTTGAACAACAAAAACAGGGGTAGATGCATCCTATTTGGAGACGAATATGTTGCTCGGCGGCGGGATTCAACAGAGGTTATGGAAGATTGTTGTTGAGCTGCAATGCATTTTAGAGTCACCAAGGTCGCATATATCCTGACTTATGTTACAATGTTTGCGAGTGAAGTAGACATGACCTTCTATAGCGATATCACCAGATGGTTAGTAGGCCTGTATGCCTCAACTTTCAGGCTTTCTTGCATTTCTACTGGATTATGAACATGCCTTTGTAATTCTACAAAAACAACATGCCTTGACAGATGAAGCTAACTATTTGAACTCTTTGGCACTGCTCAACCACCAGAATCAAGCAAGTCCTTGGAATCAAGCAACACAACTTGCCTAGATGGGGGATCAGTAACCTCCATAACAATGTCTTTACTATCAATGAGATTTGCTTTGGACTGTGACATCAAGATGTTGTGAGTATAGCGACTCGCCATTGTTTTGCTTTGGACTGAAACATCAAGATGTTGTGAATATACATAGCTAATCAACACAGAAACAATAAGACATTTTAACAAACCACTGGCAAGACAAAATAGATACAATTGGGCAAAGTGTATCATAGTTCATAACATTCATGTCAAGTTGACACCATCAGCAAGCAACTTGACCTCCACATTTAAAAGGCCATGACCCCATTTGAACATCACGGAAACCTAAAATTTGCCATCGGGTCACATTCATACAAAGGCTGAACTATCTAAATGCAGTGGAATACGTCCAATAGATATATAACATATGCATAGTTTTAAGTATGGTAGTGCCCAAAATACATCCAAAGCTTTAAGCATCATAATACCCAAAATACATTTAGAGTTTTTAGCATCGTTATAATAGAGTATCAGCCCCGTGCAGTGACTGAAGAACGGAAAAGTAAGTTGCTGCACTTCGTTTTTACATCCTTGTGACCTGTAAATAAGAAGCGATCGGCATAAATTACCAATATTGAAAGAACTTTTTATGGAAAGCAAAAGCAAGTCAGCATACGTCATCATAGCATTGACACCACAGTACCATATGACTGACAGCGATTGAAGCGACTGAGGGGGTTAATAAGTGACCAATGAAAATGACTTTTTTATTTTGTTCGTATATTTCAAGGCACTTAAAAATCAAGCAAATTCTTTGACTCATGATCTCTGCAAATGAGCTTAATTGAGAGACATAAAAATAAAGCTGTAAGCGATGTCCGTGCGTATCCATAAAAGGCGATTACACATCAAGTAGGACTTTCTGAACACTAAATTGCACAGATTGCTTAGAAACCTAATGAAATCATGTATTGCAGTTGCTTCTATTATTTTTCAAATGAGTGCTTTCACCGTTGGCATGCCTAGGGATTGAACCCAGGTTGTGACACGCGAGGTATGATCTCCAGTAGTACCCTGGCTGTAGGACACACTTATATTGGAACATGCAAGCTCATCATTCTAATTTTTTGTAGATAATGCTCATCATTTAATGTTGATGAATACCAATCAGTTCTCTTTTTTCTACATTCGATAAGATGTCAAACTGATATGGCAGCAAAAAATGCTATAAGACCATTTCCTCATTTCAGCATCACAGCTTCTTTGCAGGTGAAATTTGTTCTTGGCTATCACAGGCTCATATGGTAGCACAAAATGCTATGAACCTAGACGCTAGGCGAAGTACTGACAAAATATACTCTACCAATTACCATGAATTGTGCAATTAAGCTGAAAAACTAGCAACCCCAACAGTGATCTATAAACCGTTCTGCTATCATTATATACTGAAATTTTTCAACAGGGCTCCATTAATTTGAAGCACTACAAAACTAAACACACGGCTAATCAAGAATAAGATGGGGATTCAATTGGAAATTAGGAGCAATAGGATGCTGACACATTAGTTCATAACCTGATTAACGACGTAATTAAATCTAGCATAACCAAAAAATCAAACTGAGTAAGTGGCTTGAAATGTACTGAAATTTGTCAACAGGGCTCCATTAATTTGAAGCGCTACAAAACTAAACGCACGACTAATCAAGAATAAGATGGGGATTCAATTGGAAATCAGGAGCAATAGGATGCTGACACATTAGTTCATAACCTGATTAGCGATGTAATTAAATCTAGCATAACCAAAAAATCAAACTGAGTAAGTGGCTTGAAATGTACAGCATTTCGCATAACAGAAAGAAAAGAGCTCATCAACATTTAGCAGCAAGTATACAAATTTTAATAGCAAAACTGTGCAAAAAAAAGATTAGAAACTGTGAGAATTTACCTTTTTGACTAACACCACTTGCAATGATTACTACCTGCCAAGAGAGGAACAATCCATATGTATTTAGAAACGGATAAAGGTGTATTGCAAGCTGTTTATGCTCATAGCAGCCAGCTAAAAATTGTCAAGATTATGTAAGAAAATAACAGTGGCAATGCTAAAGCCCAAAATGAATGTTCGGATTTGTAGCAGTTAATTATAATTATGTTGAAGGGCTCAGCTGTGCAGCAAATCTCAAAGGTACATCCTACATGGAAATTGGCTTCAGAGATCAACTGCCACTGGTCGTCTATCAATGGAAGAACCAAATTCATGTAAGGTAATATACTAAATGTAGTTAGAACAATACTTACTTTAGTATTTGGGTCTCTTAGTAGAATTGTCTACGGGCGTTGATGATTCTGACTTGTTCACACTGAAATCATATGGATATGGAGGAATTAAATAGGGTAATAATCGAATGAAAATAGTCTTTTGTGATAATATTTGGGATATACCTGTCAGGTGTAGCTGAGAGTAGCTCACCACTCTTTAAAATCTCATCTCTATCAAGTAAATTGCATGATCTTTTCTGGCCTGATCCGAGTATGGTATCCCTATCCTATTTTTTATTCGCGAGTAGAGCAGAATGTGGTAACACGTGCTGCATTATCTAAGTAATGTAAACATGAAGAACAAAGATTTTACCTATGGTAGGAATTGCGTTGTAGGAGAGAGTGGCTTAATTGGAGTTAGAGGGAGCAACAAAGCTTTTCTGTTTGATGTTGAAGATGACTCTATGCTATCAGCTTGTGGTGGAAGAATATTTTGTGGGTTCCCAAATTTAAATATGATTTGCTTCACCTCTAATAATGGGTTGTTGTCTGTGAAGCTTCTTTTGGTGAAAGCTATTGCAAAGGAAAACTTCTGATGTACTATCTTAATTATCTCTGGAGGTGTGTCATCAGCATCCATTCTTGTCTCTAATTGATAAAACGGTTTCCCAATAATGTTTTCTGCTATACCACCGAACAAAATGAATTCAAGTTCAGCTGTTCCGTCACTTCCCATTAAGCACAATTTGTACCTATGTTAAAGGAAGCAAAGAAGAGATGTAAAGTCTATTATTTTTGCAATTGGTAATCCATCGATATGATTAGACGATAATGAAAGCGATATTACTTTAGCTTGATGTCAGAGGTCTTGCAGCCTTGTGTGCTGCATTTGTGTGTAGAACCACGACGAATTGTTCCTTTACCACAATCCTTACATTGTGCAAACCACCATCTTTGGTTTGGCCTAAGTCTTGTGATTATTACAATGCATAGAAATATGTCATTCTGCAAGCAGTTTTAGGAATATTATGGAAGAAGTTCAATATGTGGTTAATTAAGTATGTATGTAAATCATGAATTAAACTTTTTACATATAAAATTGAGTGGATTAATATACTTACCGAATGTTCAAAAGCGTCCATACCCTTTAGTTCTTGAAGTTCTTTTGCTTGTAGCTTGTCTGCTGCTATAGATGTTGGGTACTCACGGGTGTCAACAGGTATTTTTTTAATCTTTTCAAATTTTCCATTCAAACTGCACTTATTACAGTTCTATTAGTTGCATGTATAGACTATTAAAAGCATAGCTATATGATTAGGTAATAAATTTGTTTATACTAATTATTGTTGTTGATGAAATATGGTTTAAAAGAGATAAGATTTTAGTGGGTAGTGAGATAGTAGATGCTAGTTGTTGATGAAATATGGTTTAAAAGAGATAAGATTTTAGTGGGTAGTGAGATAGTAGATGATATATTGTGTGGTTATACTATTACCTCTCATAAAAGTCATGGATATCAGCGATATCTTCATTGATATACCAGCGGCAAGCTGCGTTTCCACTGAGTGTTTCTCCAGCTACCAAAAATCGATGGTAAAATTAGATTGAACAGGTATGGATTAGTACGCGTATATTTTTTTCTTCATGATAAGTAGAGTGAGGAGATACCTGTGTACTTTTTCATGAGACAAGCAACGAAAATGATAATTACAGGTTGATTTTGTCCAATCTCAATTACTGCATCTCCATTGAATTCATCAGCCCGTTGACCCCATAAACTTACTTTTAGTTGTTTACCCCTGTGTGACAAATCAGTCACAAATCAGTTTTGTTGTTTATTTTTGAACAGGAAAAATAGTTGCAGCCAGCAAATGAATTGAAGACATGAATCACTGTAAAATATATATCATCAATGCTTTCAAAGTTTCATGTATATTGAACAGTATAGTACACTTTCCATCAGCAGAATGGAAGAAACATGACTAAATGCTATGTTGAGATAGGTGCAGAATGTAAACATTCATGCCTTTCAAAATTAAAAAGAAGGAAACTATGTTGTGATTTTGGCAGTATTAAACGGATCATGCAATTCGCAATATGTATGTATAATAGAAGTGTAGAACAATAGTGGAATATATCTCAAGGAAAATATTTGCTAAATCCTTAGAAAATTCAAGCTTTCCTAAATATTTATTCAGTACTTATTGTTAAAGCAATGATTCCTAAAGGGTACAGTACTTCTTTACAATACATTGGACACTTAAGTTGTGCCAGATAATTATCTATTTTGTTTTTTCAGCTAGCTTTCAGATTCTCTCTCTATATATATATGAATATATTACAAGGTACGAATCTCTGTCCTCATGTTTTCTCGGTGATATTTATATTCTAGTGGTCATATGGGAGTTAATTTTTGTTTTAGTAGCTGAATCATTAATTTGAACCAGTGCGTTTGGTGACCAAATTAAGCATCACTTTTAGTCTTTTACCAACTTTTTTTTTGACCAAATTAAGCGTCGCTCTTATCAACTTTCTATGTTCCTCACATTTCTCCGCATAATTTTGAATCAGCCTGTGAAAAACTGTAGCACCTTCATTCTCTTATAGTTATGATGTGATGTGCATTGTCTTATCATCCTCTAGATTTATGACAGTAGCAGCTTTCTGGTTAATGCTTGGTAAATATTGCTATTGAGCAAGCACAGATTCTTCAGACTAACTTTTTTTTCAAGATGTAAACGTATCCAAATATCTTTTTATTAAGTTGGACATTAATTTGAACCGGTGCATTTCCTTTGTGTGAGATGCAATTATCTTCAAATTGGTAGCTTGAGCTGTTTCCATTTACAATGGAACAGTGCTCTAACATAAATATATCTTAGCACTTAGCAGCAATTTGTTGATTCCATCTACATAGCTGAAAGGGAAGAATACTTCAACCAGTCTTTACATCACTGTAAGATTATTGCCCGCTTAAGTTTTAATTTGGCACGGGTGGGTGTACCTCTTTTCTGCAATCACAACTAAATAGGTGATAATGCACTGATATAGTGAAATGGCACTATAACAAAGTGACCCTGTACTGAGTCAAAACCTAGCAATAGATTCAGCTACTACACACCCAGACAAACATAATCAAGTTACTCTGATACTACTAAACTAAAGCATTTTTTACAGTAAGCAAAGGAAATATGTGAAGCTATTCCTTCTAATTAATTATCACTATTGAATAAGACCATCTGAAAAAAGTTCTCCTGAAAGTGTGTCTTAACTGCTCACCACCCCATACATGAGCCAGCCAGACAGCCACAACTACATATTTCTCATGAACCATACAGTAAATATAGCATAATCGAACGGATGTGCCATTAACTTAGGCTAGTTGTGAGCACTAATTGGAGGCAAACCTTAGGTCTTTTAGTAGAATAATCCTCTTTACTGATGGCGTGGTTCTCCCTGGCGCTTGTGCTGGTTTTGCTTCTGAGACGCTAGTTATAGCGTCGATCACATCTGAGTAGTATTAATTTTGGTTAGTATGGTAAAGATATAGTAAATAGTTTTGATATAATCATATTACATACCGACGAAACGTGCAGTTTTGCCAATGTAGGTTTGAAGTTCTTCAAATGGAACTAAGTTATACGTGTATAGGGGGAAATAAGCAGGTATATTGATTTTTTCCTCGATGGTTGTCTTGGGGACAACTTTGATCATAAGAGGAGCTTCTACTACTCTGAATTCCGTCTTAGCTCTTTCAACTCCAAATTTTGAAATGATGTAAACCCTTCCTTCTTTAAGAAGTGGCCTTTTATGCTCAACAAGGTTACCTCCAATCTCAGCATACATTTTGTTTGCCTAACATAAAACAATCACATTCTAATTTATGGCTAGCCTGTTGATGTAATCTGTGCTTGGTGAAGTACATTGAAAACATGCATACAAACTTTATGGAGAGAAAGAATTTAATCTTCTAGTAAAAAAGGGAGAAACAGTCTTACCTTTTCATCAATCAGCACAAGGTCAACATGTTTTATGGGACCTTCGTCAGTGGCACCTCGAAAATCCCACATTCTTGAGATTCGCACACAAATTGTTGAATACTTATAGCCCAAGGTTAGTTCAGAAAGTAGCTGATATCCCATCTAAAAAGGATTGCAAAGAATACTTAGCAATTGGATGTATCTTAAAGCTGTAAATCACGTATAGCTATATATAGTTCAGTATTTCACGATAAACAATATTTTTCGTGTGTGACCCGCACGTACCATCTTCATTCTCAATAAGTATTTTAAGACCCTTTTTGGATGTGACACGTGATACAACAACATATAACTAGCCGTGAGTAAAAACCAGTTTTTTCAAGTATAACCCGACAGAAGCTAAAGTTTGACCTTGACTTTTATTAATCGTCATTGCATAACAAACTTTAACATGAAATTGTCGACGTTGAAGTACAAAAGGCCACTTATATTGTTTCATAGTTAATGTAACTTTTGGTATGTAGACAGTCTGTCTGATATTGGAACCGGTTATAATCATAGCTTGGATGATTGACTCTCCTAGGTTAGTAACAATCAACCGAGTTCCATTGCATAGTCCGTTACTTTGGCTCAAACTCCTAAGAAGCATAATAGGTATGCCTTTTTTTAACACCAATTTATGCTGCGGGTAGTTATTTGCATTTAACGTGTTATGGAATTCATTTGGATAGAGTACATCAACATTTTTAGATATGTCGGACGATTTACATATGGAATCACAACTTAAATATTCTCTCTGTTCGTTAGGTACCAAAGATAGAACATATGAATTGACTTCATCTACAATGTCATTAGTAGTTGATAAGACGGCTCTTTCACAAAGATATCTACGGTCTTTATAGTTGTATATGAAGTCCTGGTAAACAACATTTACAATAGCAGGTATTTTAGGCCCAGAAGCATATATTAGATATTCACGTGGTATTTCAATCCATGTAGCTTCTGATTCCCCTTCTTTCTTTATAGTTGGTAAACTACCGTTGCCTAAGTCGAGAATCCACTTACTAAATGAAGCTACTTCAAGCTGCTCTTCGTCATTCAACATAGGTTGACTAAGCCGCATATTGGTTGTTAGTTCTAATATTTGGACATATCTCCATAATGGCGACCTTACAATAGTTGCATCTATTATTTGTTGCCGAGTTCCAGCTTCTATAACTGGCAAGATTTGACGAAGGTCACCACCAAGCACAATCACTTTTCCTCCAAATGGTATTGAGGACGCTTTGGGGTTGTCCATTTTTATAATATCTCGAAATGTTCTATCCAGCGTTTCAAAACATGCTCGATTAGTCATTATAGCTTCATCCCATATTACCAAGGAAGTAGCTTTTATTAACTCAGCCAGATTTGTTCCTCTTCTAATATCGCACATATTGGTTTCGTCAGCATCTAAAGGAATTTTAAATCGTGAATGTGCTGTTCTACCACCGGGTAATAGTAAAGAAGCTAGTCCTGAAGATGCAACAGTTAGCACAATCTTTTTGCATGCCCTGAGATAAGAAATTATTGCATTCCATAAGAAAGTTTTTCCTGTACCCCCATAGCCATACACAAAATAAAAACCATGTGATTCAGACATTACACAGTTAATGATAGTGTTGAATGCTCGTCTTTGTTCATCATTTAGATTGTCGTGCAGCACACTTGCATTTTCCACAAGTTCACCAATATTGTATGCCATCTCTTCTTGTATTAACCTGTTAGAGCATTTTTCTTTATCTTCAGTGTATGTTCTTGAAGGCAAGTTATAATGACTTATAGCAGAACCATTTTTAGCGAGAAGTATCTGTAGTTGATCAAGCAATATATTTTTAAGTTCGTCTGGATTTTTTAGTGGTGCAGAACCACCAAATAATTTGCTCAAATTATAATTGTAATCATCGACCATTAAACTCCAGTTTTTTTCAAAGAAGGTATATTCGTCTTCTATACCGCAAAATAGAAGCATGGTCACAAAAAGATTTCGTAACTGAGCTGATGTCGCCCACATGGCCGCTTCGTTGAAAGCACGGTACCATTCATTATCGTCACCTAAGAGACCACGGGCAACACATGTTTCTTTAAAAGAGTTATATGTAACACCATTATACGCTCTAAGGTCTTCATAACTTGTTGCACCTTTGACAATCATTAACAACATTCTAAGGTAAAACCGTTCTCCTTGGGACGGATGAACATAATATAGGCGGCCTATTTTAGATCCATATGTTCTTTTTATCCATATTCGTTTTGATTTCTCCCAGCGCCATTTCTTAGGAAATTCACAATATGTGAGTAAATGCGCCTCAACATAATTTAGGTTTGTAACAAACCATTCGGTAAGCATGGTTTTTTGTTTTTTTTGAGACAAGCATAGTTTTTTGTTGTAATGGATTCTTGAGAATATCAGACAAATCATCATTGCTATGGAATGCTATAGAATTCATTGCAGGCATATGCACTGGTAGTTGTTCAACAGCAGGTATATGACCATGTATTTCATTCCCGAGCACACGCCACAAGGCATCTTGTTCGCATATATAACGACATTGCAAGTACTCTTTTATTTCATCTATACATTTTGTTTCTCTATCAAATGGGGTATCTTCACATTTTTTAAGCCTTTCAAAAATTATTTTTGCTATGTCCGGCCCTTTTGTGACGTATTTAAATAAGTATTTGCAAATGATTGATTTGTTGCATAATTCAACATTTATATGTGCTTGATATTTCTTAAGAAGAGACATATTGTATGGTACGACCCATCTATTGTCTAGTCGGATATTGTTTTTGTACACGCAACGATTGTTATTTGGTCTTTTATAAACAACAAAACCATTTTCATCAATGATTGTATCTTCGTTAAATTCTTTAGGATAATGTTTAGAGCATTTACTATTTTTCATACATGGACACCTCGGATTTAAATCACCACAGGGACCATGGACCATATGTTCAGCGACTAATGCATATCCTAATGGATCTTCAACTGGATCTGGTATTTCAGCGTTAATAAATTTGTCTATGGTTATAGTACTTAAAGTTAGATCTTTTTTAGATTGCCAAATTAGGATATGTGCATGTGGTAATCCTCGTTTTTGAAATTTCACGGAGTGTAAAACAACATTGATTGGACCAAAGAAGACTCCCTTTTTAATATCGTCAAGTAATTCCTCAAGTTTTATTTTATATACTCTAACAATGATATCAGGCCTATCATTTGGTTTTTGACCTGGTTCAAGAGCTTCAATAATTTCTGGCCATTTTGGGTTGCATGTTGTCGTGATGAATAGATCAGGTCCTCCATACTCACGACAAATGGCTATTGAATCATGGTAATTCTGAAGCATGTAACATCGGCCACCAACATGGGTTGAAGGTAAAATGATTCTCTTGCCTACATTTTCTCCGTTTGTACATCCACAACTAACAGCATCGGCAATACCTCGCAAGTATTCTACTTGAAGTTCTTTTTGCTTACGTAGTATAAAGTTTAGATTATTCTCGTCAATACATGCACGGGCGTCAACTTGGCTTTGCGACGATAGTTTGCCGTAACATAGGTATGGATTTGGTTGGTTTTTTCTATAATGGAATTGATATTTGTAATAATCTTGCATTGTAACTTGTGTTCTAGTTCTAGGTTCAACTTTCTCTATATCTTTATATGTAATTCTAAGTTGGTATCCACGTTCACCAAACGAAAATAATAAAGGATATTGCAAGGCCATAAAGGCTGGATGTAGATACGATATTTGTTGTAGCCCTTCGCTCCTACTTCTAACTATTATGTCACGTTTATAGTTTTCCAGTGAGAAGCCTCCAACAATTATCACAGCTAGCTCATCTAACGATGGCAATTCATATTGTACTTGATCTCCGCTATGGGCACCAACTATTCGAATAGCTACTTCCTCATCACCATATTCTTTTAATAGCTCTCTTGCCATTCGGAATGTTTTAACTAAAGGATTATGTTCATCTAGCATGCGCTTTAGTCCAGCGATTATATCGATATCTAATTCACCTTCTCGTTGTTCTTCAGGGTCTAATGCACGGATTCTGTTTTCAATCTCGTTATCTGGATCGTATATATATAACTCGATAAACTTTGGATCATTGCCTTTTACTGGAAGAAGCGATCCTATTCGATGATGCACTTGACCACATATCTTAAACACGTGAGGGCCACCTCCTTTATTAGCTGATCTATCTATATTAGCACCCATAGACGTGAATGCAAACAAACAATTGTACTGTCTTATTTTTCGAATGAATTGTTTTGCTCGATTATCACCATTAAAATTTAATAAGCGTTGTAGGAATTCCGGTGGGGGTTTAAACGGCGGTATTGATATTTTGCCACCCTTACAACACGAATTGTAAACGACACGGTTTTTTGTCACGGCTGATTCTGATCTAACTCTTTCTTGATACCAGAAGATAGCACCACAGTGATGGCACTCATAGTTTGGTTTACCGTAATAAGATCTTCCAGGATAAGATACTGCAAATTATGTTAGAGTTGCATTTAATAGAGTAGGGTCTAAAAAGAAAGCACGTCAGTACGACATGATGTTGTGGCACGAAAAGGGAAAATTAAGCAAAAAGTAGTATTGTAGTGATAGCAAAATACCTTTTAGATAATCTATATGCTCTTGTGTGAGACGCATTGAGTGAGCTGTTAGAGCTAAATCATTATAAATATCTACATAAATATATTATGTAAATGAGTTAGTTATATACCAACTACTTCAGTTTTAGAATAGCTGTGTAATGTGTTCATTGTTTATTGCATCTAACCTGAAGTGGCTTGTGATTTTGAACGTTCTTTGGTAACTAAACATTTACGTCTTTTACGGTTAGCTTCTGCGTCGTCCCGCGATATAGTTACATAGGACATATTTCCTAGAATAGTACAAAGGGAAAAAATATTAAATTTTTCGTACATACAGTTAAAATTATACTAATGCAGCTAATGTATTATATTTATTCAGTACGTACTCTTCCTTTTATGTTTTGATGATTGTGATTCTGCTTCTTCACCGTTATTTTCAATTTTCCCTCACAAAAGTAGTAGGATTTGTGAGTCGCGTTTTCGGCATTATATCAAAAGTTGATATGTACAATTTCCAACAAAAGATATAGTATTCTGGTTACTGTATGAAAAAATGAACAGTGTGAAGGTGTTGTCAGTTACATTTGAAAATATTTATTAGAGCACAAAAAAGAATAATATGTATGGTAAATAACCGAGGGCAGATTGCAGCTTTTACCTTTATTATTTTGCTAATCTGAACAGACCTCTATTGATTCTTGTATCTGTAACAGTAGGTATGTATTAGCGCATAAGTATAAATTCTGGATTTATAGAGTACAAATGGGTTTTAATATACCTTAGCTTTCTGTGGTCCGATGATTTGCTAAGCTTCAAATTTAAGGACTTCAAATCTGCGGTTCAAATCTGTAATAAAATAACAAAAATCAATTCAATAAAAAAGGGACGATTTGTTAGGGAAGAAGATAATTAATTTTTTGACAAAATTCAGCCCACATGTTAAATTTAATTAATTTCACCTCCTATTGTTGGCACATGCTTCCGCAGTCTGCACTGCACTATTCCGAATAAGAAGATGCGTGAAGCTTAAAGCATCAGTGGCTAAGCATATAAGCAGCCCAGATTACATAACACAAGGGGTATATATATAGAATACTGTTGGCTGGGTGCATGCATGGTTGGTCTGATCTCTGATACATCCAGCAGTTTTAATTCAAGTGCTGCAATATATTAGTGGAGAGCAGCTCAACTCTCTCTGATTCAGGAGCAGCTAACATGTGATGCATGGATGGGTGGAATCCTCCATCATGATTGATTCAACCAAGCCTCCCATGCGTCTGACCAGATCACTGCCCAATTGTATATCTGAAACTTGCTTCCTCTACCACCTCTTAGTCACTCCACAGAATATGCAGATTAATTAAACAAACAAGTAACAGCAAGTTGCTCAAGAGATAGAAAGGGTGAATGCTTGAGTAGATAGGCAACAACTAAGGAGCAAATCTACAGCTTCGGATCTACAGTCCCAACGATTGCCTCCCCTGGAGCGGACAGATGCATCCCTGTTTCTACCTTTAATTCTACCATCCATTATTTCACTGGTCTGCATATGCGTAGCATGGCGGCATCATTGTCGATCGACATATATCGCGTGTTTGTTCTACAGAAATAAATTAAAGTTGATGCATTTGCATGTATTATATGCTACTACCATCATCTTGCTCAACTGATGTGTAGATGGGGTGCAGCTTCCTCCATAGCTAGCTGCTGGAGCTTTCTGCTGCCACCTATATGCAATTATGCAGAAACTTGATTGCCATCGCCATTGCCACTGTGAGAAGTCAACGTGCAAGTTGCATACTACTACATGATATGAGTGGACAAGTGAAGCAATCGAGTCGAAGGGGACAACACTTGGTGTAGAGTTGCTTTCAAGAGCAGAAGCTGGTGAGAAGCTCAGGCCACAACAAATGCTGCTTTCAACCAAGCAACCAGAGAATTTTTATATTATATCTATCATATATGAGAATTCTGTATACCGTAAAGCTAATCACTCACATCAAGATTGCCTTTTCAAACTTGCCACAAGATTTTCGCCTATAGTCAAATTATCTGACATAAAAAAGTGTAATGCAAACCAACCAAATGGTTAGCTTCCGCAAGTACACAGTCTCTAGGTTCATATTCATGGACCTTCCCACAAAAACTTTGGTCCAGAGATGGCAGTGCCAAATTGCAATGGTTAACTCATTTGCAAAATACTCACCAAAGGGTGGCAGGCAGAGGTTGGGAGAAGGGAAAAAAAATGGGAGTAAGTTAAAGCGAGTCATACTTACATTACGCAACAACAGAAGCGTATGATTCGGATGCCGGTGGTGATGATGATGAGAGCGACTCTTAATCTGGACGGAAGTAAGAGTGAATGCTTCCTCGCAAAAAAAAAGAGTGAATGCTACAGCTTTGTTTTTGTCTACCTTAGTTTAAGTAGAAAAGCAAGTTAGTGGCTGAACAACAGTATATAAAAGCACTAAAGAATACGGTGGAAGTCTCCAGGCGTTTGCTAACTCTTCACTAATCCACCAGTATACAACTATATATTCTCTACTTAAGAAGACTGACGGTCAACATTCTTCTATGCATATACTTTATGCTGAGGTCCAATGTAAGTGTTGCAATTTCTCTTGTAGACTTAGACGTGGCCACGAATGCTCTCGTTGTTGTGGTGCCGACCACGTCGCGTGCGCAGGCGAGCGTTGCGAGGCGACATTCTTTCCCGCAGTCGAATTGCCAAACCATCTCACTTCACTGCAGCAAATAAAATCAGCCAACGGCATACGTACCTGAACCGAGGAAAAACAACGACGGCTCCATATCACGCCGCCGGGGCGTGGACGCCCAACGGGGAGACTACGATGCCCACGATTGGAGAGGCGCGGAGGCGGTTAAATTCGGGAGATCAGATCAAATCCTAGGAGCGGTTGGATTCGCCTCCCATCTCTTATCCACCCTACCTTGCACCCTCTACCGTCGCCTCCGATGCGCTCTTCCGCCCGGCGGTTTTCTTATGCGGCGGCTGGGCCAAGAAGGTAGGTAAGGGCAGAGAGGTTAGGGCGACTTCCCTGTACCGCGGCTACCGAAGAAGGCAGGGCGAGTGGAGGCAGGGGGAAGGGGGCTCCAGACTGAGAGCAGCGGACCCAATAGGAAATAGAGTGGAGCGGTAGGCATGGAAGGGGGGGCTGCGCGAGGAGGTGGCGAGAGGAGGAGAGGCCGCCGGAGAATGAAGGGGTTGGAGGCGGGCGGTAGGCATGGAGAGGGGCTGCGCAAGGTGGTGGCGAGGGGAGGGGAGGCCGCCGGAGAATGAAGGGGTTGGAGGCGGCAGTGCTGGGAGGTCGGGACGCGAGAGAGAGACCGAAGGGGTTGGAGGCGGCGGCGCTGGGAGGTCGGGACGCTAGAGAGAGACCTAGAGAGATGCGGCGTGTGGGAGGCTGGACAAGGGGTGATCTCTGCCATCCGTAGCTGATCTGATGGCTAGAAATAAACCACGTCGTTTAAAATGACATGGCGTGCTGTGAAGGCTGAGGTTCTAGCTGCTTTCTATATATAGATTCAGAAACTTACACCTGTTGAAAGGAACTGCTTCCCACTGGAAAGTAGAAACCGCATCAATCTAGTCTCTTGTTCTTCTTTTATTCTAGCGAAAAGGGCTCCCCGTCTGCTAGAGTAACACACCGTGAAACATTTTTAATTATTTCCGTGCGTCGATCGACACCACCACATGTTGAGATCCTTGGGTTTCACGTATGTCACACAGTGACACACATGTGCTTTCTCTTATCCTCTAATAATATGGAAGACACGGGATTAGGGCAGTTAGGCAGATCGTTGCGGTGTGTTCATTAATTCTGATCTTATCATTCCCTTCACTGACTGCACATGTAAAAAACATATCGCTTGGCCCCATCGTGTTTCGTGATGTTGTGTTATCGACGTTCTGCATCTCTTGACATGATCAGATCAAGTGTGTTCTTCTCGGCCTTTTTTCCAATCACCCAACATGTTTGCCCTAAACAAAAATGCAGTTATAAAAAGCAATCCTTGCACTGATCATCACAAAATAAAGACCCTATTACTAGTTGCTTTTGTACTATCGGTCACTATTTCTAATTAACAAACTTAACTCTATCACACAAGAAAAATTAATAAAACAAGAAAGCAAATGAGATCCAAGACCCCAAATATATCGAACGTGACAACGGCATGCTTGACTCATACAATCAAATACACATACATATACATATATTATAAATAATAGAGATTGTGAATTTTTCCTGTACCCGAGAGTGTCCCAAGTGTAAAATGCCGGCCCTGTATATGGGAGAGTGGACAACATTTGGTAGACAACTGGTTTTCCAAGTGTCTGGTAGAAGACACTCGGTACACTTTGCTATACTCGGTAAAGTGCATTTGACCGCAATAGTTGCCACCATTATTTCCCCTTCTGCGTCCATTGTTTTCCCACATTGTGCCGTCATAACCCTAGCTCACCTTTTCTCTCTCTTCCAAATCCCCTTATCTTCATCGCCGCTACCATCCTCCATTGATGTTGTGTCATCATCCTATGTTGTCGCCACCGCCATCCTCCTCCATTGCCATCCACTCTCAGCGCCGCCTCACCATCCCCCTCCTCCCTCCTAAAGAGATTACTGTCGTCATACTTCCCCAATGCCACCTCGCCGTCCTCCACTGGTGTCAGCCTCCCTGTCTTGTCGCCTTGGCATCCTTGCCCCGACACCACCACCACAACCACCATCCTCCCCCTCCGTCGGCACCACCACCTCGTGGCCCTTTCCCCAACCACAGATATCGCTTAGCCATCCTCCTTCGACGCATGCTACCGCCGTCGTCCTCCCCTGAATTTTGGTCCTTCGTATAAACTTGTGGACTTCTAGATTGGTCCTAGATGCTACATGCAAGCTAATATCTATGTTTGAACTTGTAGAGTTGTTCCTTGCTATATTTGAGCAAACGTTTTCTATGGTATAAATTATTATTTTGGCCAGCTATGAATATGAGTTCCTTGCGAGCAGTTTCCTGTAAATTATTGTTTCCCGAGTGCATTGTATAAATTATTGTTTTGGCGAGTTAAAGTGGTGGCAAGGTTCCCATTTGTGTCGCGGAATTGACACCCGAAGACATAGCCATGTGGCAAAGTCTTATCCGTAAAAAATGGTTGGAAAAAAACATTTTCTGAGTGTTGTTCACAGAAAATAACACTCGATAAACTAACTGATACCGTTCGGATGACCGTCAGCCTCTAACTTTCCCGTGTATCGGTTATTTCTTGAGAGTTAAATTGGACACTCGGGATGATACTTAACTTCAAGATGTTTTTATTTTTTCTGAGTGTAAACAGTTACTAATCCGATTAAATTATTGCCGAGTGTATTATCTCGAGTGTCACACTTGGAAATAATATCGAGTGTTTCTAGCACTCGACAGTGGCAGATTGCGGCAAGGTCCTCCGTTCGATGTCATTCATGTCGGCGCGGCGGATGGAGACGAGCGAGGCTGAGCTAGCCAGCCTGCCAACGACCGCCTCGCCCTGCGCACGTACGTGCCTATCTTTGCGTGTGGGCGCTCCGCGCTCACGACCTGCGAGAACGTCTCCTCGTATTGGTCGCCGACATCACGACGATAGATTTTCTACTCACCGTGCTACGTAGTGGTGCCCGGCGGCAGTCCTAAATGTCCTTCTGGTCACGTACGTACATCCTGCAGTTGTTCAGACTTAATTGAGACCATTTGAAGGAGAAAAAACTTGTCAGCTCGATCGGCATGCAGTCTCACATGCATGCACGCACCCAATGCAACTGTGTGAGCAGGCAAACAGGTAGCTAACGGGACGCGGTGCATTTATTATTCTCCAGCTATATGGATTGCTTTCCGACGATCAAGTGATCAACCATCGGAACTCGATGGGAACCAATGTCCTTCTTCCATTCCGATCGACATCTTTGTCCACATGACAACGACCTTCTCGCCCGTTTCCTTCCTCGTCAGTGTGACTAAGATTCAATTGCACGCACCGTACTACTCCTACTAGCTAGTAATTTTTTTTAAAGGACTAGCAAGCTAGTACAGTAGTGTGAAACTGTGGACGGCATCGTGCTTCGATTGCACATGCCTGGTCTCTTTGACCCATGCCAGTAGTATGAATGGCAGTTTCGTCTCCTCATTTAGGTGTGTCCTTCGATTGTTTTGTTGTGAAGATGCTCTCGTACACAAATCAATTAACATGCTCCAAGATTGAAGGACTATGTCGCACTAGAAAAATGAATGCCTTAGCGCCTCGAGTGTTGTCCATGTTAGGGTGTAGACGTCGCATCTCTCCCTTTCTTTTAGCCTCTGTTCCTAGGGAATCAATGTAGGACTTCTATTGCATCCAAACCTTTGTTTCTAAAAAAAAATGGAAGTATATATTGATAATTATGTCAGCATGAACTAAGGTTTGCGACCGGCATGTGAAGTCAGGGCAAAATTAGCTCGGTAGAGAAGCTTCATTGAGAGTTTGAGACTCCCAGCCCAAGTAGACGCCCGGTCCATCGGTAAATTCGGCCCAACTGAAGCCCGGATCTAGCTCCGCGTATCTTTTACATTCTGGTTCCTAAGCTTAAACGTTCTCGATAGGATGAAGCACATGGAGCTCTCCTCTAGACCCCTGCCTTTCAAGTCCGATCGAGGTAGAGAAAGAGAAGTACTCCCTGCCGTGCCGAAGCAAGGGCATACCCAGCTTTGAGAGATCGAGGGCATTTGATTTTCCACATAGGGTATTTACGCCTTCTGAATGTATGGAATTCTTTGGGCATTTTGGGGTACTGAATTTATATAAAGCCCACAGGATCAAACAAATAAGCGTCAAATATTGGTATGAAATACCTATGGAATCGATAAAATATTAGAGGAATTCCTCATGGAAAATATCCATCGCGTCTTGTGCGGACATTTTCCCTTCAGATTAATTCAAAGTCTATGTGGAGTATAAAAATATGTATCTGTCAATAATAATTCTCGTGGTTCACATTTCTTCTAGGATTGCATTAACGTTTCTACAAAGACAGTGCATGCATGGTTACAGCCGGTTTGGGAGAAAACCCAACCCGGCCAAAAAAAAACTAGTCATGCGATTTGCGCCAAGTGCTATAAACGGTTTTGATGGATTAGGATAGGTAGGCAATAGCTAGCTAATAGAGCTATGGAGGAACACAAGTTCATCTTCCTCGCTACCACCATAGCCACGAGCTTTGGTTTTACACTAGGCACTTTGGAGATGGGGGTACTTGCCTTAGTCTTTCCTGCCCTTCTCCTTCCCCAATATGGTCATGTCTTCATCTATGCGTACAAGCAAGATTATGGAGAAAGGACCTCAAAGTCAATAATACATGGCCAGCCAATGGTACAAGTACAACTACACGCTAAAACCCTGACACCAATACTTAGAAGGAGCAAGAGCATGGCGTCACTGCCGCGGAAGGGCAGGAGCTTCAATTCGTGGTGCTCCTGCAATGCACTAGCATCAAGAAACGCCTCACCGTTGCCTCTGACCGTACCGCGCTTTGGTACTACATGGCATGGTGTTTTTGCTGTTTGTATATAGGTTGTCTGCATCTCACAAAATGTAGAGCTTTTTATAGATAGCGGCATGATTGGCGTCAGCCACCAGAAGGTTTAGTTGAGCTAAACATCGACGTGTCATTCAATGATGTGAGTGGGAGTGGTTCCACGGGGAGCTGTACTGCAGAATCATAGGGGACATTTTGTGGCTACGGCAATGGATGATTCAACACGTGTTTGATGCTTCAATCGTCGAAGCCTTGGTGCTCCGAAAAGGTTTGGAGCTAGCCAATCATGTGGGGGCATAACATAATCATAGTGGAATACAATTATCTACAGGTTGTTGAAGTCATAAATGAAGGCGACGTTTTAGATGGCGTAGCAACTAGGATATTCAGCGACGATAGGACTTCGGCAATGCAGTCCATCAAGGCAACTTTTATCCATTGTCCATGAGAGGTGAACAGTGTAGCTCATGAACTAGCTAAGATGTCGAGATCTAAATTAACATCTGTTTTGGCTAGATGATCATCCTAATTTTATTATTTCATTACTAGTGGATGATGTAATGCTGATTTAAGTTGACAAAGGTTGCGTGAGTTCAAAAAGATACTTTATAGATACATTTTATATGTATTGACATAGAAATATATTACAGACAGCATGTCTCTGAATTATTATACATGCCCTAAGAACAAAGTTGAAAAAAAAAGCCTAACGGTCTGAAAAAAATCTAGAACATTTAGAGCAACTCCAACCCAGTCGGCATCCCCTTCCCCATCGGCAAAACTAGCGAACGAAACAAAAAAAACCCGCTCCAACCCATTCGGCATCCCGTTCGGCATCGAAGATGAATCGGCAAACCTCCTCCGTCGCTCGGCAAAGTCCTGGACGGACCCTCGTTCGGCATTGAGCAACCGCTGCCTCGTCGCCTCTTCCTCCCGCCCCGCCCCGGATCCCCACCCTCCGCCCCCGATTCGCCCCGATGCCTCTCTCCCTCCTCCTCCACCATCCTCCTCGAGCTCAGACCGCTGCAAGCCGTGCCGCCATCGGATCCGGCCACGGCGAGCTGTGCCGCCACCCGATCCGGCCGCTGCGAGCCGCACGGCTACCGCATCCGACCGCGGTGAGCCGCGCCGCCACCCAATCCGGCTGCTGCGAGCCACGCGGCTACCGCATCCGACCGCGGCGAGCCGCGCCGCCACTGGATCCGGTCGTGGTGAGCTGCGCCGGCACCCGAGAGAAGAAGAGAAGGGGAGATGGAGCACCGGGAGGGGAATGGGGAGGGGAGGCCGGAGCGCCGGGAGCTGAATCGGGTGAGAGACACGAATGGAATGGGAAGGAGAGAGGGAAATCGGGCGATTTTGATGAGAGATATGGCTGTGCTGATGTTTGTTGCTACTGATACTTGAGATTGCCATGGAATTGTTTGCTACTGCTACTACTGATATTATTGAACTGCATATATTATTCAAACTACGTGCATAATTAAATACTACGTCTCTTCATAATTAAAAACTTACAGTAAAACTAACAGTTACATTATTAAAATATTTTGGTAGTTACGAGATAGTAATAAAATTTAGATGAATAAAATATAAAGAACCAAATATGGAGAATGGATTGGAGATGCTCTTATTACTGAACTCTCCGGATAATAACGGACGAGTCCAGGTCATCCCCCAACCGTAAAGCGTTCCTTTCCTCGTCCTGTCCTTGCGGCCGCCGTGACCTCACCAGCTTTCTGTATCACCGTTCCACGTCACTGGATCCCATCCCAACCGTCCGTCCCAGATCCGACGGTGGTGACTCCCCGCAGCTGCCACGCGATCTCCCTGCGCCACCCCGCCCCCACATTCCGGGCCCACCTGCAGCGACTGTGGCGCCAGACTAGGCGAACACGAACAACGCGCTGCTCGCTTCGTCCCTACCTGTTCCCATCTCCCTCTAAAACCCACGCGCTCTTCGTGTACTCCGCTCGCGTTCCCGCATCTCTCCGTCTCCCTCTCCCTCTCCGGAGGCCTTGGGTGTCACGCCCTCGTCAACTGCCGCGGCGGCGGCGAAGCTTCCGCTCTCCTCGGCGCCGGGTCCCCGTCGGCCAGGTAAAGCCGCCTGCTTGTGCTCCTCGCTCTCCCTCTCCCGTCTGGATCTCGAGGAGTTTCAGGCTTCCAGATTCAGTCGTTGTTCGTTAGAATTGCGATTCGCGACGATTTTTTTATTATCCGTGCGGGTGGTGGACGCGACGTGATAAGGCGTGTGGTTGGTCCTGTAGTGTAGAAGAAGTGTAGACCCGGTACTAGCTAAATTTATCTGGGATCCAGCCTTTGTTTATTTGTTTTTGGAATTGGAAGGGAAGGATCCAGGCTAATTGGTTGACCAGTGACTATTGCCTTCGAAGTAATCATCGTAACAGACTAAGTTGCGACGCTTTCGTATTTGTCATACGTTAGAGTTGCATGATCTAACTAGTCACTCAGTTTCGTTTATTCGGTGTGATTCATCTCTGCATGTTACTGAGATGGACAGGAAAAACCATAGATTGATAGATAGTTGCAGATCATCGGCTTCGTTTCATGCAGCTTGGGTCTAGCCAGCTGGTGCTCATATTTTTATTAAATTCCTTCAGTTAATTCTTAGTGAGGCGGGGGGATTTTGTTTCGCTCTATTAACTGTGATTTAAAATGATAATTATCTTTGTCAATTACAAACTGATGTTACTGAACACAGAATCCTGTCTGCACATTTTGAAGGAAGAAGCTTGTGATGAATGATATTGATCTCTGTTTACGTTTTATCTTAAATTCTGAGCTTCCTCGGGAGCATAGACCACCCAAAAATGCCTCTAAAAGTTGTGAAATATTCTGGAAAAAAAATTCATGACATAGAAATAACATGCATCTATCATGCCACAAAATTTCAAATCCAAATTCTATCCACGGATAGAGAAATAAAAAAGATAAATCTGGAGAGAACAGTACCCGTTGGTAGTATTCACAGTCCAATTTGTCTTTTTTTTTGTTTATCAAACTGTAGATCGAATGTGGATTTGAAATTTTGTGACACGGTATTGCATGTTGACAATTTGTTTTGAAAATTTTCATGACTTAGATTGGTCAATTAAGGGCCTAGCGCACTAGTACACCTCAAAGGTGCTAGTGCACCCGATATGCCCCCAGCTTCCTGTATCATGCATATAGAATATTATTCTAATTTGGGTAGCTTCACTTACGTCTCAGTCAAATGGATGCATCTTAATTTCTTAATCATAATCATGATTGACTCTATGATGCTATAACGTTGTACTGACCTGAGGGCTTTTGTAAAGTTCCCTAGATTTTTTTGCACTTCAAATTTCCATTTGCATTCATAAAAAATGTTGATCTAGTTTTTTTTCCATGAGCACAGGAATATGGCTGGCGGTTTTAGGGTACTGCATCTTGTCAGGCCCTTTCTGGCCTTCTTACCGGAAGTACAGAGTGCTGATAGGAAAATTCCATTCAGAGAAAAAGTGATCTACACGGTTATTTCCCTCTTCATTTTCCTAGTATGCAGCCAGCTCCCGCTCTATGGCATTCATTCAACAACTGGAGCTGATCCCTTCTACTGGATGCGTGTTATCCTTGCATCAAACCGTGGTACTGTTATGGAGCTGGGTATTACTCCAATTGTGACATCTGGGATGGTAATGCAACTTCTAGTAGGATCGAAGATCATTGAAGTTGACAACAGTGTGAGAGAGGATCGTGCTCTGCTGTAAGTATTATAAAAATAGCAGAATCTCCTATTTGCTGTTGTCTACATGTTGGCCGATTTCTGTTTTCATGATCTGGTCTGTGAAAAGCCTATAATCTATCCAGGAAGTAGCCAGTGAAAGTAACTTAACCTTCCTGATCATATTTACATTATCCAGTGATGGTTTTCTGATGCATACTTTTTTAAAAACTCAGGAATGGTGCACAAAAGTTGCTTGGTATCCTGATCACTATTGGGGAAGCTGTGGCATATGTTTTGTCTGGAATGTATGGCAGTGTAAGCCAACTAGGAACAGGGAATGCTATTCTCATTATACTTCAACTTTTCTTTGCTGGCATCATTGTCATCTGTCTGGATGAACTTCTCCAGAAAGGTTATGGTTTGGGTTCTGGCATTTCTCTATTCATTGCTACCAATATCTGGTAAGTCTGTTGAGTTTTATTTTTCTTCTGTTATTGACATATTGTTCTGTGACGACTTGGCTCATGGGTTAACTTGTGTTATACAGTGAGAATATTATCTGGAAGGCTTTTAGCCCCACAACCATCAACAGTGGCCGTGGTGCTGAATTTGAAGGGGCTGTCATTGCATTGTTCCATCTGTTGATTACTAGAACTGACAAAGTTCGTGCCCTGCGAGAGGCTTTCTACCGCCAGAATCTTCCAAATGTGACCAATTTACTTGCTACTGTGTTGGTCTTCCTCATTGTTATCTATTTCCAAGGCTTCCGTGTTGTGCTTCCAGTGAGATCAAGGAATGCCCGTGGGCAGCAAGGTTCATATCCAATTAAGCTGTTTTACACATCGAATATGCCCATCATTTTGCACTCTGCACTGATTACCAACCTCTACTTCATATCTCAGGTACAGACTTTGATTCCAGTTAGTTCTAAATCTTTTTATGTACTTGCAAGTGCTAACATGTTTATTGCTATTGCAGCTTCTTTACAGGAAATACAGTGGAAACTTCCTAGTTAACCTTATTGGGAAATGGAAGGAATCTGAGTACTCTGGCCATTCTGTTCCTGTTGGTGGTCTTGCTTACTATGTAACTGCCCCATCAAGGTGAATGACTAATTTCTTTTACATTAACACCTATTTGTCTTTATTGTGCTTTTGGTTTCTTTTACTCCTTCACAACTCACTGTTCTTAATATAATACTTACCTGAATATGTCGGGAATATGCAGTTTGGCTGATATTATCGCAAATCCATTCCATGCACTGTTCTATGTGGTCTTCATGTTGTCAGCTTGTGCTCTCTTCTCAAAGACATGGATTGAAGTTTCTGGTTCATCGGCTAAGGATGTTGCTAAGCAGCTCAAGGTAACACAACTTATATGTTTAGTATATATATTCGTTTATTCTATCTGCATGTTCCTTTATTATTATTATTACTTGGGATATACCCACTTTCCCTCGAACATGTGGAAGTTCAGTTCATGCACATAATTACTATTCCTGGCTGTGGCTCATTGTAAAGTCGTAATTTGTGCAGTATCATCAAAATGTTACTGATTAATGCCTTTTAAAGCCCATGTATCAATTTTTAGTTTACCTATAGCGCGCCACATGACATTACAGATCTGTATATCAGTACTTTTCTTTTGAAAGATATGTGTCTGTACATTCTTTCGTATATGGTATTACACTGTCCTGTTCTGGAATCTGTGGATATGACTCTGAAGAGAGGTACATGTTCTTTGGTATGAAGTGCACCATTTGGATTTATTCATGGAGCATTTTAGGTACTAATGATGGAAGCGTGGCTGATTGTCTACATAGATTGTTGTACCATCAACACTAGTCTCTGAGGGACGTTAGTGTTTATGCTGTTAGTTTGTATTTCTAGTTTTTTGGTTTTAAATCTGTTCAGAAACCTTATTCTTCGCCTTTTGAACTATGAAGCTCCAGCCATTTGTTGGGGGCATCGATATCTACGATTTGTAGCTACTGTTTAGTTAAGCAGGGTATTGACTAGAAGTGTTACATGCGCTGATCTGTAGCCTATCTCCCTCCATATCACAAAAACGTGGCGTTTTGGATATAGCTTCAATTAAACTTTTAAAACTTTGACTACTGATATCATCTTAAATATTTAGATCAGGTACTTGAAAATCATATGTATAGATTTGTCTTGAAAAGTACTTTCATAATATTGTTGGATTTCATATATATATTACAATAGAAATTAGTGGTCAAAGTTACATTTTAAAAACCGTGTCAGTGTCCAAAACATCACGTTTTGTGATATGAAGGGAGTATTTGGTTTTGCACATGAATAATCACTGCGCAAGAGCTACATGTAAACTCCTAACTTTGGCAATTCAACAGGAACAACAAATGGTGATGCCAGGCCATCGTGAGTCGAACTTGCAGAAGGAGTTGAACAGATACATCCCCACTGCTGCTGCATTTGGTGGAGTTTGCATCGGCGCATTGACTGTGCTAGCTGATTTTATGGGCGCAATTGGTTCAGGAACCGGTATACTGCTCGCAGTTACCATCATATACCAATACTTCGAGACATTCGAGAAAGAAAGGGCAACTGAGCTTGGTTTCTTCGGTTTTTGATCAGTAGCTGCGGGACCGTGTTAATGGCTAGCTGGATCTTCTTGCAAGCCACAGTACTGTTTGCCCGGCTCTTATGGCTATAATTGCAGAGCTTAAAGTCAGTTTAGGTTGAAACTTGCAGAATCTGCCTGTGTTCAGGCCAGCATGGTGGCATATAAACTGCCCAAGTGCAGCCATGGCTACCATGTACCTTTCTTCGGCGGTCTGCTCATGTTTTGACTATACCAGTAACCGGATGTTTTCGCATCAATTTAGTTACTTTTGAACTGAATAGTATATTAGTTACTTACTAATCTTTCTGATATTTGGGAAATACGGACTGCTGCATCTTGTTTCATGTCTTTCTTAACTGCATCTGAGAAATGCTGTCCAGTAAGCTTGATCTTTTTTATGATCGGAAATGATTCCGAGTCATCCTCCGTCACGATAGACGACTAAAAAACGAAACAATAATTTATTTAGAAACAAAGGGAAATAATAATTTAGATGTGCTTCCATTTTATTCGAGCCTCGATTTCAGATCGAGTGGCCGTGGTAGCAATAGCCTATTCCCCTGTACTTAGTTTTCTCTATCTCTCTCTCTCTCGTTCTCTCACGCCGAGACGGCGGCGGCGTGCATCCGTGCGGGTGGGGGAGCGGCGTGTGGCGCGGGGTTGCTGGTGACGGGAGAGGACGCTGGGCTTTCGCATTGCGGTTGCGGTGCGGGGCTGTGGGCTTGCACCGGCGCCGGGCTCGGGCGGGACGTCGGGTGCGGCACGCGGGCAGTGGGCGGCGCGAACTCGCGCAGCGTAGAGAGCAAGCCCTCCACGCGAGCGAAGCAATGGAGGCCTCCGCAGCCACCCCGGCACGCCACCCTCCCGACCCCTTCTCCCCATCCCCAACCCCGTCGCCCTCGTCGATGCGCCAGTGGCGGCCGGCGGCGCAGCGCAACCTGCGCAACCAGTGGTCGCGCCTGCTCGCCGCTAAGGCCCGGTGGCTGGACGCCGCCGCCGACGGACGCTCCCACGCCTCCGCGCTCGTCCACGCCCACCTCTCCCGCAGGTAGCCTCACTCTCTGGCTCTGTGATCCGGTGGCGTTTGGGGTTTTGAGATTTTAGTGTAACTAGAGTTACTGATGGTGGCGTACTCTTCCGCTGTATTGTTAGGTACATGGCAGGGATGGATTTGGGGGTGCTCAAGGACATGCCGGGGATCCGCGACAAGGCGAGCACCAAGTTGGCGCGCAAGGAGGTAGCGGCACTTTCGCCAGGAACTCAGCGAATCCTCGTTAGCAGCATTGTATAATTTTTCTTGTTCGTCTCCTGATTTTCATGTCTCTTGCTTGGTTCAGGAGCAATGCTGCGACATGCTTCTATCAGCCTACAAGAAGATGGTAATACCTATACACAAGCCCATCCTTGTTCATGACCTTTTAGTTTGGATCGCATAAGGCAGCAATGGTTTTGATGCGATTTCCTGGTAATAGGTCCTTGCTGTGTCCGACTTGGTTAAAACTTCTCGTGCTATGCGATGTTTCTCCAATGTATCTTCCAGTAGCCCGCTAGTACGGTTTACTGACCGCCAAGATTATTTGAATGATTCAGGTGATGGTGGTGGAGCTCCAGTATACAAATGGTTCTCCATGTTAGAATTCGGCGGGTTACTCCCTCTGTTTCATGCAAAATTGGATTAACTTTCAGCTTATTTCTTTTCTATTGGACTTGGACATGATAATACTTGCTTTTAAAAAGATTCAGAAAGTTGTGTTCTTGAATAGGATTCACAAGGTCAAATGACTCTTCTTTCATTTCTATCGGACCTGACACTGCTGCATTCTCGAAGTCAAGTGAGTTTTATATAGTTAGGAAATTTAAATGAGTTCTGTATAGTTTGGGAAATAACTTCCAAGTTATTCAAAAAGTCAAGTGAGTTTTTATATAATTAGGAAATAATCTGAGTTATCTTATAATTTCAGCATAGCACTCTCACGTTGGATCAAATTAATTGTTTAGATATCTAGTCTCTTACGTTTGAACTAATTCATCACAAATTTCTTTCTGTATTAGCTACTCAGATTGAGATACAGAAAGAAATTATATTAAATTTCCGATGAATCTTGTGATGAAATTTCTTCCAAATCCAGCAAGATACAGTTATTATATTAAATTCCTTTTATTTGTCATTTATCTCAGAGAATCTTGCCCAAGAGCTTATTGAGATGTTTGTTTCAGGGCTACATTTGAAGGTATTATCATCATTCTGGTTTTTATGATATGGCGATGCCTGTTGATCCAGGGATGGATTCAGGGTTCTTTTCCTTAGTGGAAGTGCTAACGCTAAAAGCTTGTGTAATCTGCCCCAGAAAAGCTTATGTAATCTTTCTCAAATGTATATTACAACTGTTACTCTTGAAGGGCCTGGGATTAAAGATTTGCTAGCTTGATCAACCAAAGAAAGGTTAACATCAGAATAAAGCCATCTTACAATTGATTTGGGCTTAAGAGAAAATTTAGGCAACCTTCAAAATAGCAAAACCAAACGCCAAACTGTTTATGGAATCACTCATGCTTTTGTGACACCGCTTTGTGTTGTGGACACGACGCGGAGAAAGGTTGTTCGGAATGGAACTGGACAGTGTGCTAAACTGGGCAAAATACAGGTGCAGCTGCTCGCGCCGGCTCCCCTCGTCTCCCGCCGTGTCGGCGCTGGTGCCGCACATCATCCAGCAGCGCCCCAACGGCCTCGTACGATGACCCTCCCGCCTCCGCCGCCCGCCACGCGCGCTCCCCGACCTCCCCTGCCTTCTGCTGCATCCCCCTGTCCGCCATCGCGGCACGGACCCTCTCCGCCACCTTCTCCCTGCCCAGCTCCTCACCTCAACACACGTACCCCCTCTGCACCGGCGCCGACGCCCACCACCAGCGCCTCGTTGTAGAACTGTTCCGCAAAAACAAGCCACGCCACCACAGGGACATCCGTCGCCGCCGCTGGTGACGGCGCCCCACCCGCAGTGCGTCACGAACGTGCCCACCGACGGCCCACATGAAGTTCACGCCGGGGAGTGGCGGAGCATTCTTGTCCCCGACGGCCCACGTGAAGTTCACGCCGGAGTCGGCCACCTGCTCGCGCGAGAACCGGGTGAGGCTTCCGAAGCAGACGTACACCACCGACCGTGCGGGTTTCGTGTCGAACCAGCTCAGCACGCGCGCGGCCTGCGCGGCGGGACCCGTCTCCCCGCCGCGGCCGCGCTCCAGGCTGTTGACGAGGCAGACCGGCCCGACGGCGAACACCGGCTTCCCAGTGTCCTTCTCGTAGTGCTCGATGTACCTCTCCTCGAGGTCGGCGAACGAGTGACCACCCACCCGGCCGTGGCGTGCTCGATGTCGAACGTGCGGTTCAAGAACTCCCGCGAGTCCGCACCCGGGAGATTCGCCTCGGCGAGCCTCGACTTTGTGAGCCGCACCGCGTGGGGGAGTCTCGGCACGAGGAACGGCTCGGTGGCCGACGCGACGCTCTCCTGCGGACCGAGAGCGCGAAGCATCCCGTGCTGGTGAACGCGTACCGCGGGATGCCGAGCTCGGGGACGGCATCGGCTGGGTGACGGCGCAGGAGGTCAGCGAAGAGCGGCGCAAGAAGGTCGACGATGATGGCGAATGGTCCGCGTCCTCGTGGGTGGGGAGGTCATCGGCGCTCTCGTGCCTACCTGTCAGCCCCGCTGCCTCGGCTTGCAAGGAGAGTGCGTGGACGCGAATGCGGAGATCCGCGGCGGCCCCGTGGGCGATGGGGCGGCCGAACTTGGCGGCGTTGGTGTGCGCGTCGGCGCCGCGGGACACGAAGGTTGGATATCGGCAGCGCGTGGCCCGGTGTCGGGAACGGGATGAAGTACATGCGCGGCCCCGCGTCCTCCGACGATGCTGCTGCCGACGGCCGCATACCGAAAGCTCGGTCTGTGCCGGAGAGAGGTTGGGATAGAGGGGGAGGAGTGATTGAGTGAAGACAAAGAGGGTCCAATATCAAGTGACGTGGCACCCTAGTGTGCCTCGTGGAGATGGCACAACAGCCTCTCAGGTAGGCTTATTGACGAAGGAATGCTAAATCTGATACAAATTGACAATATTTTCATAGAATATAGTGCAATATGGTCAGTTTTGTTAAACTTGGCGTAAGTTGACACTTCGTAACAATATGCGGTGCAAAATAGAATTTACTCCTAAATTTTGACCCAAAATATAAACTTTTTATTGTGTGAAAAAGAAACACAATGGGAGGGACAAATTGTGCCGCTTTTCAGATGATTTTTACTTTTTCTTCTTCTTATAGAATACAAATGGTCACATATTTTTCTTCAAACTTACAATTTCGTACATCATCTAACAATGTACACGTAGGAAGTTGCTTGGATTTTTCTAAAACTTGTAAGTACACATTTCTCTTTTGGAGTAGATGTCCCCGTGTTTAGATAAACAGTGTGAGTTACAAAACATTCTAAATTTAGATTTTGTAATTAATACTGCTGATCAGCTGATGTAAGCAATTTCGTCCTTTTGCTATCTTAAAAGAGTGCATGCAGTGGATGCTTCACCCATCATGCGTGCGCTCGTTCTCACCTGTCCATATTGCATCCAACGGTGGAAACATACGTCGCTGCATAGTAAAATGGGCATGTGTGGGCTTGTAACCCTGCTTGTCCAAACTGACACACGCGTCTCCACTCCGCGAATAAAAAGAGTCTCAATTCGCTTTTGATATATATCGCGCGAGCCGAAAGCCTTGGTCGCTCGCATGGGCCGACCCAAACAGAATTTGTATTGTGTTTCTCAGTTGAAACGATTGGTGTTGCCTTGAAAAGGGCCATGGACATGAGAGCGTGGTCTCCTCACATGAACCTTCTTTTTCCAATTCTTTTTCCCATGTATGTCATTCTTTCTTCCTTTCCTAGTTATAGAAGACAACAGAGAGTATATCCATTCTTTTTTCTCTTTCCATTTACCTTTCTGTTGTTGTCCATTGTGTTCCACCTTTTCTAGAACTAATAATGTTCATTCGTGCCATTGGTATTTCATTTTTTATGTTCCACGACATCTTTTGATTTCTTCCGTTAATAATCCTGTCCACTAATACTCTTGAATCATTTTATTAGCACTCTTTACTATTTTTAGTTAATTTTTTGTTCTATTAATATCCGTGAATTATTCCATGGACATTTTCTATTTGTTCACTAGTTGGAGGATGAATCGGAAGAACGATATGGCTTGGATGGAGGAGACGGACCAGGCGGCAATTCCGTTCTCCTGTTGCTTAAGCCTCCCTTTTTTAGTTTCAGGAGTTGCATTCACGGGCATGAGGCGCCTGTATATTCTGTTTGCCGTCAGCAGAAAGAGAAAAAAAGCTAATGTTTCATGTTAGTCGATGATCAGTTTGCCTAAATTTCATAAGAAATTCAGTTTTGCACTAATTCCTTATACTTTCAGAAGTAAGGTGCACACGTTTTGATAAAATACCATGCGAAGTTCTTTGAATTATTTAAGAGTGTAATTAAATAATTTACTAATGACTTTCAGAATTGTTGACACCAGGCTTGTGAAAGAGCATAGTAACTATATTGGTTTTGATGCAATGTATCTCGAGATATTGAAATTCTCTAGATATTTGTGCTACAAGTATTTTACTTGGAAATTCATTTTGAGAAATACAACGCGCAATATGGGACCAATACTTCCGCTGAAACACAGAGTGAAGCACTAACGATCTAGATAGGTTAACAAAAAAATTTTACAAGCCGGTGGAGAGGCTTCAGAATATGCGTACTACTTTAGGATATCGCGGTGTTATTTCTGTGCTAAGCAAGATAAATCTCAATTGACATTTGATATAATACTTCGTCAAATTGTACTTGAGATAATTGGCAGCAACTCCTGGCATTTAGCTACAACATGGACACTCTTTAGGATAATACTTGCAGCAAATTGTGAGGAGGAGCAACCCGTGACACATGAGCTCTGTCGGGTGTAGCTGAGGAGCTGAGCGTGTGCAGCTTGCCCTATCCGGATAGTATGGTATGCTAATCTGTAGCTGAGCCCGTTGCGTAGTGGAGCCGAAGGCGTTGCCTGGTGTGGAGTCGAAAGCGAAGCCGGACGTTAAAGCAGGTCACTGCCATCATCACACCATTGCCGTTGTTGCCAAAGCAAGTCCCCCGTTAGTTATCTATATTAAGATAAGTCTCTTCATGTGCCTCAGTAGCAGAGCTCATTCTGGCAGCCGGAGGCGGAGCCCGTCATGGAGCGGGGCGGGGCTCCTACGCAATCGTCCCATCTTCGCCGCTGTTATCGAATGTAAGTCCCTCTATTCTTTATCTATATTAAGGGAGTGTTTGGTTGGATTTTTTAGCAGCTTTCCACTGGAAAAAGCTGTAGCCCAACCAAACGACCAGTTTTTCAGCAGCTTTTGCCAACGGTAACTGTGGGCTTTGCAGTGTAAATTCAGCTGTTTGAAAAAAGATGTCTTCTACCAGTTTTTTGCAATGTGCTGAAACTTCTGTGCTCACTTTCCAAAACGCTATAAATGATTTGGATCAATTAAAAGCCATATGTTCACTTTCCCACAGCCACAGTAGCTTTTCCAGACAGCCAGCCAACAGCAGCTTTGTCAACAGCCACAGCCCAACCAAACAGGCCCTAAGGTGGGGAAGCACTTGATTCGTCTCAATACTTAGCGGAGCCAATTGCGACGGTCGGAGGCAGAGCCTGCCATGTAGTGGAGTGGGACGGAGCCAGAGGCATTGCCTAATACGGAACCGGTTGCCGAATGTGGGGTCATCACCGCATGTCCCCATCTCCTTCATTGCTCATATTAAGGTGTGGCATTAATGCGTTTTCATTCATCGCCGGACCAGCGAAGGGAACCGCGGTGGAGCCGAGGGCGATTGGGAAGGGAGGTAGAGAGATAACGGTGTGTTCTTGTGAGTTGGAGGTGGAGAAGTATATGTCAGCTAGGAGGAAGGAAGCTGGAAGGGTGCGCAATGGTCAGAGGAGAGGGAGAAGAGGAAGGAAGATAGCGGCGTTTGTCATGATGCTACGTTGCGTGTGTTCACAAAATAGAAAGATTATTTGATTAATACTTTTGAATGTTTTAAGTGTTGGATGTGATGAGATAACAACTAACTGTTTTGTAGGCCCACAAATGTAAATAATGCACGACTGGAAGCTACTATCCAGTAAAGTTGTGAATGTTGAATGTTCAAATCTTGTTATGCTTGTGGAAAGATCCATGGTACTAATGTTGTGGAAACATTCTGATGTTGCCAGTTGTTGGGGTAGGGGTCCCCGCGCTAGCCCGTTTTCAAAGTCTTCCGCATGCGCCGTTAAGGACCACATTGACACCATCAAGGGCAGCCTCAGTCTTCGCCATCATCGCGGACTACGCCGACACCGCTAAGGGCAACCTCGACGTCCATGACGTCCGTCATCATCGAAGTCTACGTCGCCGACGCCAAAACGAAGACTACGCCGACGTCACCGACGATCGTCCCGATGTCCGTCGTCATCAAGGTCTGCACCGGCATTGTCAGAGAATATTCCCCGAAGATGCCCAGAATATTCTCCCAAAATATCTTCTATGCATGGAAAATGACGACCACGCCCTTGTAAAAGTCCCTCTCGTGTGAGGGCAAAATTGTAATCTCACCTTTTCCATCCTCCAACCCTAGGGGTAGAGAGGAGGGAGAGAAAAAATCTTGTAACCCTAACTCAATACTTCAATAGAAGAGTGACTTTCACCTCATCGTACACCAGAGGGGTTTTGCCTCCTCGTACACGGCTCGTGTTTCACCCTGTCGTACGTGATTCGTTCTTCAGCTCGACGGACGTTCGGAGGGTCATATTTGCTCGTACTCCTCGTGCACCGTCGACGGTTGCTGTAGCCGTTCGGGGGTGCCACAAGTTTACTGTCTAGACTTGTATCTACGACAGTTGGCACCGTCTGTGGGAAAGCGAGCGAAAAGCCATGGCACCGAAGAAGAAGAGCGGGGCTAGGACAACCGTCCCCCGCACACCGAACCCAACCCGTCAAGCCAGGACGAACAACACGGCCCTCACCATGGTGCTTAGTGGCGCCCGCGTCAACGACCCGTCGGCAGCTAACCTTCGCGCTGATGACTCGTCGACTGACGCCCACCTTGCGGGACTCCCATCAGCTGTGATCGACGCCGCAAACTCGGAGGCATGCGTCGAAATAGAGGCGGAAGCCCTCCAGCGCGAGGCTAATGAGCTCAGGGACGAGCTCGTTAGGGCGAAGGCTGAGGCCCTCCGTGCTCTCCAAACTTCGGACAGCGCTCGTGCAGAGGCGGGCATGCTCCGTGCCGAGCACGATGCCACGAGGGCCGCAGCGGTTCCGCCGCCGATCCCCGAAGTGGCCGAGGCAGCGGCGATGCGACGTCGTCTGGACGAAACCCTAGCCGAAGTACGAGAGCAAACCCGGCGCAACACGCAGGCCGCCGACGAAGTCATACGGGGGATAGAAGAGGCCCAGGCACGTGCCAGGCTGCCACCTCCGGCAGGAGCGCAGGAGGTCGCTGCCCTCCGCCAGGCCATGACCGACAACCACGCGCGGGCGATTCCTCCCGCGCCAGCATGCGCCGAAGAAGCTGCGGCCCTGCGGCATCAGTTGGATGTCGACCGGGAGATGGCCATGGCGACCCTAGCGACCGACCCTGCCATCACTTCGTCTTGCAGCAGTGTGCGGAGGTCCCAGCACCGCTGCGTCACTCAGCGGAGCACTACCCTACGTGGGTCCCAGCGCCTCTGCCGCGCCCCGAGCTCCATCATCCGGGATGGGTAGCTGGACAGCCCGCCGACATCGCACCCCAACAATGACTTGATGTCAGAACCTACCCGCCGGTGTCGAACACCTCGGGCCTCACCGACGCATACAATCCGTTGAGCCCAGGGCTGGCAGCCACGCCGTGGCCAAGCAAGTACCGAGCGCCCAGCGTCACCAGCTTTGACAGGAACACCGACGCCATCGAGTTCCTCAGAGTCTACGAGACCGCCGTATCCTCAGCAGGAGGCAGCAAGGCGATCATGGCAAAAGGGTTGCTGCTAGTGCTTTCCGGCCTAGCTCGAAAATGGTACCTCGGGCTAGCCCCTCGCTCGGTATACTCATGGGAGTAGCTCCGCGACAAGCTGAGCAACCACTTCATAGCCCACCGGAACAAGGAACTCACCTCCTCGGGCATGTTCTCCCTCAAGCAGGCCCCCGACGAGTCGATACGTGACTTCACGCAACGCTTCGCTCAAGTACAATGTCAGATCCTGGACATCACCGACAGGAGTGTGTGCGAGCCGCTCGCCACGTAATCTATAACCCCGACTTGGCAGGAAAGCTCGATAGGAAGGAACCCAAGACGGTCGCTGAGCTGTACGAGATCATGCGCACATACTCCAAATCTGAAGACGGGAAGACCCGTCGGTAGGCGGAGGCACAGGCACTCGCGGCATGGGCCGGGCCAAAAGCGGAAGCTTATTACCGGCGCGCCAGGAGGCAAAAAGACATATACCACGTGGAGGAGGAGGAGCATCGTCCCGCCAAGCAGGCGCGTCATGACGACCAGGGCCGCGGGTCAGGCCGTCCTGAGCAGGACGTTCGTGACCGGGCCTACCCACGCGGAGGTTATGGCCAAGGTCAGGGCCATGGAGACTATTCCGGGTGCGGAAGAGGCGGTAATGCTGGACGTGGAGGACGGAGGCCCGGAGGAGACAACCACTAACACCGAACATTCTGCGAGCTCCACGGGTGGGTCTTCCATGCCACCGCGGAATGCGACCTGGTCGCCGCCGCACGAGCGATCAAGCAGCGCGAGGACCATGCCAAGACTGACGCTCAGCGACGTGGCCGTGCGGCGGCCCAAGGACGTCAGGCCCTACCACCTCCGCCACCACGCCCGCTCCTTGGAGCGCCGCCAAAACAAGCTGAGAACCCGCAGCGCCGCATCGTGCACGCCATCACGGGCGGGCCATGCCCACACCTTCCCGTCCAAGCGGCAGCGACGGGTCTACACGCGACAGGTGCTGCACATCAACTCCTCCCCGCCCACCGAGCTACCCTCGTGAGTAGACGCTACCGTCACCTTCGGCCCTGAGGATGCCGCAGGAGTCAGCCTCCCCCACCACGACGCCCTCGTTATATCGGCGGTCATAAACGACTGTGAGGTGCGCCGTGTCTTTATTGACGGAGGGAGCTCGGTGGATATCCTGTTCACATCCACCCTTGCAGAAATGGGAATACCACGGGTATGCCTCGCTCCTGCAGGCATCTCGCTCCTCGGCTTCGGAGGCGAGCCGGTCCCAGGACTCAGGAAAATTGAGCTCCCGGTGGAGTTCGGCGAAGGAGAGTGCAAGCGCCGGGGAGAACATCGTCTTCGACGTGGTCGACCTCCCCTACTAGTATAACGTCATCCTCGGTCGGGTCACGTTGAACAAGTTCGGCGCCATCCCTCATCATGCCTTCCTCTGCGTGAAGTTCCCGTCTCCCCACGTGTGTCATTACTATCCGAGGCAATCAGACTTGTCCCGCAGCAAGATCGACGACGACATCCAGGGCGCCCATGAGATCGTTATGTCCACACCGTTCACAGTTGAAGCGCGAGGACATAAAAATCAGCATCAAGGGTTTCCGAACCCCCAACATCCGGGTGGTGGTAGTGCCCAAGGCCCAAGCCCGATGGCGAGACGCGTGCGGCACCGCTTTCAGAGGAAGACCCGCCAAGACGGTGCTCGTCGGAGCGAACCTTGACCCAAAGGTCACGAGGCCCTGCTCGATGCACTCCGGTCCAGACCTGTGACCTATTTGCATGGGAGCACGAAGACCTCCCTGGCATGCCCAGGGTAGATCGTTGAGCACAGGCTGTACGTCAAGCCGGACGCGCGGCCCTGTCAAGCAAAAAGCTCCGGAGGAGTGTGCGTGGAGCGTCAGGCCGCGGCCCGAGAGCAAATCGAAAAGCTTTATAAGGCCAGAGTCATCCGCGAGGTCATGTACAGCGATTGGCTCGCCAACCCCGTCCCTCGTCAAGAAGGCCAATGTGAAGTGGCGTATGTGTGTTGACTACACCGAATCTCAACCGCATAGCTAGTTCCGAGTATCGCAAAAGACAACTTTCACGTGTTTGCTCAGGCGATTGACCAAGCTGTCAGATAGCTCCACCTACGCTCGGATGCGAGCTCATAGCGTTTTCCTGGTGACGGCATAGCGTACGTCGGGTACCACGCTCACCATAGTATGGATGGCCAAGAGTAGTCTACGAGGAGAAAACAAGAGCTTTGCATACATGCCCTCCTGAGACGTCTAGATTATGTTTGGATGGCCTTACCGTGCACTCCAGATTATGCCGAGGCGCGATCCTTCAGGGGCTCGTATGTACTAATGCTCGTTACGCTACACCGCTAGACATAGAGGCGTAACATCGAGGTATCCGTTGGTATGACTATTGTCCGTCAAGGAGTCTAGTCCTCGAGAGCCCAGCGGCATTGCTCCCCTACGTCGCGCGTGACTTTGCAAGAGTAGTTCACTAACGTAACCAGTCATATCCATCAAGAAAAGTCGGGTCATGAAACAGGTCACCCGGAGAAGTGTGGTCTTTGGTGCTGCCAGGCTTGCTGGAATATCTCTTGGCTTCCTCGTGTCGGCGAAGGGTCATGTGGCCATTACTCGGGCGAACATCCAAGCCGTGCATGCGACATGCTAACCACCAGAGAACGTTAAAGAAGTAGGCAGAGTTGACAGGAGGCGCGCTCGTGCCGTCGCTGGGACTAGGTTCGTCTCCTGCGCTCTGTTAATGTTGTCAGTCCGAAGAAAGTAACGTCACAGTCATTCATTGGGCTCTGCGGGGAGTTTCCTACTGCTTGTGAGTGGACGAGTGAAGTCAAGCAGCTGCTGAGCAGTGACCCCAATCCGCGAGGTGAGGAGCCCACCTAACACACTCCGTCTACTACTTAAGTCTCGCGGCACTGTAAGGACTGCGAAGTGTGCTGGGTGATCGTACGCGAACTGGAGTAAGCTCTTGTATGGCACGTCGCTGCATGGCGTCGTCGGAAAGGCTGGCGACACTACTTTCCTCGCCTCACGAGGGTTCAGATCCAGAGTACTCCATCGGCTTCCAATTGGGCGAGATGCTTTGCAACCAGGAAGCTTCTGACGCAGTTTGGCTAAGCGTTCAGACGAAGGCTTGCCCCGTTCTTCGCTATTGAATTTATGGCTCTAGGTACTAGCGATAAAGTCCCTAGGTGGGGCTGCGGTCAGATTTTCGTGGGGCGAAATGGGCTCTCGTTCGGAGCTGCCTCATCACCTCCAATACCCCTCCGACCCACTGTGGACGGGGGGCATGGCTACGTCGATGGCTCAGTGGTGCTCGGAGGCGGGCCGGTAAAACGCGGATGGGGTGCGATCCTCGAATCCTCAGAATGCTTAACGTTGCCCCAAATACATCCTTAGCACAAGCGCGTCCAGCCTCTGAGTTCAAGACCACCAACGAGCTACGGGTCGGAGTACGAGGGCACTCCTCCTTGGTCTTCACAGAAGGCACTTAAAATCGCATCAGGCGTGCAAGGATATTCGTACAAGAGGTGTCTGTACTCACAAAGCTCATCGCCGGCTGCACATGCGACTAAAAGGGAAAGAGCTACGCCTAGTCCAAAGTAGCCCCGATATGGGTTCTAATATACTTGGCCCTTAGCACCCGGGGCGCACTGGAGAAACACTTCGCCTGGATATCGAGCTGTCTGCAAGCGTGCCTCCCGTGTCGGCGAACGACGGCGACCCTAGACCGACAGCTCTCGGCTGAGGTAGGCCGCTAAAAGCATGCAAAAAGAGAAAAGCAAATCAAAGGAGGGTAGGGTGAGGAAGAAAAAGAAAAGAATAAGGAAAGGGGGGGAGAAGAAAAGAGAAAAGAAAGAGAAAAAGAAAAAAGGAAGGGGGGAAAAGAGAAGAGAAAAAAAGGAAAGAAAAAGAAAGGAAAAGGAAAAAAAAGAAGGGGAAAGGAGGAGGAAGAAGGGAAGAAAAAAAGACCGATGGACCTATCGCCTAGGGGTCTTTTATGAAGTGGGATTCTCGTCGAGCCGCGCCAGCAAAGTGGCTTGCCCTCGAGATATGGTCCAATCATCGCAGCGATGCAATGACTGGAGGGTTCCCGATCATGGGTTACCTCTCAGATGCGGGGGGGGGGGGGGTGGAGGGGAACGGGAGGCCCACTGTAACTGCGTTGTACCCCGTAGAAGCACGAGGCTGCAAGAGTCAGGCTAGGGGGCTTCGTCATCCATAGACCATACTCTATACGAAAGCAGGAGTATGCGCACTCTCAAGGCTGGCTTAGATTCCACGAGGGGGGTTGCTGCTCCGTAGGATGAGGATCTCGAGTTGGTAGTCGTGCCGAGATTCAACACCATGGGGCTGTTGTGCAAGATCGCGGATTCGTCACCTCGCCCGCGCCGCGTGCTCTTGCTTCCAAAATGCATTCCGTCAGGGATCTATTTGCCCACTCCGCGCCTTCAGCGCTGCCGCACAAAGCCTCGTCAAAACGTGTGGCGGCCGTGGTGCATTTTTGTATGGATGGGGCGTAGGGGGGTGCTAACGAAGCTTCCGCGTAGTCGAACGTGCTGGCAGGTTCCCCCCAGAAAACCTCCACCAAGCCCCCCCCCATTTCTGCCGCGTGGTCCACTGCCGCGCTGAGGTGTCGACCTTGTCGGGCCCATTCGGGTCATAGGATCCATGGATTCAGAGTTTGTCGTCGTGGCGTCAATCGCACTACTTCTCTGGTCGAAGTGATCGAGGCGATGCCGCTTGTCCAAGATCACATCGGTAGGCTCGAGTAGGGCCGTGCTAAGGTTTCGTAGGGGACTAACCCTGCATTGTTAAGCCCGCTTCGGGCGTCCCTAAGGGAGCTCAACACCATCGACATGTACTGCAGTTCGACGTAGGCCCTCCTTCCGGTAAATTCTCGCATCGGAGACCGTTCTTTTGAGCATCAATTTATGTTTCGCGCCTCTGTGGCTAACACCAAGGCAAACGGGCGCTGGGGTGCAGAGCGTGGAAGTTCCGATATAGGATTGAGTCTGCTATTCTGGCCTCCGCACAACGCGCTATCTTCGACTTGCCTCAAGGGGGCTCTTTTGGGGCGATGAGCTCCCTACGCATCTTTGTGTTACGCCTCGCGCAATGGCGGGTGCCAGGCCAGGGCCAGCGTCGTCTTCGCACGGTGTGCTTCAAATTATTTATGAACGAGACAAAGCGCTGACAGATTCTCGGAAGAATCAAGACATTTGGTCTCTGCACACAAGTAGCAACTACCATCGACGAAAGCTCCCATGGAAGTGTCTCCTCGAGCTACTTGAACGCAGTACGTCAGGTAGGCTGCCCTCGAGCATCGGTTCGGGTACCAGGGACCACCATGTGAAGGACATACACAAGACTAGTTCGCTCATTGACGCATCCACGTCGGTGACCTCGTGCTCAAGAAGTTAAGGCAAATCTAGAGACTGTCTGGCAAGCTATCTGGCAAAGTGGGAAGGAGCGCTATGAGGTGATTCGTGCCATCTCGGCGCCGGCGGAGAGGGCGTGTCCGCCTGGCTACGCCTCGACGGGGTTCGAGCATGAAGGCATGAGCTGGTAACGCCGACAATGCTCCGCAAGTACTGGATGTGTAGCCTCACATGTTCCACTAAGATATGTCGCGCTGCGTCCGGGCAGTCTTGATATTTTGGGGTAGTTACATGGACTGAGGGCTAGACGTCGGCTGCGTTCGGTCAGGCGTGCCCAGCCTTCAGTTTGTTTGGCGTTGGATTAATGGCGGCGTCGCGTTCAGCTTCATCGCCACCGATTCTGTTAATTGACTCTTCGTGGCCTTTGGGCTTGTTAAGATCCCCGCATAAAAAGCTGCAGAACGGTGGGGGCGAGGCTATCCTTGTCCCCTAGCGAAGCATAGTTTGGAACATCTCCATGACCGTGTATGAGAGTGTCCCTCGATCACTGCTTCGGAGTCATGCGAGCGGTAAAACTCCCCTGTCTAGGCTGTCTGAGCCCTCTCCATCCGGATAGAGTGTCCGCTGTCGCCTGCACCGTGGTCGCTCGCGAAGCTGAGGGGTTTTGAGGTTTTTCGAAAGAGGTTTTGGTAGAAACTTCCGCCGTCGCTGTCGAGGGCGCTCTCGTCCTGATCCGGGATTATGGGTGTCCCTTTCCACCTACGGGTGTCGTCAGCGACCTTTGTACCCAATACTCCCACCGTGCTGTTCGAGTTCCCATCTTCCATCCCGGGAATGAGAGTGTCCTTCTTCCGCTCCGGGAGGTCGAACTCGCGTCGGTAAAAGACTAACACGTTTCCCCTGTGTTGTCGAGCTCATCTCCATCTGGATAGGATATAGTGTCCGCTTCCTCTATGGGGGGTCGGCACGACGTCAAGGGACTCTCCCGCAGGGTGTCGAGGCCACCTCAAAAACGCTACCGAATTTCTAATGTAAGGCGCTATAAAGGCGTGATACCAAGTACTCAGCAACAGTACATTTATTTTGGAAGATTACTGCAATATCGGCATAAGGAACGACCCGCGATAGATCTCAAGCACGCTCATCGGCGATAATTATTTGTTGGATGGGGTAGGTGGTGCTATGTACGTCGGTATCCGCTCACTGATGCCGCCCTCCGCTATTACAGAGATGCAGTAACAATACTTAGTGACAATCAATCAAAAAATCAAGATAACGCACGAGCTAGGATGAGGTAAAAGCTCAACACTCGATTAGGAGTGTGGGGCTAAGGCGCCCGCGAGGAATGCGCCATGGCGACCTCTACATCGTTGGTGCTCAAGATGGGTGCTACACGGTCATTCGATCTGGCTCCGCTGTTGGGGGGCTAGCTACGTTTTTTGTTTGAGAAACGCCGGGCATGACGCACAGTTCTTAGGTTGGACGTCAGGCCTAGCATGTGGCTGTCCCCAATGCGCCTCGCGCTTCGGCGCTTCCATCGAAGTCCATCACCCTTACCATACGGCAGTAAAAATTCAAGGAAACGTAAGTGCAAAGTTTCGGTTGAAGTACAGTCTTCTAGTATTTTCTTTAATAGACTAATCAAGTTTAGCATAAGAGTTTACAGAAAGGAAGTCCGATCATGTCGATGCATCATAAACCTGCTATCGCAAAAAATGGTGCTACTTGGGCTAGAAGGGTCTTGCAAGCCGATGCCGTACGGCGGGGGGCCCAGGTGAGGCTAAGGAAAGGCAGGATAAGACTAGGGGGAAGTGAAAACGCTCTGCCGATTTGCTAAAGTAAGGTTCAAATGGCATACAACGCGAGGGGTGAAACTCACACTCTGTGTGAGGCCACCCCGCTGGACCGCTCTTCCGAGCCCCTAGGGGCGGGCACTCTGCCTGTACGAGTCTCGATCTGAGAGGGATGCCGAGATCTGTTGTCGCTGTTCATGAGCTCGATGACGTATCTTCAGTGCCACGGCCTGTCGCCAATAACGCGTCATTGCCGAGGAAGGGCTAGGGACGACTACCGCGTAAACGTGCGCCGCAGAGCATCCTCCATCCTCGTCCTGCGGTTGTGGTCGGAAGGGGTCGAAGTCCGACGCCTCTAATCCTGGCCGGCGCTAGGGTCGCTAGCTCGGTGTGGCCGGCGCGCTGTAAGCATGTGCAGGGAGGGATGAACACTAGCACTGCGATATGAAGGCCTGACTACAGTCTTCTGGCGTGCGCGCTGTAATCCGCTCTTCAGGCGCGGGGTCCTTGCAGCTGAGCGGCGGCCAGCCGCACGTAGCCGGGCGGGCTTGTATCTGACAAACGCCACTCGTTGACTAACCATCAGGGAGAGGGAATGGGAGACTCCTCGAGTCTGGCGTCCTAAGTTGCTCAACCCCTGTGCAAAATACGGGCAGTTCCCGCCCCACCGGGCGTCCAGCCTCCTGTCTGTGTCGGCTAGTGAGGCAGTAGCCTGTCTGCTCGACCCGTGCGGCGACACGGTATGAAGGCTTCACATCCGGAGGAGGGTCAATCACTTTCCTTCACCTGCCGACGAACTTGCTCTGAGCCCCTCTTGCGGCCTTTTCTCTGCTCAGCGGTGCCGTGGCGGCGGTGCCCGCTTCCTTTCACCTTCCGGATATCAGCTATCTTGCCTCTCCATCTCTACGTTCGTTCATCTCTTCACAACCGTCTGCCGGTTGCATAGGGTAAGTGCTCTATGGATAAGGGGGTTGCAGTCAAATCTCATCAACAAAGATGTCGTGCATAAAGGAAAAGACTCAAAGGTAGACTTTACCTTGTATTGAGGCTGGGATTTAGAGGTGTCCGCACATCGGCGCTGTCGACAGGCTCCAATAAGGCAGTGCCCTAGATCTGGCAGGAGCAGATTCCGTCCTTGCGAGGTCGTCGTAAGGCCCGCGCTCGTACCAAATCCAGGAGTTGACAAAGTGCCCTGCGGAGCAGACCGCCGCCCAGAATGTCATCGGAGTAACGGCCCAGCGCACCCTGACCCGCATGTCTTCATCCGCATAGGGGGACGCAGATCAACCCAGTCCGCAGGGTAAGAGCTGGGCTTCCTAAACGCGGCATTAGCACTGGGGCCAGCCTTAGTAGGGCCTCCGAACGTGACTGGGGATGCTGTCATGGGGGCTCCCCTCACATTGCGTAGCTGGGCACAAATACCGGGCCAGGGCACGCTCGGTCTAGGACGGCGGTCTGTGTCTGCCTCTACCCACGTCTCCTCACCTTCGGAGTGGCCGAAGTTAAAACTACTGGGTCCTTGTCGATTACTCTTATCCGTCATCTCACCCGCTTTGGTGGAAGGAGCAGGCATCTGTCGGGCTTTCCTGTTAGGGCTCGGGCAACGAGCCTGGCTTCACTGACTGCTGTCGGTCGCTAACCCTGCATTCCGGCAACTGTGACTGCATCGGTCGCATCACGAGACACAAGGGCAACGCTTGAACTCTCCGCAGCGAGGTTCTGGAGCGGCGGCTAGGGCCTCTCCCGCCCGGGGGCTCAGGGGCGACCGGCCCGCAGTGTGCGCATGCGCGGTGCTAAAGGACCACGGGTATTTCCGAGTCGGTAAGAATTGATCCGCCTCGGCGGCACCTGGCGCGCGTTATTACTCAATGTGCCCTCCATGATCGTACGTGGGAGATGTCCGAGCGAGGTCACCGGCGCTCGACGAATTTTGAAGGCGACCGTGTACGAATTCAATACAGGCCCAGGATTGTTGACCCTGGGCTCCTAAAATCATGCCTTCACGTCTCGTGGTCCTCCTCTCGGCGGGCTGTGTAGCGTACCGAAGCAGCTGCCTCCGCAGGGCGGATGCCTTACGTGCGCCCGTGATAAGATTTGTCTGGGCTAGTGAAGGGAGGCGACGAAGTGTAAGTGACTAAGGAGGGAAAGCTTGATTATAAGAAAAAGCGAACGAAAGAAGGCTAGTAGAATGGCTCACAACGCTAGTTGGGGACGTAGCGCAGCAAGTCCAGTAAGAGGTGGCATGGGCTTAGGTTTGTCACTCGTACTGGCTGCCAAGGGTCGGTCTTCGTCAATCCAATGCTATGCAGGGGGCGTCGTAATCCTAGATACAGGTAGATTTACTCTTCTACTAGGATGTGGCGTGCACAGGCAGCACTTGGGCCTTAAGCGGCTAGACGGTCATGGATCTTCTGGGGCGCTCTTCGCTGCACCAGTGCGCTAGGTATAGAGGGGTAGAGGCCTACTCAGAGGAAAAAAAAAAGAAGAAAAAGGTAGGTCGGGGCACTGTGAACACGCCTGAGAGGCTAGTAAGCCGAGGCCCTGGATGCGGGTAGTAGAACCAGGACGCCCACGACTGTCACCCATTATGACGCATTCTATAACAAACAAAAAACTCATAGGTCGTCTGAGTGGCGAACAGCTGGATACTCGGCCTTTTGGGTACGTTGCCAGCGCCTGAGGGAATCATTACCATCCCTGTTATCACTAAAGGGAATTTTCCTGTCGCTCCTTACCTTTTCACCAAGCGTTTGTGATTGCCAAGGGCGAAAGAGCGCTCACCGGTGGGGGGGTTAAAGCTCTATCATGGCTTCCTCATGCTGTCGCGCATCACCCACTCGAACGCCGTCCAGCCTGACTTGAAAGGGGCAGACGTGGTGGGGAGTCTGGGCACCTTCGTATGCCGAAGTTAACTCGAGGCACGTCTCCAGTCAGCAAGCTCGCGCCGCCGGAATTAGCACCTCCCTTTCGCATACCCCCTCGCAGAATCCAGTGTTCAGATTGCGAAGACAAAAAGATCGACGATCGGGCTCCCATTATTTGCTCAGGGCCACACCCTCCTCACCGCGTGCGGGAAGAGGCCTCAAGCGCCGTAGGGGACCGAAGAGCAGCAGTTGTTCGGGTTTTATGCTTACCCTCGTGGCGGTCAGCGCGCTGAAAAAGGCGCGCGCGTCTGCAGCGCTAGAGGGGTACCAAGGAAGCGGGAGTGGGTGCTGACTCTGGAGGGGGGGATTGGGGGGGGGGGGGCGGACCTATTGGTTTGACTGCGCCGTTCCCCTATTCGATGCTAAGTCCTTCCAATTCCTTCGAGGGTGCCAGGTCGCGTGGAATGTTGCCACTCATCCACCGGCGATGAATGCAAAGCCTGTCGTACGAGCCCTTGTATGCCTTCCGTGGCCGGCGCTGAGTCTCGGTGCGCGGAGGTTCTCTAGGGTCTGAGACCTCCGGGTTAACCCCGGAATCGCGGGACGCTCTCTCCGTGGACGTGGGGGGTGTTTCTGTGTACGCAGGCTAGGAGACATCTTCCCGTTCGCGGAGGTTCCGGGCGAACCATCCTTGTGAACGTCGCAGAATCGGCGGACGCCCTGCTCTCTCGTCCGGAAGGGATCTCTTGTGCACGCTTTGCGTCGTGAGTCTGGTACTCGAGAGGTTCCTTGGGCTGAGCAGTCCGGGGCAGCCCGGAAAGTGCCGGATACAGGCCTCTCGCGACGTAGTCGACGCTCGCCACGCTCGACTCCTGCGGCTACGACCCCATCCGCGCTTCCCGGGGACCGGAACTGGTCCGTCAACCGCAGCGAAGCCTGCGGACTCGCATACGGTGCGTAGTCCCGCAAGGCGTCGCTGGTGTGTGCCGAGGCACCATGCAACTGTGAGCGCGTCAAGTACAGACCGCTCAGCGTCTTTCTCACCTTCACTCAGAATCTGCGGGATTATTCTCAACGTTTCTATTCTATACCTTGGATCTCGTGTCCGAGCGAGCTCGTGCGAGCCCGCACGAGGCATTGGGGGCCCACGTGTCTCAGGGCTCGGTCTTGTGCGGCGCTTCAAGGCGGCCATCGCTTTAAGGGCGAGCGTCGGGGCGGCGGCTACGAGTTCTACCGGGGCGGAGCTGCAGACTGGATCCGCGGGGCTCGGCGGGCGGACTGGAGGCGCGTGTCTGACGGCACCTTTTCTTACACAGAGTAGAGAGTGAGAGAGGTAGAGAAAGAGGAAGTTAAGTAGAGTAGAGAGATAGACATGGGTAAATTCTAGGTTTTATTCGCCGGATTCGGCTCGTATAGCTTCTAAAAGCCAAAAAAAAAAAAGAGATGAACAACCGAGCTACCAGTAGGAAAATCTCCCCCGAGCAGTCCGTAAATATCTCGGAGATGGTCGCTGGCTGAGGTTCCGGTCCGGAATCTCCGGCGCCAAATATCACGGACAGGTCTTAAGAGCTACTTGTACGCATCGGCGGACTTCATGCATGCCGGAAGTCTCGCGGAATTCTAGGGGGACAACGACCAGAGGTCACTTTCCGGTAATGCCGACTGCCGAGTGAGGTTATACGGCTCCGCCCCTGCGTTCAAGGTAACGAAATTCAAATCCAGCTCTAGTTTGAGATGGTTTTGGAAACAATATAGCAATAACTTTCTCATACGAAAGTTCGCGTTTGTGGGTGCCACTACCCACTCGAAATCGTAAAGCTAACATTACGAGAGGTGCATCTGAAAATTCTCAGCAGTCATGTCTAGGCACTTGTAGCGCCGATCTTTACCCAGAAAAATTCGGCTTCTCAAGTGGACTTTTTCTGCCAGATAGTTTATTAGAGTTAGCTTTTTCGGTATTTTGCGGAGGGCCATATGGCTTCCTTCACCCCCGACTCTGATTTAGGTGATTTCTTTTTTCTCACGCTATATGGTTAGCTTGAAGTTGAGGACTTGATTTCCACCGTTGTATTCCCATTCCACCCCCGGAGCCTACTTCTACCGAGTGGCTATTGTTCGAGCTGTTGTTTTTAAGGTTGAAATCTTTGATTCAGGGCCGGGCATTTCCACATTAGTCGTTTTTCGCGTCGACTTTCTCTAGAATTGGCATCAAACTTTCTGGAGTATGTAGAGTTTGTCCTGCTTGGCTTCAGCAGTGGTAATGAGTTGTTCATAATCAAAGTTACCAAAGCTCCCTCTCCTAACAGTGCCACTGTTCCTGCGGGCGGCGGCAAGGAATCGTGCAGTTTTTTTGATAAACCACGAGCGGCTAAGCGCCTCAACCAGGTCCTGTAATGCTTTCATTCGCGTTTGTGCAGGTATGTTTCCTAGGCTTTGAACTGCATCCGTACATCCCTGACAAACTCGGAACTCGCGGGGCGACCCCATTAAGCTAGGTAATCCTGGTGGCGCTAGTAGCGAGGGGCGTCTCGTCAGCCCTATCTGGCCCGAATGCCGTCGCATGGGGGCTACTGTTGGGGGTATGGGTCCTCCGCGCTAGTCCCGTTTTCAAAGTCTTCCGCATTTTGCGGCCTGTGCAAGGGATCCTACAGCAGCAACTAGACACCATCTAAGGGCATCCTCGGTGCTTCGCCGTCTATCGTGGGAGCTATGGGCGCGACAATACCCTACTGAAGGGTCAAGCTCGTGACGTCCACATGTTATACGTTCTCGTCATCGCGTCGAGTCTACGTCGCTCGAGCTGCCAAAAACAAAGGACTACATTCGACGTCACTGTACATGTATCAGTAACGCGCGATGTCCGTAGGCGTCATTCAAAGTCTTATCAGTCGGCATTGTCAGATAGAATATCCCGTGCCTGAAGATGCCGTCGGAAATTATTCTCTATCACAAAATGTTTCTTCTATGCATGGAAATGATGACCGAACGGCCGGCTTGTTATAAAGTCATGCTGCTCTCATGTGTGAGGGGCAAAATTGTGAATCTCACATTTTTCGGCATGCCTCCAACACCTGAGGGGTAGAGAGGAGGGAGCGATAAAAATCTTGTAACCGTCTAGGTGCTCAATACTTCGATAGAAGAGTGACTTTCACGCACCTCATGCTTAATACTCAGTAGTGGGTTTCCGCCTCCTCGAGCACCTGCTCGTGTTTCACCTGCTGTCGTACGTGATTCGTTTCTTCGCAGGGGCATCGAGGCTGTACGTCTCGGAGGGTCTTATTTGCATGCGTACTCCTCAGTGCACCATCGCGGATTGGCTGTAACCAGTTCAGGGTGCCCAAGTTTAGGCTGTCTGATACTTGTATCTACGACAACCTAAGTACTATATTTGTTACACAAATTTTTACATGTACTTATAATACTGTAAGAGAGGCATTCGATTCCCTCTTTGACTCTCTTATTGGTGGTGGCTTACTTAGCTGGCATTTCGGTTTTGTCGAAAATAAAGGGCTTATGGTAAATATGTAGCTGCAACGTGTTAAAGGGTATATCTATGATTAGGGGTGTGATAATTAAAAACTTCATAACTCGGCGAGCTCAAGACGTACATCGATAACTGCAATCATCGAACTCAGTGCATTAACGAGTCGAGGCCTGAGAGCTGCTTTCACCTCGTTAAGTTAAGCGAGCTTAAACGAGTACATCAGAGTAATTAACATCGTTAGACTCGGTTTTAGTCTGGGCAGGTCGCGGAAGTGGCGCTATAATGATAATATAACGCTCTCAATAGGCCCAAGGCCGCAAGTGCTAGCTGCCATATTTTCCCATAGACCCAAGTGCTTGTAGTTTGCCGGGAGCATTAGTCTTGAATGATCCTATCTTAACAGAGTTTTAATGAGCGTAATCGAGCACACAAAAACTTGAGTTGACGATTTAGGCTTGTTAGGTAGAAGAGTCGAGTTGAGCTGGCATTCGTTAAGTTAACGAGTATTCGACGAGTCGAGTCGAAACGAGTCAGCTGGCCAATATCACACCCTAAGTTCTATATGACCCCTGAAAAAAAATTTGATTTCAGCCTGATTATATTTTTTATATTTTGAAGCGTGGAAGGATTAAGTCACTATCTGTTATTGCGCTCAAATCAGAACATTTCATAATATTCGGGGGCAGATTCATTTTGTTAGCAAATTTATGAGTCTCGAAGCCATCTCGGATCATCTTCAGTTTCTTGTTCACACATTTGATAAATGCCTAAGTTGTGCGTACCCCCAGGTTTTAAGGCCGAATACCTCTTCCGCTTGTGATTACTAGATGATCAGGTTCCTAGATCAGTATGTGGCGGGTAGGCATAGTCAATCAAGTAACCTGTATTATCATTGTCATACGCATGCTGTATATCGTAGCTAGCACTACGTTACTTAGACCGTGCAAGGTCGATTTGTCTGATAGCCTGTACCCAGCCGATTATGAACTTGCATGGCCAGTCGGAAATCAGCATTGATGAAGGCCTCATCAAATATGCGCATAGGCCGACAGGCAACATGGCTACACTAGGTTAACTGCGCTGTCTATGCCTTTCGGCGAACGTTGTCGATCGTTGGTCTCAAGCTCTTGCAGGTTCAGTTAGTGCGTAGACTGGTAGCTCACCCAGGGATGGCGCGTCAGGCGCGGCGGGGCGCTAAACACGAAGCGTGCGTTATGTTCTGACTTCGTCGGCATTCCGTAGCTGCATTATCAAAAAGAAAGGAGGCGAATGAGGAATAGAAGCGGCGGCGCTACTTGGGAGCATGAGCATCGGTTTGGATGGTGCTCTAGGCGATGAATCTCGTCGCCGTCGCGGGGGCGGTGTG